>CM026397.1:12266698-12320822 GCA_014843695.1 Archivesica marissinica | reverse complement strand
AAACCAAAGTCCAGTAAGATACACTGGCCATTGTATCCCTAAACCAAAGTCCAGTAAGATACACTGGCCATTATATCCCTAAACCAAAGTCCAGTAAGATACACTGGCCATTGTATCCCTAAACCAAAGTCCAGTAAGATACACTGGCCATTGTACCCATAAACCAAAGTCCAGTAAGATACACTGGCCATTGTATCCCTAAACCAAAGTCCAGTAAGATACACTGGCCATTATATCCCTAAACCAAAGTCCAGTAAGATACACTGGCCATTGTATCCCTAAACCAAAGTCCAGTAAGATACACTGGCCATTGTATCCCTAAACCAAAGTCCAGTAAGATACACTGGCCATTGTATCCCTAAACCAAAGTCCAGTAAGATACACTGGCCATTGTATCCCTAAACCAAAGTCCAGTAAGATACACTGGCCATTGTATCCCTAAACCAAAGTCCAGTAAAATACACTGGCCATTGTATCCCTAAACCAAAGTCCAGTAAGATACACTGGCCATTGTATCCATAAACCAAAGTCCAGTAAGATACACTGGCCATTGTATCCCTAAACCAAAGTCCAGTAAGATACACTGGCCATTGTACCCATAAACCAAAGTCCAGTAAGATACACTGGCCATTGTATCCATAAACCAAAGTCCAGTAAGATACACTGGCCATTGTATCCATAAACCAAAGTCCAGTAAGATACACTGGCCATTGTATCCATAAACCAAAGTCCAGTAAGATACACTGGCCATTGTATCCCTAAACCAAAGTCCAGTAAGATACACTGGCCATTGTATCCATAAACCAAAGTCCAGTAAGATACACTGGCCATTGTACCCATAAACCAAAGTCCAGTAAGATACACTGGCCATTGTACCCATAAACCAAAGTCCAGTAAGATACACTGGCCATTGTATCCCTAAACCAAAGTCCAGTAAGATACACTGGCCATTGTATCCCTAAACCAAAGTCCAGTAAGATACACTGGCCATTGTATCCCTAAACCAAAGTCCAGTAAGATACACTGGCCATTGTACCCATAAACCAAAGTCCAGTAAGATACACTGGCCATTGTACCCATAAACCAAAGTCCAGTAAGATGCACTGGCCATTGTATCCCTAAACCAAAGTCCAGTAAGATACACTGGCCATTGTATCCCTAAACCAAAGTCCAGTAAGATACACTGGCCATTGTATCCCTAAACCAAAGTCCAGTAAGATACACTGGCCATTGTATCCCTAAACCAAAGTCCAGTAAGATACACTGGCCATTGTATCCCTAAACCAAAGTCCAGTAAGATACACTGGCCATTGTATCCCTAAACCAAAGTCCAGTAAGATATACTGGCCATTGTATCCATAAACCAAAGTCCAGTAAGATACACTGGCCATTGTATCCCTAAACCAAAGTCCAGTAAGATACACTGGCCATTGTATCCCTAAACCAAAGTCCAGTAAGATACACTGGCCATTGTATCCCTAAACCAAAGTCCAGTAAGATACACTGGCCATTGTATCCATAAACCAAAGTCCAGTAAGATACACTGGCCATTGTATCCCTAAACCAAAGTCCAGTAAGATACACTGGCCATTGTATCCCTAAACCAAAGTCCAGTAAGATACACTGGCCATTGTATCCCTAAACCAAAGTCCTGTAAGATACACTGGCCATTGTATCCCTAAACCAAAGTCCAGTAAGATACACTGGCCATTGTACCCCTAAACCAAAGTCCAGTAAGATACACCGGCCATTGTACCCATAAACCAAAGTCCAGTAAGATACACTGGCCATTGTATCCCTAAACCAAAGTCCAGTAAGATACACTGGCCATTGTATCCCTAAACCAAAGTCCAGTAAGATACACTGGCCATTGTATCCCTAAACCAAAGTCCAGTAAGATACACTGGCCATTGTATCCCTAAACCAAAGTCCAGTAAGATACACTGGCCATTGTATCCCTAAACCAAAGTCCAGTAAGATACACCGGCCATTGTATCCCTAAACCAAAGTCCAGTAAGATACACTGGCCATTGTACCCCTAAACCAAAGTCCAGTAAGATACACTGGCCATTGTATCCCTAAACCAAAGTCCAGTAAGATACACTGGCCATTGTATCCCTAAACCAAAGTCCAGTAAGATACACTGGCCATTGTACCCATAAACCAAAGTCCAGTAAGATACACTGGCCATTGTATCCCTAAACCAAAGTCCAGTAAGATACACTGGCCATTGTATCCCTAAACCAAAGTCCAGTAAGATACACTGGCCATTGTATCCCTAAACCAAAGTCCAGTAAGATACACTGGCCATTGTATCCCTAAACCAAAGTCCAGTAAGATACACTGGCCATTGTATCCCTAAACCAAAGTCCAGTAAGATACACTGGCCATTGTATCCCTAAACCAAAGTCCAGTAAGATACACTGGCCATTGTATCCCTAAACCAAAGTCCAGTAAGATACACTGGCCATTGTATCCCTAAACCAAAGTCCAGTAAGATACACTGGCCATTGTATCCCTAAACCAAAGTCCAGTAAGATACACTGGCCATTGTATCCCTAAACCAAAGTCCAGTAAGATACACCGGCCATTGTATCCCTAAACCAAAGTCCAGTAAGATACACCGGCCATTGTACCCATAAACCAAAGTCCAGTAAGATACACTGGCCATTGTATCCCTAAACCAAAGTCCAGTAAGATACACTGGCCATTGTATCCCTAAACCAAAGTCCAGTAAGATACACTGGCCATTGTATCCCTAAACCAAAGTCCAGTAAGATACACTGGCCATTGTATCCCTAAACCAAAGTCCAGTAAGATACACTGGCCATTGTACCCATAAACCAAAGTCCAGTAAGATACACTGGCCATTGTATCCCTAAACCAAAGTCCAGTAAGATACACTGGCCATTGTATCCCTAAACCAAAGTCCAGTAAGATACACTGGCCATTGTATCCCTAAACCAAAGTCCAGTAAGATACACTGGCCATTGTATCCCTAAACCAAAGTCCAGTAAGATACACTGGCCATTGTATCCCTAAACCAAAGTCCAGTAAGATACACTGGCCATTGTATCCCTAAACCAAAGTCCAGTAAGATACACTGGCCATTGTATCCCTAAACCAAAGTCCAGTAAGATACACTGGCCATTGTATCCCTAAACCAAAGTCCAGTAAGATACACTGGCCATTGTATCCCTAAACCAAAGTCCAGTAAGATACACTGGCCATTGTATCCCTAAACCAAAGTCCAGTAAGATACACTGGCCATTGTATCCCTAAACCAAAGTCCAGTAAGATACACTGGCCATTGTATCCCTAAACCAAAGTCCAGTAAGATACACTGGCCATTGTATCCCTAAACCAAAGTCCAGTATACACTGGCCATTGTACAAAGTCCAGTAAGATACACTGGCCATTGTACAAAGTCCAGTAAGATACACTGGCCATTGTACAAAGTCCAGTAAGATACACTGGCCATTGTACAAAGTCCAGTAAGATACACTGGCCATTGTACAAAGTCCAGTAAGATACACTGGCCATTGTACAAAGTCCAGTAAGATACACTGGCCATTGTAAAGCAAAATTACAATGTTGTTAAATGTTATACTTAATGGTTATACTGTGGATTTTAACAGTGGATGTGCGTGCGCTTCAGGTGTGAAAGGTCTGGAGTTTGAGCCCCACTGGAGCCGTTACGATTGTGCCCTTTGGCAAGGCATTTAAATTCCATGTTGCCTCTTCTGTCTCCCTCGTGACGATGGATTCCATCAGGAATGAGGTCTTGAGAGTGATTAATATAAGTTGTAATAACTTGTTTCGCAATCGAGCTAAAATAAATTTGTATAAACTAAACTACCGTAACCCTATTTTGTTTAAATTTATTAAATAATACCATTTAAGCATGTAGTCTCTCACTTCTCCCAAAAATACTGACCTAGGATGAGCCCTGGTGATCCGTGACCTACTCATCCTCAAATGTCAGGGATCAGTTTAGAGGGCGATGTGGGCGAAATTGTCGCCCTAGGGACCCTGACTTCGCCCTCTGGGGACCCCACTTCTCCCTAAAAAAAAATTGTTATTGGTTTTTATGATTTTCAAACAAAATTTTGTCTAGTAAGATACACTGACCCATTATAAAGCACTCCTTCTATTCAAATGTTGTATTTAATGGTTGTACTGTGCATTTTAACCCTATTTTGCAGAAGTATATTAAAGAACACCATTTAAGGAAGCGATCGCGCGCTTTCTCACTTCTCCCAAAAATTCTGACCTAGAATGAACCCTGAATGTATAGCCATAAAATGTAACTGTAATGCATAACATTTACGTTCAAACCTGCCCTAAGCAGCCAGCCAAGGGAATCACAGAAAGTGGCTGCTCAGCACATGTGGCTGCTTAATAGAGGTCAAATGTATAGCAGAACAATATATTGGGAATCTGGAAACTGGCTGCTTAATGCAGGTTGGCTGCTTAATAGAAGTGACCACTAACACATGTTTGACTGTACATCGCTATTGCAGTGTCTGTGTGTTTTCCGTTTATTTATCGTCGCTACCGGTTGCCCTGTGTTTACATTTATTTATCGTCGCTACCGGTTGCCCATATCAGCTACGCCTCCTGAAGAGATTAGTCATTTTAGATTTTTGGAGAATAGTGCAATGATACAGACAAGAGACCCATTCCAGAGTCTCCTCTGGTTCTTTTACGTGCACGGTGTAAAGCACCGACGCGAGACCTCGGTTTGAAGTCCCATCTGAAAGACTGTTAATTTTATTAGGGTCAGACGGGGGGATCGAACCTGCGATCCCTGGATTACCAGTCCAACTTGTTAACCACTAGACTACAGATCCATCTGTGTTGCATTGTCTTTGGCCTCCACACAATTTAAGCAAACCTAGTGTGGTTGATATCCCGATGGAAACTATTAATCCGATTGTCCTTAACCCATTCAACACCAAGTAACTCACATGGACTGGTCCATGATATTCATAAACCAATAAATGAATCAGAAAATCACATTTGGACAAGTTCATTTATCAAAATATGTAATTATGTCTACGGCAAAAAACATTCAATGTATTCAAATATCGCGCTGAACCCATTGCATTCATTTTTATTGCTACATATAATGAAATATATGTGTCGTTGTGCCTCTTTACGTTTACAGTTCAATGGATGCAAATACTAAGGGCTTAATAGGGAGCGGTTGACTCAGGCAAGGGTCCTCTATATTCTATATGAAAAATCTTGGGTGATTATTTCTTCAAAATCTCTCTAGCTCCAGCCCTGAATACATGATTTGGTTGTTAACCCATTCAACACCAAGTAACTCGCATGGACTGGTCCATGATATTCATAAACCAATAAATGAATCAGAAAATGGGTAATTATGTCTAAAAATAGTCACATCACTGGCAAAAAGTGCAGATCCTGATGAGACGGCTCGTCACGAGCCGTCTCATCTGGATCTACACTTTTTGTAAGCCTATTTAGAGGTCTGTGGTGTTGAAAGGGTTAACCCATTTCATTCTGGATACCGTTCAAACAGTATTTGCAAAGAACATAGAGCCAGATCAACCGCCACGGAACGTGCCGTCTGATCAGGCTCTATGCTGTTTGCTATTCAGCTGATCTTGCTAAGACACTTGGCTATGTAGCAAACAACATAGATCCTGATCAGCACGCAGCGTCACGCTGCGGCTGATCTGGATCTATGTTGTTTGCAAAAGCCTTTAAATGTATCCAGAATGAAATGGGTTAATTAGACTTGCCATGAAATGGACATATGGAATTTAACAAACTTGCACTTTCAGGTTAATTTTATTAGGACAGACTAAGTCTGCTGCTGTGTTCAGATACAGTTGGTTATTTTTAACGGGTTACTTTATGTCTATACAGGGTATGGACCCAGTCAATGAACGCAAGATATTTGAGCTTGTGGTGAACACAGTGTGTAACAAATCAACTTCACAGTACTTCTTGCTTACTCCCAAGGTATGTATTTATGTTGATCTTCTTGCTTACTCCCAAGGTATGTATTTATGTTGATCTTGTTTGCTCCCAATGTATGTATTTATGTTGATCTTCTTGCTTACTCCCAAGGTATGTATTTATGTTGATCTTCTTGCTTACTCCCAAGGTATGTATTTATGTTGATCTTGTTTGCTCCCAAGGTATGTATTTATGTTGATCTTCTTGCTTACCCCCAAGGTATGTATTTATGTTGATCTTCTTGCTTCCTCCTAAGGTATGCATTTATGTTGATCTTCTTGCTTCCTCCCAAGGTATGCATTTATGTTGATCTTCTTGCTTACTCCCAAGGTATGTATTTATGTTGATCTTCTTGCTTCCTCCTAAGGTATGCATTTATGTTGATCTTGTTTGCTCCCAAGGTATGTGTTTATGTTGATCTTCTTGCTTGCTCCTACGGTATGCATTTATGTTGATCTTCTTGCTTGCTCCCAAGGTATGTATTTATGTTGATTTTCTTGCTTACCCCCAAGGTATGTATTTATGTTGATCTTCTTGCTTACTCCCAAGGTATTTATGTTGATCTTCTTGCTTACTCCCAAGGTATGCATTTATGTTGATCTTCTTGCTTGCTCCTAAGGTATGCATTTATGTTGATCTTCTTGCTTGCTTCTAAGGTATGCATTTATGTTGATCTTCTTGCTTGCCCCCCCCAGGTATGCATTTATGTTGATCTTCTTGCTTGCTCCCAAGGTATGTATTTATTTTGATCTTCTTGCTTGCTCCTAAGGTATGTATTTATGTTGATCTTCTTGCTTGCTCCCAAGGTATGTATTTATGTTGATCTTCTTGCTTGCTCCCAAGGTATTTATGTTGATCTTCTTGCTTACCCCCACGGTATGTATTTATGTTGATCTTCTTGCTTACCCCCAAGGTATGTATTTATATTGATCTTGCTTGCTCCCAAGGTATGTATTTATGTTGATCTTCTTGCTTACCCCCAAGGTATGTATTTATGTTGATCTTCTTGCTTACCCCCACGGTATGTATTTATGTTGATCTTCTTGCTTACCCCCAAGGTATGTATTTATATTGATCTTCTTGCTTACCCCCAAGGTATGTATTTATATTGATCTTGCTTGCTCCCAAGGTATGTATTTATGTTGATCTTGCTTGCTTACCCCCAAGGTGTGCATTTATGTTGATCTTCTTGTTTGTCCCCAAGGTATGCATTTATGTTGATCTTCTTGCTTGCTCATAAGGTATTCATTTATGTTGATCTTCTTGTTTGCTCCCCAAGGTATGCATTTATGTTGATCTTCTTGCTTGCTCCCAATGTATGCATTTGTGTTTATCTTCTTGCTTGCTCCCAAGGTATGTATTTATGTTGATCTTCTTGCTTACCCCCATGTATTTATGTTGATCTTCTTGCTTGCCCCCAAGGTATGTATGCATTTATGTTGATCTTCTTGCTTGCTCCTAAGGTGTGTATTTATGTTGATCTTCTTGTTTGCCCCCAAGGTATGTATTTATGTTGATCTTCGTGTTTAAACCCCCCGGTATTTATGTTGATCTTCTTGCTTACCACCAACGTATGCATTTATGTTGATCTTCTTGCTTGCTTCTAAGGTATGCATTTATGTTGATCTTCTTGCTTACCCCCAATGTATGTATTTATGTTGATCTTGCTTGCTCCTAATGTATTTATGTTGATCTTCTTGCTTACCACAAGGTATGCATTTATGTTGATCTTCTTGTTTACCCCCCACGGTATGCATTTATGTTGATCTTCTTGCTTGCTCCTAAGGTATACATTTATGTTGATCTTCTTGTTTGCCCCCCAATGTATGCATTTATGTTGATCTTCTTGTTTGCTCCTAAGGTGTGCATTTATGTTGATCTTCTTGCTTGCCCCCAAGGTATGTATGCATTTATGTTGATCTTCTTGCTTGCTCCTAAGGTGTGTATTTATGTTGATCTTCTTGTTTGCCCCCAAGGTATGTATTTATGTTGATCTTCGTGTTTAAACCCCCCGGTATTTATGTTGATCTTCTTGCTTACCACCAACGTATGCATTTATGTTGATCTTCTTGCTTGCTTCTAAGGTATGCATTTATGTTGATCTTCTTGCTTACCCCCAATGTATGTATTTATGTTGATCTTGCTTGCTCCTAATGTATTTATGTTGATCTTCTTGCTTACCACAAGGTATGCATTTATGTTGATCTTCTTGTTTACCCCCCACGGTATGCATTTATGTTGATCTTCTTGCTTGCTCCTAAGGTATACATTTATGTTGATCTTCTTGTTTGCCCCCCAATGTATGCATTTATGTTGATCTTCTTGTTTGCTCCTAAGGTGTGCATTTATGTTGATCTTCTTGCTTGCTCCCAAGGTATGTATTTATGTTGATCTTCTTGCTTGCCCCCAAGGTATGTATGCATTTATGTTGATCTTCTTGCGTGCTCCTAAGGTGTGTATTTATGTTGATCTTCTTGTTTGCCCCCAATGTATAGATATGTATTTATGTTGATCTTCTTGCTTACCCCCCCCCCCCCAGGTATTTATGTTGATCGTCTTGCTTACCCCCAAGGTATGCATTTATGTTGATCTTCTTGCTTGCTCCCAAGGTATGCATTTATGTTGATCTTCTTGCTTACCCCCAAGGTATGCATTTATGTTGATCTTCTTTGCTCCCAAGGTATGCATTTATGTTGATCTTCTTGCTTACCCCCAAGGTATGTATTTATGTTGATCTTCTTGCTTGCCCCCAAGGTATGTATTTATGTTGATCTTCTTGCTTACCCCCAATGTATGTATTTATGTTGATCTTCTTGCTTACCCCCAATGTGTGTATTTATGTTGATCTTCTTGCTTACCCCCAAGGTATGTATTTATGTTGATCTTCTTGCTTGCTCCTAAGGTATTTATGTTGATCTTCTTGCTTACCCCCAGGTATGCATTTATGTTGATCTTCTTGCTTGCTCCCAGGTATGCATTTATGTTTATCTTCTTGCTTGCTCCTAAGGTATGCATTTATGTTGATCTTCTTGCTTGCTCCCAATGTATTTATGTTGATCTTCTTGCTTCCCCCACGGTATTTATGTTGATCTTCTTGCTTGCCCCCCCCAATGTATGTATGCATTTATGTTGATCTTCTTGCTTGCTCCTAAGGTGTGTATTTATGTTGATCTTCTTGCTTGCTCCTAAGGTATGCATTTATGTTGATCTTCTTGCTTACTCCCAATGTATGTATTTATGTTGATCTTCTTGTTTGCACCCAAGGTATGTATTTATGTTGATCTTCTTGCTTACTCCAAGGTATGTATTTATGTTGATCTTCTTGCTTACCCCCAAGGTATGCATTTATGTTGATCTTGCTTGCTCCCAAGGTATGTATTTATGTTGATCTTCTTGCTTACCCCCAATGTATGTATTTATGTTGATCTTCTTGCTTACCCCCAGGTATTTATGTTGCTCTTCTTGCTTACCCCCAATGTATGTATTTATGTTGATCTTGCTTGCTCCTAAGGTATTTATGTTGATCTTCTTGCTTACCCCCAAGGTATGCATTTATGTTGATCTTCTTGTTTGCCCCCAAGGTATGCATTTATGTTGATCTTCTTGTTTGCCCCCAAGGTATGCATTTATGTTGATCTTCTTGCTTGCCCCCAAGGTGTGCATTTATGTTGATCTTCTTGCTTGCTCCCAATGTATGTATTTATGTTGATCTTCTTGTTTGCCCCCCCAAGGTATGTATGCATTTATGTTGATCTTCTTGCTTGCTCCTAAGGTATGTATTTATGTTGATCTTCTTGTTTGCCCACAAGGTATGTATTTATGTTGATCTTCTTGCTTACCCCCAAGGTATTTATGTTGATCTTCTTGCTTACCCCCAAGGTATGCATTTATGTTGATCTTCTTGCTTGCTCCTAAGGTATGCATTTATGTTGATCTTCTTGTTTGCCCCCAAGGTATGCATTTATGTTGATCTTCTTGCTTGCTCCCAAGGTATGCATTTATGTTGATCTTCTTGCTTGCTCCTAAGGTATGCATTTATGTTGATCTTGTTTGCTCCTAAGGTATGCATTTATGTTGATCTTCTTGCTTACTCCCAAGGTATGTATTTATGTTGACCTTCTTGTTTGCCCCTAAGGTATGTAGTTATGTTGATCTTCTTGTTTGCCCCCAAGGTATGTATTTATGTTGATCTTCTTGTTTGTCCCCAAGGTATGTATTTATGTTGATCTTCTTGCTTGTTCCTAAGGTATGCATTTATGTTGATCTTCTTGCTTGCTCCTAAGGTATGTATTTATGTTGATCTTCTTGTTTGCCCCCCCACGGTATTTATGTTGATCTTCTTGTTTGCCCCCCAAGGTATTTATGTTGATCTTCTTGTTTGTCCCCAAGGTATGTATTTATGTTGATCTTCTTGTTTGCCCCCAATGTATTTATGTTGATCTTCTTGCTTGTTCCTAAGGTATGTATTTATGTTGATCTTCTTGCTTGCTCCTAAGGTATGTATTTATGTTGATCTTGTTTGCCCCCAAGGTATGTATTTATGTTGATCTTGCTTGCTCCCAAGGTATGTATTTATGTTGATCTTGCTTCCTACCAAGGTATGTATTTATGTTGATCTTGCTTCCTCCCAAGGTATGCATTTATGTTGATCTTCTTGCTTCCTCCCAAGGTATGCATTTATGTTGATCTTCTTGCTTGCTCCCAAGGTATGCATTTATGTTGATCTTCTTGCCCAAGGTATGTATTTATGTTGATCTTCTTGCTTGCTCCTAAGGTATGCATTTATGTTGATCTTCTTGCTTACTCCTAAGGTATGCATTTATGTTGATCTTCTTGCTTCCTAAGGTATGTATTTATGTTGATCTTCTTGCTTGCTCCTAAGGTATGTATTTATGTTGATCTTCTTGCTTGCTCCCAAGGTATGTATTGATGTTGATGTTTTGTAAGAATTACTATCAATTTTTCCCCCATTTTTTTCAAAAGAAACCGGACGATTTGAATGAAATGTCAAGCCCTACATTCTAGGAAAAATAAAATATTACACATTTGTTATCTGCTCATTTCGTCTACAGAATACTAAAGGTTATTAGAGGTGTTATGAAGTGTTGTATGTTATATTGATACACACATTTCCTTTAATTACACCTCTCAATTGGTTTAAACATATTTATTCGACATTATATAACATAATTTACAAACAAATAATATATACACAATAAATTCAAGTGGATTGAATTGAAAGCTAAAATCTTATTGGATTTCTCTCAATTGAAAATATATGTATTTTATGTTTTCCGTTAAAATATAGAAATTTATCAGTGAAATAAAATGTGTTATTCCACATGTTCAAAGCAGAATATAAGGTATGTACAACAGTTATATAGAGCATTAGGTAATAAAACAGTTATTTCATGGGTGTTTGGGGAACAGTCAAAACTATTGTCCCTCGGTATCAGCCTAACAGCCTCGGGCAACAGTTCGAAATGTCTTCCCTGATACCGAGGGACAATAGTTTTGACTGTTCCCCAAACACCCATGAAATAACTGTATATTATTCCACATGTTCAAAGCAGTGGAATAACACATTATGTTATTTCTCACTGCTTTGTACATGTGGTATCTAGCTGCTACATGTTGAAATCTTGTCAACGCGAACGTTTTCGGAATCAAGCGATCAGTGACGTCATATGCAACACCTTTTATGACGTCATTTATGTTCAAATAAACACGACGTTCTAGCGTCATTTAGCGCACAGTTGCATCGTTTCCTGTTTAAAATAAAAAGAACATTTGTTTTCTTAAGTGAATGATCGAATAATATTTCACTCATGAACATAGAAAGCTATTGCTGTCATTCATGTCATGTATCACCACTCGTAATACCGGTAATAACACTTTCAATGTTCATTCGGTGAATTCAGTTTATACAAATTTATTTTAGCTAGATTGCGAAACAAGTTCTTACAACTTATATTAATCACTCACGAGACCTCATTCCTGATGGAATCCATCGCCATGAGGGAGAGAGAAGAGGCAACGTGGAATTTAAATGCCTTGCCTAAGGGCACAATCGTAACGGCTCCAGTGGGGCTCAAACTCCGGACCTTTCGCACCTGAAGCGACCTCGCATCCACTATGCGCTATCACAGTTATATATTGGTTTGTAGCTATAACTTATAAACTGTCACTATGTAGTTATTATGTTCTCGTCCTACGACTATATTGCAGTTGTTGCCCGATCTAGAGTATGCCAGGAATATGACCGTACTGTGCGTGTATAACGGACCCGAGATGTTAAATCACAAAGACTGGAATCTAAATAAGTTCCTCGAGAAGAGGGCTCGGTTAACAGACTGAGAAATAAAGTCAAGAAGAGCGCTCGGTTAACAGACTGAGAAATAAAGTCAAGAAGAGGGCTCGGTTAACAGACTGAGAAATAAAGTCAGCAGTTTCCTCATCTCAAGTCCAGAGTTTCATCTCGAGTCCAGAGTTATTTCATCTCAGTCCTGAGTTATTTCATCTGAAGCCAGACTTTCATCTCAGTCCAGAGTTATTTCATCTGAAGCCAGACTTTCATCTCAATCCAGAGTTATTTCATCTCAATCCGGAGTTATTTCATCTCAATCCGGAGTTATTTCATCTGAAGCCAGACTTTCATCTCACTCCGGAGTTATTATGCCTCCCCCATCGAGCACTAGACAATACATCTCATGCCTCCCCCATGCTGCTTTTGTCTTTGCTGTCGAACCGTACACACAGATGGATATTTATGTGAAAAGAAAAACAACAGATGTATTGTCTAATGGTCTAGGGTTAGGTCTTATGTGACTATAAATGGTCTTATGTGACTAATGCAACCAAAAAGGACAATGTGGAAGCCGCGCAAGTATCCCTCTGTAGGTACAGCTGTCTGTCTGTCCGTACACACAGATGGATAGTTACATATCTAGGAGAACAATAGATCTTTTGTCCAGTGCTCTAGGGTTAGGTCTTATGTGACTATAAATGGTGTTGTGTGACTATAGATCAAAAGACAGAGAGCAATGTCACGCAAGTATCCATTTATAGGTACGTCCAATTTAAACTTGGTCGCGCTTCATCTCCGAAATGCGTTGTTTTTCTCCAAACTTGGCAGGCAGTATCTGTATAATATCTAATTGTGCATAGTGTATCTCGTTCCGTTTGCATGTATTTTCTTTGAACATTTTAGTCTGTCCAATTTTACTTTTTCCAATTTTACCTTATCTGCGCTTCATCCCTAAAATCCCTTGTTGGATTTTCACCAAACTTGGCCGGAAGCATCTGTAGCACAGTCTACATCCGCTATATCAAAGTCGGTTATGTTAAATTCACCGGTTATCTCAAAGTCCCGTTATGTTAAATTCACCGGTTATCTCAAAGTCCTGTTTCAAATACTATCATTTTACATCTAATTTTCTGTTATATCGAATTCCTTTTCAGAATCTCTTCAGTATAAATGTGCAGTATTTCACACTCAGTTCAGATTTAGTGGTAAAATGGTTGCATACTGAGGGCTTGTCTAACTTACATACCTGAAAGCTAGTCATTAAATCTGACTTAGGAAGATCGTTGTGTGTGATATCATAATAATATAAGACCATTTAGTGATGTGTTAGCTCGTATTCTAAATTAAAATCGACAATTAATTATGAACGCTATTTTTGGAATTTTGAACCCAAAATCGATGCATGTATTTGGCTTCATACCAGTCTTCGATGTACTGCCATTCTAAACTATGAAGGAAAGATGGTAGTGTTCATTGTGCATATATTGCAGCATCTAATGATTGTACATTACTGATAGGTGAAACTCAGTATGTCAGTTGGTCACCGAATTGCAAATTTCATTCGGCAAATTTACTTGATCAAAGACGTATATATAGTTGAAGTTGTTTACCGGGAGTGTAATTAGAATGTGTTCACTACAGGTACACACTAATTGGTAATCGCCAATTAATAAAGACACACCCGACCTACTTCCAAATCTCGCATGCAATGTCCCGCGTCATAATAATGTTATTTACATATGTAGACAGGCCAGGCGGCGGCCCTATGTGTTGCATTGATTAAACATGATATTACGCTGTTTTTTTTTTATCAAGTGTGCTCATATCACGGTTCTAACAGGCATGAACAACTTGTAAAATGATTTATTATGTGACAAGCGTAGACAGGTGAGGTTTGCAATCTCCGAGAAACATAATCTTAGGAAATATGGTGAATATCGCTTATGTCAATCTTCGGTTATGTCGAAGTGTTGTGTTCTGTCAGATGGAATTTGACATAGCGAATGAAGACTGTATGTATAATTGTGATCCAGTTTCGATGATTTTATGCGGATATACGAACGGCCCTTTACGGATGGCCCTTTGAGCATTTTTGTAACACAAGACTTGTCTGTGCTTCACCTCCAAAACCCCTCGTGGGTTTCTTAACCAATTCTTGCATAAATCATCAGTTTGGTGTCTAGTTATTCATGTCAATATTTGAGGATTTACGGAACTTTTTATATATTTTATAAATGGCATGTCTGCGCATCCTCTCTAAAACACCTTGTTGGACAGATGCTTGTCTCCGTCAGCTGTAGACTATTGTTGCCATTTCCATCTGTCTGTCCAGTTTGCCTTGTCCATGCTTAATCTCAATAACCCTTGTTGGACAGATGCTTGTCTCCGTCAGCTGTAGACTATTGTTCCATCTGTCTGTCCGGTTTGCCTTGTCCATGCTTAAACACCATTTGTCAAACATCTTGTGAGAGCCAAGTGTCCGAAATCCTCTCGAGACCTGTGTAGACTAAATGACTCTGACTAGATTTTGAGTGGGTTTGATTGTTTCAACAATTATATAGATTTTATAAATGTAATGTTCTTATTCAAACAATACATTTTCTTAGACGATGGAAACATTATAAATGGAGAAGTTTGCAGCTGTTTATAAATTATAATATTTAGCGTACTTAGTGTTTTTCTATGTTCAGTTCCGTGGCCTAGTGGTTAGGTTACCGATTGCCTACCAGCCTGGCGCCAGGCATACAAGCATAGAATTCGGGAAGTATGACGCTCAAAAAAAGAGGTCTCATAAGTCAGAAATGGCTGGCCCTTTAAATAGGGTGATACTATAATAAACACTACACGTTTGTGCATTGCTATGCATGGTTAGTTACCGCAGTAGTTATGCATAATTAGTTACCGCAGTAGCTATGCATGGTTAGTTACCGCAGTAGTTATGCATGGTTAGTTACCGCAGTAGTTATGCATGGTTAGTTACCACAGTAGTTATGCATGGTTAGTTACTGCAGTAGTTATGCATGGTTAGTTACCGCAGTAGTTATGCATAATTAGTTACCGCAGTAGTTATGCATGGTTAGTTACCGCAGTAGTTACTGCAGTAATTATGCATGATTAGTTACCGCAGTAGCTATGCATGATTAGTTACCGCAGTAGCTATGCATGGTTAGTTACCACAGTAGTTATGCATGGTTAGTTACCGCAGTAGTTATGCATGGTTAGTTACCGCAGTAGTTATGCATGGTTTGTTACCACAGTAGCTATGCATGGTTAGTTACTGCAGTTGTTATGCATGGTTAGTTAATGCAGTAGTTATGCATTGCTATGCATGGTTAGTTGCTATGCATGGTTAGTTACCGCAGTAGTTATGCATGGTTAGTTACCGCAGTAGTTAGTTCATGTTATCATGCATTATGCAGATTATATTCTTCGGACAATGGCAAATTCTTTTAGTGGCTGAGTTGTTATGGTAGTTGTGTTTGGTGCTGTATTACCTAATAGTCATGTTTGGTGGTGTATTACCAAATAGTATAGTCATGTTTGGTGGTGTATTACCTGATAGTCATGTTTGGTGGTGTATTACCTGATAGTATAGTCATGTTTGGTGATGTATTACCTGATAGTATAGTCATGTTTGGTGATGTATTACCTGATAGTCATGTTTGGTGGTGTATTACCTGATAGTATAGTCATGTTTGGTGGTGTATTACCTGATAGTCATGTTTGGTGGTGTATTACCTGATAGTCATGTTTGGTGGTGTATTACCTGATAGTATAGTCATGTTTGGTGGTGTATTACCTGATAGTATAGTCATGTTTGGTGGTGTATTACCTGATAGTATAGTCATGTTTGGTGGTGTATTACCTGATAGTATAGTCATGTTTGGTGGTGTATTACCTGATAGTATAGTCATGTTTGGTGGTGTATTACCTGATAGTATAGTCATGTTTGGTGGTGTATTACCTGATAGTATAGTCATGTTTGGTGGTGTATTACCTGATAGTATAGTCATGTTTGGTGGTGTATTACCTGATAGTATAGTCATGTTTGGTGGTGTATTACCTGATAGTCATGTTTGGTGGTGTATTACCTGATAGTCATGTTTGGTGGTGTATTACCTGATAGTCATGTTTGGTGGTGTATTACCTAATAGTATAGTCATGTTTGGTGATGTATTACCTGATAGTATAGTCATGTTTGGTGATGTATTACCTGATAGTATAGTCATGTTTGGTGATGTATTACCTGATAGTCATGTTTGGTGGTGTATTACCTGATAGTATAGTCATGTTTGGTGGTGTATTACCTGATAGTATAGTCATGTTTGGTGGTGTATTACCTGATAATCATGTTTGGTGATGTATTACCTGATAGTATAGTCATGTTTGGTGGTGTATTACCTGATAGTATAGTCATGTTTGGTGATGTATTACCTGATAGTATAGTCATGTTTGGTGATGTATTACCTGATAGTATAGTCATGTTTGGTGGTGTATTACCTGATAGTATAGTCATGTTTGGTGGTGTATTACCTGATAGTATAGTCATGTTTGGTGGTGTATTACCTGATAGTCATGTTTGGTGATGTATTACCTGATAGTATAGTCATGTTTGGTGGTGTATTACCTGATAGTATAGTCATGTTTGGTGGTGTATTACCTGATAGTATAGTCATGTTTGGTGGTGTATTACCTGATAGTATAGTCATGTTTGGTGATGTATTACCTAATAGTATAGTCATGTTTGGTGATGTATTACCTGATAGTCATGTTTGGTGGTGTATTACCTAATAGTATAGTCATGTTTGGTGATGTATTACCTAATAGTATAGTCATGTTTGGTGATGTATTACCTGATAGTCATGTTTGGTGGTGTATTACCTGATAGTCATGTTTGGTGGTGTATTACCTGATAGTCATGTTTGGTGGTGTATTACCTGATAGTCATGTTTGGTGGTGTATTACCTAATAGTATAGTCATGTTTGGTGATGTATTACCTATAGTATAGTCATGTTTGGTGATGTATTACCTGATAGTCATGTTTGGTGGTGTATTACCTGATAGTCATGTTTGGTGGTGTATTACCTAATAGTATAGTCATGTTTGGTGATGTATTACCTGATAGTCATGTTTGGTGGTGTATTACCTGATAGTCATGTTTGGTGGTGTATTACCTGATAGTCATGTTTGGTGGTGTATTACCTGATAGTATAGTCATGTTTGGTGGTGTATTACCTGATAGTCATGTTTGGTGATGTATTACCTGATAGTCATGTTTGGTGGTGTATTACCTGATAGTCATGTTTGGTGGTGTATTACCTGATAGTATAGTCATGTTTGGTGATGTATTACCTGATAGTATAGTCATGTTTGGTGATGTATTACCTGATAGTCATGTTTGGTGGTGTATTACCTGATAGTATAGTCATGTTTGGTGGTGTATTACCTGATAGTATAGTCATGTTTGGTGGTGTATTACCTGATAATCATGTTTGGTGATGTATTACCTGATAATCATGTTTGGTGATGTATTACCTGATAGTATAGTCATGTTTGGTGGTGTATTACCTGATAGTCATGTTTGGTGGTGTATTACCTGATAGTATAGTCATGTTTGGTGATGTATTACCTGATAGTATAGTCATGTTTGGTGGTGTATTACCTGATAGTATAGTCATGTTTGGTGGTGTATTACCTGATAGTATAGTCATGTTTGGTGGTGTATTACCTGATAGTATAGTCATGTTTGGTGATGTATTACCTGATAGTATAGTCATGTTTGGTGGTGTATTACCTGATAGTATAGTCATGTTTGGTGGTGTATTACCTGATAGTATAGTCATGTTTGGTGGTGTATTACCTGATAGTCATGTTTGGTGGTGTATTACCTGATAGTCATGTTTGGTGGTGTATTACCTGATAGTATAGTCATGTTTGGTGGTGTATTACCTGATAGTATAGTCATGTTTGGTGGTGTATTACCTGATAGTATAGTCATGTTTGGTGGTGTATTACCTGATAGTATAGTCATGTTTGGTGGTGTATTACCTGATAGTATAGTCATGTTTGGTGGTGTATTACCTGATAGTCATGTTTGGTGGTGTATTACCTGATAGTCATGTTTGGTGGTGTATTACCTGATAGTATAGTCATGTTTGGTGGTGTATTACCTGATAGTATAGTCATGTTTGGTGGTGTATTACCTGATAGTATAGTCATGTTTGGTGATGTATTACCTGATAGTATAGTCATGTTTGGTGGTGTATTACCTGATAGTATAGTCATGTTTGGTGGTGTATTACCTGATAGTATAGTCATGTTTGGTGATGTATTACCTGATAGTATAGTCATGTTTGGTGGTGTATTACCTGATAGTATAGTCATGTTTGGTGGTGTATTACCTGATAATCATGTTTGGTGATGTATTACCTGATAATCATGTTTGGTGGTGTATTACCTGATAGTCATGTTTGGTGGTGTATTACCTAATAGTATAGTCATGTTTGGTGATGTATTACCTGATAGTCATGTTTGGTGGTGTATTACCTGATAGTATAGTCATGTTTGGTGATGTATTACCTGATAGTCATGTTTGGTGATGTATTACCTGATAGTATAGTCATGTTTGGTGATGTATTACCTGATAGTATAGTCATGTTTGGTGGTGTATTACCTGATAATCATGTTTGGTGATGTATTACCTGATAATCATGTTTGGTGATGTATTACCTGATAGTATAGTCATGTTTGGTGGTGTATTACCTGATAGTCATGTTTGGTGGTGTATTACCTGATAGTCATGTTTGGTGGTGTATTACCTAATAGTATAGTCATGTTTGGTGGTGTATTACCTGATAGTCATGTTTGGTGGTGTATTACCTGATAGTATAGTCATGTTTGGTGGTGTATTACCTGATAGTCATGTTTGGTGATGTATTACCTGATAGTCATGTTTGGTGGTGTATTACCTGATAGTCATGTTTGGTGGTGTATTACCTAATAGTATAGTCATGTTTGGTGATGTATTACCTGATAGTCATGTTTGGTGGTGTATTACCTGATAGTCATGTTTGGTGGTGTATTACCTGATAGTCATGTTTGGTGGTGTATTACCTGATAGTCATGTTTGGTGGTGTATTACCTGATAGTCATGTTTGGTGGTGTATTACCTGATAGTCATGTTTGGTGGTGTATTACCTGATAGTATAGTCATGTTTGGTGATGTATTACCTGATAGTATACATGTTTGGTGATGTATTATCATGTTTGGTGGTGTATTACCTGATAGTATAGTCATGTTTGGTGGTGTATTACCTGATAGTCATGTTTGGTGGTGTATTACCTGATAGTCATGTTTGGTGGTGTATTACCTGATAGTATTATCATGTTTGGTCATGTATTATCATGTTTGGTGGTGTATTACCTGATAGTATAGTCATGTTTGGTGGTGTATTACCTGATAGTATAGTCATGTTTGGTGATGTATTACCTGATAGTCATGTTTGGTGATGTATTACCTGATAGTATAGTCATGTTTGGTGATGTATTACCTAATAGTATAGTCATGTTTGGTGATGTATTACCTGATAGTCATGTTTGGTGGTGTATTACCTGATAGTCATGTTTGGTGGTGTATTACCTGATAGTCATGTTTGGTGGTGTATTACCTGATAATCATGTTTGGTGATGTATTACCTGATAGTATAGTCATGTTTGGTGATGTATTACCTGATAGTATAGTCATGTTTGGTGATGTATTACCTGATAGTATAGTCATGTTTGGTGGTGTATTACCTGATAGTATAGTCATGTTTGGTGGTGTATTACCTGATAGTATAGTCATGTTTGGTGATGTATTACCTGATAGTCATGTTTGGTGGTGTATTACCTGATAGTCATGTTTGGTGGTGTATTACCTGATAGTATAGTCATGTTTGGTGGTGTATTACCTGATAGTATAGTCATGTTTGGTGGTGTATTACCTGATAGTATAGTCATGTTTGGTGGTGTATTACCTGATAGTATAGTCATGTTTGGTGATGTATTACCTGATAGTCATGTTTGGTGGTGTATTACCTGATAGTCATGTTTGGTGGTGTATTACCTGATAGTCATGTTTGGTGGTGTATTACCTGATAGTCATGTTTGGTGGTGTATTACCTGATAGTATAGTCATGTTTGGTGATGTATTACCTGATAGTATAGTCATGTTTGGTGATGTATTACCTGATAGTATAGTCATGTTTGGTGATGTATTACCTGATAGTATAGTCATGTTTGGTGATGTATTACCTGATAGTATAGTCATGTTTGGTGATGTATTACCTGATAGTCATGTTTGGTGGTGTATTACCTGATAGTATAGTCATGTTTGGTGGTGTATTACCTGATAGTCATGTTTGGTGGTGTATTACCTGATAGTATAGTCATGTTTGGTGGTGTATTACCTGATAGTATAGTCATGTTTGGTGGTGTATTACCTGATAGTATAGTCATGTTTGGTGGTGTATTACCTGATAGTCATGTTTGGTGGTGTATTACCTGATAGTCATGTTTGGTGGTGTATTACCTGATAGTCATGTTTGGTGATGTATTACCTGATAGTCATGTTTGGTGGTGTATTACCTGATAGTCATGTTTGGTGGTGTATTACCTGATAGTCATGTTTGGTGGTGTATTACCTGATAGTCATGTTTGGTGGTGTATTACCTGATAGTCATGTTTGGTGATGTATTACCTGATAGTCATGTTTGGTGATGTATTACCTGATAGTATAGTCATGTTTGGTGGTGTATTACCTGATAGTATAGTCATGTTTGGTGATGTATTACCTGATAGTATAGTCATGTTTGGTGGTGTATTACCTGATAGTATAGTCATGTTTGGTGATGTATTACCTGATAGTATAGTCATGTTTGGTGGTGTATTACCTGATAGTATAGTCATGTTTGGTGGTGTATTACCTGATAGTATAGTCATGTTTGGTGGTGTATTACCTGACCATTAATAGTCACCTTAAAACACAGATGAACAGTTACAGAGATTTGATGCTTTGATCTAATACCGCTGTGAAGTGTAACTTACGGTCACAATGATTAAAGTAAAGCAGAAGAATGTATAACCCTTAACTCTTTTAAAGCTTAACCTGCTGAATAGGATTATCATATTAGTAATGTGTGTAACAAAGCAACATAACAGGTTTAGTTGTGGTTTTATTATACATTTGCCCTCTGTTAAGCAGCCACTTTCTGTGATTCCATTGGCTGGCTGCTTAGCTCAGGTTTGACTATGTCACGATTGTTTGATGCTTATGCATGATGTCTTCTTCACATTAAAATCCACGACTCCAACACTGGCTTGTACATTGGCTTTGCGTTTTTGCAGGCTTAGCAATGTGTATGAGATGCCTTGCTCAATAATATTGTACATCATCTTCCGATACTGCACGAAATCCATGGCATCATCCACCCATGGCATCATCCACCCATGGCATCATTTTACAATCGGTGTATAGTACATTTGTTTATACAAATTTATTTATCTCGATTGCGAAAGAAGTTTATTGTCTCCTGAATGATTCTAATGTTTCGCCTGTTGCGATACGCTTACACAGTGGCGGGTCAATATTCTATGTGACACCTATTGATATCAATTTGTCAGAATGGGGCAAGGAATTTCAGTCAGTTGCCTCTAATGTTGGGGGATACAGGTCGAAAAAATGATGAATTTTAGGTCAGACGATGTTATTGCTATAGTGGACGCGGGTTGGTTGGAAAAGGTGTAAGGAAGCCCTTAAGAGTTATTGATAAATTAACTGATTGGTTGAGTAGGTATTGTCAGCAATAGTGAAAATGACTTCTAAATATTAAAATACAATAATTATATGAGCTGCATTTTGGAATGTTTTAGAATATTTGCATACTATTTGGTGACAAATAAACACCATATTATAAATACAGGTGTAACATTCACAACCAAATTACCTTCAGAGTAGGGGTTGGGTGCCTTTAGTGGGAAATAATTTAAAAAATGCAATCGGTCAACCCCATTGAAATATTCTTGTGACTCAAAGGCTAGTTTGTTGAAAACTACTGTCTTGTGCTAAACTAGTTTTGGGGAACATTTAATGGCACTGTGTGTTATAATGGTGACCTATGGAAATTGCAATAGCGGTGTCTGACCATAAGGGATGTGGATGAGTCCATGGACGATTATATACGCCATCACGAGCTTCACGCTGGCGTGGCATTCTTTCAGTGTCTTCCAGCCAATGTCATTTGGCTTGTACTACTCGACCTTAACGAATATCGTAGCTGGACGGTCTCGACCAGACTGATGTTCGTGGCTATTTACGGATACCTAGCCTGGAACAGGCATTGATATATTTTGCCTGGTCAGTCATAAAAATATATTTTAACACCAAGACCATAAATTGGGCCGCATTGAGTGTCTGATAATGTCATTTTACCAGAAGCAAATTAGTGAAAACTACAGACTGGAAGCCAGGCTAACGGATACCATGTTATACTGGCATACTCGAGAATATGCCTGACAAGGGTCTGGTAAGTATGTGCCTTAATATCACGAGGGCAGCTTGTCTATTGAGTTGTTTGCCTTTTTGGTTGTGACATGGGCATTCCATGATAAGTTTTCTGCGATGTGAACTCCCAAGTCCATTTTGGGATGGGGGTCTTTGCTGAAATGATGGGTACGTTTTGGATTGGGTACGTTTTGACCAGCACCCATTGGCTGTGTATGTTGTCTCGATGGTACTTGGCTGATTCGGACCAGATCAGTGGCTGATTCGGACCACTTGAAAAACTTCTAATTTTGTTATAAAATTAGCATTGATTTCATACTTATCCAGATATGTAGACTTAGAAAAATGGTTTTGTTTGCATTTAGACGATAAAAGGATGTACATATTTGTATATTAATGAAATATTTAACTCGGATATCAGTGGCTGATTCGGACCAGATCAGTGGCTGATTCGGACGACATATATAAAAAATTCGACCATTTTCTAATAAAAATATGCAGCTTTAAGCAACTATTGATTTAATTGTGTTAATTTATACCCAATTTATATATTCATTTATACCTAGTTTTGTCGTGTTTTTTTCCTTAAATTTTTTTATCGTAAATAGCTTGTATCATACTTACCTTTAAAGTCCTCCCAAAATTAATAATTAAAACATATTCCACAATCCACTGGCATACATCACACCTTCTGTTTGTTAGTCTAATTATCGATGTTGAGTGAACGATTTTTACACTTGTCCTAATTACTGATAATTACACGTATAATTAATAAGCTGACAGATATCCCTTAATCAGCACCTAATAATACATATTTAGAGTGATTTGTTTCTCCTTTTGGCATGTGTAATTAGATTATCTTATATAAGCCTGATACGACAATTTGATAAGCATAATCAGATTAACCTTACCATGGATACTCTATGCTTCGTATGTAAATTGACTGTGAGCAGCCGCCACCAGGCCATCGACTGCGATTCTTGTGGAGGCTGGCAGCACCGTAAATGTGGGGACACTGGACTTACAAGACATATGTATGGTAGACTAAAACGTGGGGAGATCAATTTCCAGTTTGTGTGTAACGGGTGTAATTCTAACAATGGGACTGAGACAATCAATTACAGCGCGATACCTGACACATCATCAAGACTACAACTCCGCATCCCAGCATCTTCAGCCGTACTGGAAAGTACACGTCGCTCAATCGCATCAGAAATAACGAACGAGGACATTTCGGCTAGTCGAATCACGGATGAAACCATCACAGCAGCTCCAGACGTACTGGAAGATAATGTGGAGATAAATGAGTTCATGAATTATGTAGACTATGTGTGGATGGAAAGTGATTTGTGGGGCATTGAGAATTGGTCGGTGTACGGCAGAAGTATTCGTACCAACAATGATGTGGAAGGTTGGCACAACCGTCTGAACAAACGCGCGAAGAAGGGCAATTACCTTCTGGTGGCATTGCTATATTCGGAGGCAAAAGTTATCCCCACACTGGCGAAGGAGGGTAAATTAAAGAGACACCAGAGTAAGATGACAACAAAAGTGCAGGGGAGTCTGATGGCACTTTGGACAAAATATGGCAACCATGAGATGACAACATCACATCTTTTACGCAAATGCGCAGATATCTACGCCCCTTGTTAGGCCGTGTATGTTCTTATAAAAATGTACCGTGTTGTGTTATATATGATGCTCATGTGCTAGACTGGCCATTGGCCAAATGTGCTATCATTAAAAAAATAAAACAAAATGTCCTACGTGTTGTGATTATTTTTTAGTTGCAAATGAATCAGGTATCTCCACCATCATTTCCCATTATTCAAAATCTGGTCCGAATCAGCCACTGATGTCCGAGGTTAATATTTCATTAATATACGAATATGAAAATCTGGTCCGAATCGGCCACTTATCTGGTGGTCCGAATCAGCCACTGATGTTTGGATAAGCAAATTTTATAACAAAAGTGTGTGTTCCGAGTGTTCCGAATCAGCCGCAATTCGTCTCGATGTGGTTCCTCTTCTCTATGTGACGCGAATCACCTCGAATTTGCTGAGGAAAAGGACACCGTCCAGTCTTCTATCCACTTCTGGAGTATGTCCATATCATCTTGTAGGGCTTTGATGTCGTGTCAGCAGTAGTGCGAACGTACCTTCCTATACAATATGGTGGCTGTCATCGGCGAATAGGAGAGGGGCGGATGAGACTTGTGCGGGTAGGTCATCTATGTAGAGGAGAAAGAAGAGGCGGCCTATGATTGAACCCTGTGGAACACCGGATGTGACAGGCGAATTTTGGTTCATTCGTAAACATTGTAACTGGCAGGCGCATTCTGGAACAGTAGGCTACGTTAGTTTAAATTGCTGTGTGCAATGTTAAGATGATAAAACGATCTATACAGGTTAAAGGTGATTTTTTAGGGAATTAAGTCAAAACTGCAAACAAAGCGACAATGATACAGGCCCGTAGCCAGCAGCTTTTTATGGGGGTCCGGGGGCATGCTCCTGAAATGTTTGAAATCTAGGTGGTCTGAAATGTCATTCCCTGCATTAATATGGGCAATGACGTAGCACATAATACATGTATGGCATACTTATTTGACGGTTAAATCTATACATGTACATAGTTAAAAAGCGACATCATATAGAGAATGTTCAGAGAAAGCCTCTTATAAACTATTCACAGGTGTTGCTTGCATCAATATTATTATTGTAACTGTGTAAACATTCTGATGCATGAACAGGTGGACCTCGGGGAATTATGGACGACCCCTGCCCTAGCTAAGGGCCTGATATATTTGGAATGGTCTGTTTACCTCAGGTGTGTGTGCGTGCGAGCACCTACCCCCCCCTGGGGTTTTAATGCAGTTTTCATTTTCTGAGACCAATGATGCGCACATGCGTATGCCCAGCGAGACGGGTCTGGTATTCTAAGAGCTTGTATGATATGCATGTTTATGGGGTGGTGTAGTTGCTAGTTATGTTACCGTAATTCTTGTATATATATATATATAGGAGATCTGTATAACAATGCCGGTGCCAAGTGATCATTGAAAGATGTATGTGAGCATGGGGCAATTTCGCTGTGCAGCTGTTTTTGTAACCACGGATATATTTCATCAGGGCCTGGAGCATTAAATATTGGTGTTTAGACAACTCCGTGGTCATGCACACAGTTGATTGAACTCGCCCTTCGCCGCTATCATCCGTGCAACAGATTCGGTCCCATCAGGGACAAGACTAGTGCACAGACACAAAACAAATGTTGGCCTATGGTCATAGAGTAAGTATATAGGCCACACAAAAATTGTGTCTGGTGCCTGTGGACTAGTGATAAAATGATGATATGTGAGAAAGTTGGATCGAGTAGCCTACTGGTTTATTTTTTACGTTTATTTATCGTCGCTACCGGTTGCCCATATGAGCGACACCTCCTGAAGAGATTAGTTGTTTTAGATTTTGGAGGATAGTGCAATGATACAGACAGAGACCCATTCCAATATCCTCTGGTTCTTTTACGTATACGGTATAAAGCACCGACACGAGACCTCGGTTTAGCGTCCCACCTGAAAGACTGTTAATTTTATTAGGGTCAGACGGGGGATCGAACCTGCGATCGCTGGATTACCACTATACTACAGATCCGTCTACTCCACAAAAACAGACTGAAACTACCATATTGCATAGTATACAACTATCACGAGAAGAACACGGAGGCCCAGTAATAACACTATTTGATTACCTTGTAATAATCTTCACTTTTATTTTATTATTCCATTTTATACCTTTGATAAGTTTACAGTTACTGTGCGGTCGATTCAAAAATTCCTCGTGGCTTATGCCAAAAATGACTCAAAATTAATCCAATCTTATCTTACCCCGTTTGGAGCCCCTTTTAACTGATTCTCGCACCTGTTCCTCGACGTCATAGCCCTATGATGTCACGTTGTGTACAGCACCAGAATAGGCGTAGTGAGTAAGTATCAATGTCGTTGTTTTCGTATATCGGTCATAGACATTGTAGAGAATAGTTGTTTTATGTTCATTACATTGATTTACGACTGTTTTGATACTCGCTTCTGTATTCTTGGACAGTAACTATTCGATTTTACCAAACACTCGTTGACTTCCCATCGGCAATGTCAATCAATTTCACAGCACACCTCATTGTTAACATGTTGTCAATTTATATGACGCATATTATATAGTGTAGTGCTCGCATATCGCCATATGTAACTTATTTTGATTGAAATGTTTGCGATTTTTCTTGTAGATTTATACTGTACTAGCAATCGGACATACGATATTTCGGATACATGTCTTACGACCATTAAGCTTGTTTACATGCTGCAGTGCCCTATCACGAGTATCAATAATACAATTTCCACTGACATGATTCGATTGTGTCTATCGGCAGACATTAATGTAGTCCAAATATTTAGACTTGAAACAAATTATTTTTTGGTTTTTACGATTTTCAAACAAAATTTTATCTAGTAAGATACACTGGCCCATTATGAAGCACTCGTATCCAAATGTTGTATTTAATGGTTGTACTGTGCATTTTAACCCTATTTTGCAGAAGTATAAAAAGTAAAGTGTTTGTTTATGTGTGTGTGTGTGTGTGTGTGTGTTTTTACGTTTATTTATCGTCGCTACCGGTTGCCCATATGAGCAACGTCTCCTGAAGAGATTAGTTATTTTAGATTTTGGAGGATAGTGCATGATACAGACAGAGACCCATTCCAGAATCTCCTCTGGTTCTTTTACGTGCACGGTGTAAAGCACCGACACGAGACCTCGGTTTAACGTCCCATCTGAAAGACTGTTAATTTTATTAGGGTCAGACGGGGGATCGAACCTGCGATCCCTGGATTACCAGTCCAGCGTGTTACCACTGGACTACATATCCGTCTGTCATTTGTTTATTATAGTGTCACCCCTATTTAAAGAGGCAGCCATTTCTGACTTATGAGACACCTCTTTTTTATGAACATCCCGAATGTACTTCCCGAATCCTATGCTTGTGTGCCAGACGCCAGGCTGGTAGGCAATCGGTAACCATTATTTAACTAGCTGGCGGCTCACCAACCCCTGACGAGATTCGAACCTTCGACCTCCCGCTCTGTAGGCGGACGCCTTAACCACTGGGCTACGGAGACGGTATATTAAAGAACACCATTTAAGGACTCTATCGCACGCTTTCTCACTTCTCCCAAAAATTCTGACCTAGAATGAACCCTGCCAGTATTGGTTAATAACACTGTGATATCACACCCATAACTCACTTTTGTTTCTCCACCGATCACATTTAATTTCATACAGCCCACGGCCACCAATAATATTTTCAACAAGAATAAAACAATGTCCTTAATTCCCCCCTCCATCGCACTGGTTAAAGAATTGGCGAATCACCTGAGATCAAGATTGTTTTATTTGAATTTTCTGCATTTAAGAATATGGATACGGTGTTTGTCCTCATAATAATAGAGGTTGTGAGTTTGAACCCCACCAGAACGGCGGAGGTGATGTCCTTAGGCAGTGGTTCCACAATAACCAGGGCTCATTCTAGGTCAGAATTTTTGGGAGAATTGAGAAAGCGCACAATTGCATTTTTAAATAGTGTTATTTAATATATTTCAACAAAATATGGTTAAAATACACAATAATATTATGACCATTAAATCGAACATTTAAATAGATAATGGGCCAGTGTATCTTAATGGATAAAATTTGGTCTGAAAATTGTAAAAAAAGAAATTTTAATTATTTTTTTAGAGAGAAGTGTGGCCCCTAGGTGGCAAAGTCAGGTACCTAGGGCGACTATTTTTCTCCCTCTAGTACTAGAATGAGCCCTGATAACTAATCGGTCCTTTGGATGAGATTTAAACCACGGTTTCGTGCTGTTGTGGAGTAAACAGTTAAAGTAAAAAGGACATGAAATGTTTTATTCAGTGTGTTGTTTTTATCTCCTTCAGGTGACAGAGTCTTGAGAGGTTATATAAATTAAACACCTTGCAATCTGTGACCATGTCACATGTAAACAGACCAGGGAAGGCATCCATGGGTGTTTATGAAGGTTATCAGGTTTTCACAAATGATGGTAGGTCATTGTGTATGTAATAATGTTTGTATAGGTAAATATTTTTATTAGGAACCTTCAGTGGCCGAGTGGTTAAGGCGTTGACTTCAAATCACTTGCCCCTCACTGCTGTAGGTTCGAATTCTTTCAAGTGAGGAAGCTATCCAGCTGGTTAGCGGTTAGTTGGTGGTTCTACCTGTGTGCCTGTAATACTACTCGGAGGAGCATCCGGGGACTTCCTCCACCAAATGTAGTTGGAGTGTCGCCATATGACCTAAGCTGTTGATGCGACGCTAAACTCAAAAAACAAACAATATTAGGAAAAACAAACATTTCAAGGAACCTTTCAATTTATTGTACAACACTTGGACAGCTACTAGCGTAATACATTTTCAGACAACACGTGAAAATATAAAACATGTATTAACCCTTTCCTTCATAGAGATTTAGGTTAATATACTATTATATCTCTCCCATTTAGCTATCATGCAGTGGATAAGTAGTTGCCATATATATCCCACCTCCATAGATATTACTGGGACTACATGAGATTTAGGTTAATATACTATTATATCTCCATACAAACGATAGCCATTTATCTATCATGCAGTGGATAAGTAGTCACCATATCTATCCCACCTACATAGATATTACTGGGACTACATGAGATTTAGGTTAATATACTATTATATCTCCATACAAACGATAGCCATTTAGCTATCATGCAGTGGATTAGGTAGTCACCATATATATCCCACCTCCATAGATATTACTGGGACTACATGAGATTTAGGTTAATATATATTATATCTCCACACAAACGTTAGCCATTCAGCTATCATGCAGTGGATAAGTAGTCGCCATATATATCCCACCTCCATAGATATTACTGGGGCTACATGAGGATCTGGCCTTTATTATGAACATTGGTTTGGCTACAACATTGTCAATGTCATATTGGTAATGGCGTCAAGGGGTGCTTCTATGAGGGAAAGGGTTAACTTTCCAACCACATGACACATTTTAAATGATTTGGCGTAGTCAGAAAAATATGAGTTCCAGAAACTGGTTAAATTGTACAAATAGCGCTGTAGTACCATCAGTGTAGTGTACATGTGATATTTAAAACTTGACAAAAATCATGCTGGCATATATACATAGCGTGGCCGAGTGCTTACAGTCGTTTACTTCAAATCACTAGCCCCCTCATCGTTGCAGGTTCAAATCCCACTGGGGGTGTCAAATTGTTTCATGTGAGGAAGCTACATGTATCCACTTGGCTAGCTGAAGATCTATTTTATGGCTATTGAATTTTGCTCCCCATTTAAAAAAAACTTATTTATCAATGAAAATCATGTGACGTAAATAGGTCGTTGTGAAATATCAGAAATTGAATACAGCGATTGAGCAGGATTTGTAGTGTTAATAACCAGCCATACATTAAATATAGTGTTGACAGCTGGAGGAATATATATACGGTATTTTACAAGTTGACAGCTGGAGGAATATATACGGTATTTTACAAGTTGACAGCTGGAGGAATATATATAGGTATTTTACAAGGAGGTGTTTTGTAGAGACATCAGCCAAACAACAGACAAGGATACAAAATAACAAACACATTTACATGTAGGAATTAACCTTTTACGGCCTGCATGTTTCTATGCATCAGAACTACCAATAAACAACGGCAAGACAAATATGATTTCCTAAATATGTACAGATGGGGGATTTAAATAAAGCATTGAGATAGCACTGTATGATTCTATATTTTACAGAAGTAAAGCAAGAGCCAGTAGACCCCGAGTATGACGGTGGTGAGAAACATGGAGAAGAGCAGGTACACATTCATACAATAATTCTTGTAAATGTTTCCTCTTCAGATAAAGGAAGCACTCATTGTCACAGGGATTATTGTTCCAGAATCGGGCACAATTCACAATCGATTATTAACCCTTTCAACACCGCAGACCTCTAAATAGGCTTACAAAAAGTGTAGATCCAGATGAGCCGGCTCGTGGACGAGCCGTCTCATCAGGATCTGCACTTTTTGCCAGTAATATTGCTATTTTTAAACAAAATTACCCATTTTGATAAATGAACTGGTCCAAATGTAATTTTCTTATTAATTTATTGGTCTAAAAATATCATGAACCAGTCCATGTCAGTTACTTGGTGTTGAATGGGTTAAATCCAATCGGACAACCACTATTGATTGTGATTCGATTATTTACAATCGAAATTATAGAAATCTTATACATTAGAGGGAATATGCGACACCAATCCATGTTAGAATTATTTATAACACACCAAGTAGTAACATTCTGTTTGGAGAGAAATTCATTCAAACAGTGAAACAACAAACAATACGATTACAAAAGAAATAGATTTTCCTAGTGGACCTGTCGCGACTAAACACTGATGGGGGGAGGTAGTTCAGGCTTTTCCTAGTGGACCTGTCAAGACTAAACACTGATGGGGGGAGGTAGTTCAGGCTTTTCTTCAAAAGCTGGACACTTACGTATGATATGGCAAATTTTATTTATTTTCCTGGTTTTGCTGGGGTCGATTCTTACCTTTATTGGCGTATGTCTTTTTGCACAATTTGCAAATGACTAAAGACTAAATGGAGGATCTTTGGTCTTCTTTTGGAATCCGAAGTATTTCCACGGCTTCGAACATGTAACACCTGTGTATGGGTACGCGGAACAATATTGCATGGTAGTTTTTAAGGTTTGCTAAAGCCATGTCAAATCATCACAAAACGTGGTTGTCAGCAGGTGGGGGAAACATCACGCGTAACACCTGTGTATGTGTACACGGCCAATCAAATGCCGTTATTATTATTGTTATGTATTAACTCCCTTGCAAAAGTGTGCTTCCTACACCAAAGAAATGTTATTACCACAAACAGAAGCAGAAAGAAGCTGAAAATTTCAGCGACTATCGATATTTCAATTAACAATCGATTATCGGCGATGTCAACATCACAGCGACGATTGTTCGATCGTCGGATCACTAACAGTAATGATTCTACAGTGCATACCATGCCATTCCTCTATAAATGTTGAACACATCATAATTCACTGTGTAGATTTAGCACTCATTCGTCGAAAATATTATACAGTTATGACAATGAAGGAGCTTTTCGACACTGTTGATTTTAAATATATTATTGCATTTTTAAAAGAATCACATATTTTCCATAAATTGTAAGTTGTACAACTGACGTTTTATTTTCATTCTTACAGCTTGATAAATTTTGTTGCAATTGACCTTTCGTCATTACAATTTTAATACATACAGTATGTTATCTACATAAAAATTTTAATTGTAGATATCTTGTGTACAATATACTTAACCCAGTGCGATATAGCCTGAACTGTGATGCGCCGTTAATCCAAATACTCACTCACTCACAGTAAAACAACTGGTCACTCGAGGATCATTAAACGTTAAATCATTAACCCATTTCATTCTGGATACCGTTCAAACAGTATTTGCACAGAACATAGAGCCAGATCAACCGCCACGGAACGTTCCATCTGATCAGGCTCTATGTTGTTTGCTGTTCAGATGATCTAGCTAAGACACTTGGCTATGTAGCAAACAACATAGATCCTGATCAGCATGCAGCGTCACGCTGCGGCTGATCTGGATCTATGTTGTTTGCAAAAGTCTTTAAATATATCCAGAATGAAATGGGTAAGCAATTTCTCATGAACCAAAAGTACATGTATAAATGTTGCCGATTCTGCCTTGCACTAACCTCGATCAAGTTTGCTCAGATTGGGTTGCTAGTCAATGACTATGTTAGCTTATAGGGAAGCCTATTTAGCTCATCTGCACACTGTGCTAAAGGTGGGCTCCTTTGATCACCTTATGTCCATCGTCTTCATGTTGCCTCAAACGACATCTCCTGAACCACCCATCCAACCATATTGAATTTCATAGCGACGATCATCGGGTGATTATCTTTCAAGCTAGCTCAAATTAGGTCACTATGTCTTAAGACTACTTAAAGTAGGTTACTGGGTCAAATGAGTACCAACATGATTGTGTGGAACACTATTGCATGGTAGTTTTTAAAGTTTGCTAAAGCCATGTTGAATCGTCACAAAACATGGTCAGCAGGTGGGGAAACATTTTTGCTATATTTCCTATCTTCTTTCCAGAGATTTGATATTTTGCATGTGGCATCACCAAGTGTTAACACTTACCTCGTTTAACCCTTTCAACACTACAGGCCTCCAAATAGGCTTACAAAAAGGGTAGATCCAGATGAGCCCGCAGCAATATTACTATTTTTAGACAAAATTACCTATTTTGATAAATGAACTGGTCCAAATGTAATTTTCTTAATAATTTATTGGTCTAAAAATATCATGCACCAGTCCATGTCAGTTACTTGGTGTTGAATGGGTTAGGCAACCACCTACCATAACCGGTTCCATATCATTTTTCGACAGTTTGATTGTCTTCTCAAATTAATATAGCATGAATTATAGTCCACTACCGGGAACCTGTTTGCTGATGTACATGTAGAAGATGTTCATATGTAATTTCCGTTGCCACTTCAGTACTCCACAAAGTTTAAGTAACCACCTGTTGGTAGGCCATTCAGAAAGTATTGTCCGAACGGTATATTCTCTAGTTGAAGACATGCAGATACCATACTAAATTACAGTTGAAAATGCACATATATATTTTTTTAAATCTTTCGGTATTTGCAAAAGAGGGGTTCCTGTTTAGAGGGCTTTTTACAGTGAACAAAGAAAGGAAAAATTCGGGACCAAAACAGTTTGTTTGGAGGGAATTCCAGTTTGTAGGGGTTTCACTGTACCAAAATATTTGTACCATAGTCCAGTGCAAAATCCTGTCCATATATTATGCTTGACGGCATGTAGTATCAAACATTAACAAGTTGAACAATTTTTTTTACGTTTATTTATCGTTGCTACCGGTTGCTCATATGAGCGACGCCTCCTGAAGAGATAGTCATTTTAGATTTTTGGAGGATAGTGCAATGATACAGACAGAGATCCAATCTAGAGACTCCACTGGTTCTTTTACGTGCACGGTGTAAAGCACCGACACAAGACCTCGGTTTAACGTCCCATCTGAAAGACTGTTAATTTTATTAGGGTCAGACGGGGGATCGAACCTGCAATCTCTGGATTACCAGTCCAGCGTGTTACCACTGGACTACAGATCCGTATGTAGTTGAACAATTCAGCCTGACAGTCTTTGTATATTTCAGAACGGTTGTACTGAATCAGATGGTGATAAGGGACGTATCCGAGATCTCCTCAAGCAGATGGTGGAGAATAAGAACAAGGAACTGACCGTGAAGAGTGTTGTCGAGCACCTACTGCAGCAGAACGAGGTTGTCCTTGCCCAGAGCGATACCCAGGCACTCAAGCCCAACCCACGTAACGTGAAACCGAAAAGTTCAGAGCAACCCTCGGACAGTCACGGAAGCATTCTTACTCCTAAGGATCCCACTGCCGGGTGCTCACAGGAAGACATGCCGAACATCAACGATGCTCTGGTTGAAGTAAGTGTAAGTGAGGCTAACAAGACAAATTGTGATCCAGATCTTGTCTGCGCTGTCGGTTCAAAGATCATCCTTATGACTCCCAAGGGCCAACCTTTGCAGATGGATATTACATATTACTGGTGTAACTTCTGTAGTTATAAATCTGAAAAGAAGGCTATACTGTTGCAGCATGTTATGCAACATAGGTTTCACTGTAAGTACTGTAAGTACCAGTCGTTCTCCCGTGCTGCGGTCATACACCACTGCACTGTGGAACACGAGAGCTTCGCGGATACGGCAACCACGTTGAAGTACTGTACATACCTTCCTGACCTACTGCAGAAGAACGATTTGAACAAGAGGAAACAAGATGGTGGGGAGAGTGACGCTCCTGGTGCTAAGAAAGCTCGTGTGGAGGAAACGGAAACATTGAGTATGGAAGTAGACGAAGTTGATAATGCCAAGACAACGAAAGTAGAAAGTCTGAAGAAGGCATTGCTTGTCAACAGTGGAGCAAGTGACCAGAAGACAGTATTGGTTACCTTGGGAGGAGCAAGTGGCCAAGAGAAAATTGTGCATATTACTAGGACAACTTCTAAGCCATCTGTAATCCGCTCAATTGATCAGCCTTCCATTCCACTGAATGATGGACTGCCTGTAATTACCAGTGTGATGAGTGGTCATCAAGCTGTGTCGGCGGCAATCACAACTACAAATACACCAGATCCTCCCATTTCCCCTCCACCGTCGTCTGCCTCCCCATTGCCTCCAACATCAGGAGTGACAGTGTCATCTGGTCTTTGTTGGAATTGTGGATACTGCGGCTTTGTCACCCTTAGTCAATCTTTTCTCAAGATCCATTTGAATGCTCAGCATCAGGGCAAAGCTCACAAGTACGTTGCCATGCTTGTTTCTTCTGAGGAGGAAATGACTAGAATTAAGGCTTCCGATGCCCAGCTGGTAACCAACCCTTCTTCTGGTGGTATTATTGCAGTGACTCCTCTTGAAGTTCCGCTACCACCACATCCCATCGCTCCAGCACCAACTCCACCCCGCACGACCCTTCCTGCTCCAATACCAAAGCAGACCGAGAACCCGCAGTCGCCTGGTATTGAAATTGATAATGCAGAGAGTGATACACCAGATAAAAAAGAAGAAGACGACTGCGAAGATGAAAAGAAAATACCTGTAACATTCAAATGCGCTCACTGTAACTTCAGTGCTTCTCAAGACGAAAAGGTGAGAGTACACTTGTTCCAGCGGCACAGTGGCTGTGTCATCTACGCCTTGGACATGAAAGCTGTCAAGCTGAGGCAGAAACGATACATTTTCTTCTGTCTCAAGGCCAAGTGTTCATTCAAGTCGAAAGAAAGTGAGGATTTTATGGAGCATATTAATTCTTGTACGCCTTGGTTAGATGGGAAAGACCGAAAAGACGTAGATGCTGGTATGGTGAAGTCACTGGAGTTGACCAAAACCTTCATAGAGAAGACTGCAAATGGAGTGGGCTTTGGGCGAGACACTAGACCAGAGAAGACAGCTGAATATGCCTGCATCTACTGCTCGTATATCTCGAACAACAACACGCGATTGAAGAAACATGTCATGACGAACCACGCAGACAAGAGTTGTATCATTAAAGATGTACCAGCGAGCAGATCGGACAGAAAAAGCTCTGTCTACTTCTGTAACTACTGTCTGTGGGAGACTAGAGAGGGCAGTGAACTGGAGTTGCATCTGGTCGAACGTCACAACACTACGTCAGCCAAGTCTAAACAAGCAGGTGAAAAACCATCAACTAGTGTTGATGAAAACCCGTCTACATCAGGTAATGTTGCTGAAAAACAAGAAACTGAAAAGACATCACCTGTTGCAAGGAAGAAACGTCCAGTACAGATTGAATCGGACAGTGACAGCCCATCACCTGAAGCAGAGTTTCAGTCAGATAGCGAATCATCAAACGACCCAGATGAGGAAATAGAAGAAAATGAATATGCTGGCATCATACCAAAAGATAAATATAACAAAGCGTTGGCAGCTTATATAGATAGTGAAAATCTGGATATCAAGAATAGCAGAGGTCGTCCAGCTAGAAGCGCTGCCCTTAAATGTAGAATAAAGGTGAAGTCTATCAAAGCTCCCCCATTGTACAAGTGTATGCATTGCTCGCAGATCGAATTCGGTACCGTGCTGATGAGAGCACATCTTCGAGAAAAGCACAAAAATCAGCCATTGCGAGGTATCGATATTATGAAACAGGAGAGAAAAAATCCACATTGTTACTTGTGTTTCTGCCCAGCTCATAAATGCAATGTCTGTGAGCCTGTTGCCACTGACATTGTAAATCACGCAAAGAACAAGCACGGAATCTCTGCAACTCACACGGATCTTGTCCGGATCATGAATGTGCTCGCGGGGCCACAGACAACTACGCCAACACGAGGGGGACGACCAGCAACAGCTGCAACTGGTGAAAGTTATGAATGCCTGTATTGCAGTAAATCAAAGTTGTATCATTCCAGGAAGGATATGAAGAAACATCTAATCGATGAGCACAATGGAGAAGAGTTCATATTTAGAGACTGTATCGCTAGAAAGCTACGTCACCCGTCCAGATTCTACATGTGTCACAACCTTGTGTGTGACTTCACGTCGGAGAAACAGAAGGATTACCTCCTACATATGCTTGGACACCAAAAAGCGAAAATATATGAATGTTCAAAATGCCAGTGGTTTACATCAGTTTCCGGCGAGATTGATAACCACTTGAAAAGTGTACACAAGGGCGAAAACATTACAACTCTAGCTATAGATCTAGATTTAGATTCTCGGGGAAATACAGTGAAACTAGTTGGTGGAACTGTTATTAAAACAGAGAAATCTTGAGTCATTAAAACATTTCATTGAGCGGGGAATCATGAACACAATTAAAAATCTACCTGGACTTTTATCATTGATATGAAATGATATTGTTTCTTTTTTCATAAAACAGTAAGTTTAGTTTTATATGGTGATGAAGAGACAGTATCCATGAATGTGTTGAATAAAAAATGTGGTACACTCAAAATTGTCAAAAGAGATTGTGTAAGAGAAACATTCTAACAGTGCCAGGGTTGGGTTTTTTACGTAACATTGTAAAAAAACTGTAAATAACGTTAAAAAAACTAGATGTAATAGTGCTATTTAGACTGGTATCTGACCCAGATGTTGTGGATAGTGTGAACACTGTGGCCTAGCTAAGCAAGACATATTCAATGAATGTGTTTTCTCAAGAAAGAAACCGCGCAGTTAACTTCAAGCATGATGGTACAATGCATGACCAAATTGCCATTCCTGTTTGGAAACAAAGGGGTAGTTTATACAAATTTATTTTAGCTCGATTGCAAAACAAGTTCTTATAACTTATATTAATCACTCTCGAGACCTCATTCCTGATGGAATCCATCGCCACGAGGGAGAGAGAAGAGGCACCGTGGAATTTAAATGCCTTGCCTAAGGACACAATCGTAACGGCTCCAGTGGGGCTACAACTCTGGGCCTTTCGCACATGAAGCGAACGCGCATCCACTGAGCTATCATGACTTCCATAAAGGGGTATGCGTGGGTTATTCGATAAGTTCCCATATCTGAGAAAATAAAGCTTGGAGAATTAGGGCAACTAATAGATAACAACATAGCTTAAATATTTCTAAATCTGAAATCCAATGTGGCCATCTTCAAAAGTATTACCCAGAATGTTTACAATGGTATTAGTATGACAAGTAAATGACATCTACTTAATATATTACTGATCTGAAATCCAGTATAGATGTTGGCCACCTTAGAAATCTATTTTCTACGTGCATCTACAAGTATATATTGTAGTATTGTTGCAAGATTACTAAATTATTGCTATTCAAGAATCCAAGATGGCTGCCACAGTATTTTTACATCTTTCAAAAATGGGTCATATTATGTATTGACCTCAGGCGGTCGGCCACCACTATGTCTGCTCTTTAACTCATCCAATCTTCACCAATGTTGCATACAATGTTTGTTGGCATATCTCAACCAAGTTTGATAACCAGCTAGATTGCTCCGATCACTCCGGAGTTATGGCCCTTGAATTGTCCAAATTCTTACTGACTGCTCTTTGACTTGGAACAGTTTTTATCAGGCATATATTGTGTGACCTTTGGCACTCTTCGGCAATTGTAGGAAGTTTGGTGTATTCTTGCAACAGCGCTCATTCTAGAGGGCGACTTGAGCGAAATAGTCGCCATAGGGACCCCCTAAAAAACAATTTGTTTGTTTTTATATTTCCATCCAAATTTTGTCCAGTAAGATACACTGGTTTATTAGAAAAGCACTCCTTCTATTGAATGGTCATACTATGTATTTTAACCATATTTTGTTGACATTTATTAACTCTGCACGCTAGCGGCAGATAAAATCACCTTTGCAAACGTGCCGTCTGATCAGGCTCTATGCTGTTTGCTATTCGGATAGTGGAGCTAAAACACTTGGCTGAATAGTAAACAACATGGATCCTGATCAGACGCTGCGTTACGCCGCGGCTGATCTGGATCTATGTTGTTTGCACATGTGATTTTATTTACTCAGCAGGCAAAGGGTTGAATAACACCATTTACTACAAGATTTATTAAACTATTAATTTGTAACAGTTTTGTGTTATGCATGTGAATTTATTGAATAAATCATCGCATGCTTTCTAACTTCTCCTTACAGACGGATGTGTATTCCAGTGGTAACACGCTGGACTGGTAATCCAGGGATCGCAGGTTCGATTCCCCGTCTGACCCTAATAAAATTAAGTCTTTCAGATGGGACGTTAAACCGAGATCTTGTGTCGGTGCTGTACACCGTGCATGTAAAAGAACCAGAGGAGACTCTGGGATGGGTCTCTCTGTATCATTACACTATCCTCCAAAATGAATAATCTCTTCAAGAGGCATCGCTCATATGGGCAACCGGTAGCGACGATAAACGTAAAACACACACACAACTTCCCCAAAAATTCTCGCCTAGAATGAGCCATGTGTAATATTAAAATCTACCATTATGTAAGTTTTTGACATGTGGTTACAATTCACTGGGGTTCAAATGTCAAGTGAGGGAGTTAGCATCTCTAGCACAGTTGATCCTCTTGTTTGCTCTGTGCTCGTAACTTGGTAAGGGGTAAGAACCAAAATCCGCAAACACCGAGTACTGGAAAAGGTGAAAATGAAGTGTAGTATGTGTTTGTATTAGTTTAAACTTTTATTTATTTACAACGATTGCGAACAAGTTTTAACAACTTATATTAATCACTCTCGTTGGTGCGGATGAAAGCGTAAATGTGGTCGGTCATTCGTGTGGGCAGAAACCGGAGAAAACCCACATGTCCGATCTGGCAACCACCGTACCACCTCCCAGTGTGTTTGTATTAGTTTAAACTTTATTTATATACAACGATTGCATAACAAGCTTTAACAACTCTTGTTGGCGCAGATGAAAGCGTAAATATGGTTATTCATGTGGGTGGAAACCAGAGTACCATCTCGCCCAACTGTACCATCTCGCATACTTCCCGGTGTGTTTGTATTGATTAAACAGCTGTATGAAATGAATGCACCACAACCAATCATCAGTACAGTATTTGGACGTAGAATAGGATAAATTGGGGTTTTATCACCCCTCCAACTAATTAGTGAACACAAACAAATGTATTTTGTTGCTTATGTGTGCTAGTCAGACACAAACCGCCAATTTAGTAATGCCATCGTGTCTGTAAAACACAATTTGATGGTTAACCCTTTCAACACCACAGGCCTCTAAATAGACATACACTTTTTGCCAGTAATAATTATTACTATTTTTAGATAACATTACCCATTTTCATAAATGAACTGGTCCAAAGGTAATTTTCTTATTAATTTATTGGTCTAAAAATATCATGCACCAGTCCATGTCGGTTATTTGGGGTTGAATGGGTTAATGTCCACAATGTCTTCCGAAAATGTGTGCATTTCACAGAGTTGGAAAGATCAATGAGAGACATCGGTCGTTTACTGCCCCTGAATACTCCCTAAATGTAGGTAGGTCCTATTGCCCCTGAATACTCCCTAAATGTAGGTAGGTCCTATTGCCCCTGAATACTCCCTAAATGTAGATAGGTCCTATTGCCCCTGAATACTCCCTAAATGTAGGTAGGTCCTATTGCCCCTGAATACTCCCTAAATGTAGGTAGGTCCTATTGCCCCTGAATACTCCCTAAATGTAGGTAGGTCCTATTGCCCCTGAATACTCCCTAAATGTAGGTAGGTCCTATTGCCCCTGAATACTCCCTAAATGTAGATAGGTCCTATTGCCCCTGAATACTCCCTAAATGTAGGTAGGTCCTATTGCCCCTGAATACTCCCTAAATGTAGGTAGGTCCTATTGCCCCTGAATACTCCCTAAATGTAGGTAGGTCCTATTAAGTGTCAGGATATAGCAATTTAATAATATATCTCCTACAGTACGTGAAATGTGTACTTATTTGTAAAACAATGTTTATCAATTAATTAACACGATTTTGATAAAATCATATTTATCATACCACAACATCTGGTTAGGAAACAACAGTAAAAACAAAGGATTCCATCTAAAAGGACCTATTTACATTTGGGATAAATCTGCCAAGGGAGGTAATAGAAAATTAGTGTATACAAATTTATTTTAGCATGATTGCGAAACAAGTTCCTACAACTCGAGACCTCATTCCTGATGGAATCCATCGCCACAAGGGAGAGAGAAGAGGCAACGTGGCATTTAAATGCCTTGCCTAAGGGCACAATCATAACGGCTCCAGTGGGATTTGAACTCCGGACCTTTCCCACCTGAAGCACACACATCCACTGCGCACCACAACTTCCACTATAGAAAAGTAGAGACCGATTACACTTTCAGGATATTTCATTAATTTTAGCAACGATCAGCTCTTCCCCTGAAATGCCACATGGTGATAAATGAATACATGTAAACAGAATATCAGAGGTATTTTTTTATAAATATTTAATCGTGTAATAATCAAAATAAATACAAAAATGGTGTCTGAAAAAACAGATCCTGGTATAATTAAATTTAACTGGAAAAGTTGTTTTCTTGATGCGGCTTAACAATGTATTGTGGACGAATATAAATTGATAAAAATACACAATTTCTTGGCAACAAGCGCACACAGCTCAAAGCAACTTTTAATTAATACACAAATGTACTGTCATAATATTGTGAATGCTAATTTATGATTCAATAAAAGACAAATATAATTGCAAACTACAAAAGAGAAATTGTTTTTAAATAATTGTACATGTCAATGTTTTATCTGTTGATGACTATTCCCAACATGCCTTCAAATGGTCCGTCGTAAGTAAGTAAGGACTTTATTTAACGAGGGTAACACATTTAACAAGAGTTAATCTTCCATGTGGCCCTCCACATGAATATACAAAAAAGGACAAACAGCCAGACCTGCCAGAACTATTCATGAATAAATGTAGATATAGGTACACCAAAATATTGTGTCTAAATTATGTGTGTGAATGACAACATTAAGCTTAATTAAAGCTTAACAATTATTCATAAATCCAGAGGTTTGGCAGAGGTCGTTACAGTATGTTTAACACTTGCGACTAGAGTCTGCAATTTCTGACTCGCAGGCCATAATTTACAACCAAATGAAATGTAAGAATTTAAGAGGGTAAAAATTCTGCACATTGAAGTTCTTTTTTCAATATATTGGTATTTAAATAAATGCGGCATTGGATAAACAGTTTGATGCTTGTGTTTATATATGAGAGTGACTGGAAAAAAATGGGAGCAAATTCAGAACTCTAAACACTGCCTTTAGAAAGTTAGAAAGCATTTCTTAATACCAAAGAAGCTCTGTATAACTGGACTCCCAATAGGTCACAATACGACCAGTCACAATGTAGTTCCTACTACTTCAATACGCTATTCCTATTAGAAGTGCTCAGACATAGCATTATAATTTGGTTCCGAACACCAATAGATGTAGCACTATAGTGTGATCCCAATCAGCAGCAGACATAGCACTATAGTTTGGTCCCAATCAGCAGCAGACATAGCACTATAGTTTGGTCCCAATCAGCAGCAGACACAGCACTATAGTGTGATCCCAATCAGCAGCAGACATAGCACTATAGTGTGATCCCAATCAGCAGCAGACATAGCACTATAGTTTGGTCCCAATCAGCAGCAGACATAGCACTATAGTGTTATCCCAATCAGCAGCAGACATAGCACTATAGTGTGATCCCAATCAGCAGCAGACATAGCACTATAGTTTGGTCCCAATCAGCAGCAGACATAGCACTATAGTTTGGTCCCAATCAGCAGCAGACATAGCACTATAGTTTGGTCCCAATCAGCAGCAGACATAGCACTATAGTTTGGTCCCAATCAGCAGCAGACATAGCACTATAGTTTGGTCCCAATCAGCAGCAGACATAGCACTATAGTGTTATCCCAATCAGCAGCAGACATAGCACTATAGTTTGGTCCCAATCAGCAGCAGACATAGCACTATAGTTTGGTCCCAATCAGCAGCAGACATAGCACTATAGTGTTATCCCAATCAGCAGCAGACATAGCACTATAGTTTGGTCCCAATCAGCAGCAGACATAGCACTATAGTTTGGTCCCAATCAGCAGCAGACATAGCACTATAGTGTTATCCCAATCAGCAGCAGACATAGCACTATAGTGTTATCCCAATCAGCAGCAGACATCACTATAGTGTTATCCCAATCAGCAGCAGACATATCACTATAGTGTTATCCCAATCAGCAACAGACATAGCACTATAGTGTTATCCCAATCAGCAGCAGACATATCACTATAGTGTTATCCCAATCAGCTGCAGACACAGCACTATAGTGTTATCCCAATCAGCAGCAGACACAGCACTATAGCTTGGTCCCAATCAGCAGCAGACACAGCACTATAGCTTGGTCCCAATCAGCAGCAGACACAGCACTATAGTGTTATCCCAATCAGCTGCAGACACAGCACTATAGTGTGATCCCAATCAGCAGCAGACACAGCACTATAGTGTGATCCCAATCAGCAGCAGACAGCACTATAGTTTGGTCCCAATCAGTAATATAGCCTCCACTTATTTACATGGATGTTGTATGTTTGCATCGTTCGGTCTTCAGTGTTAATTCCAAACAGCAGTTCATCTTCCGTCTTAACAACTTCCATCGACTTCAGATCCGCCAAGAACACGTTCCATTATTCCATTTAGTTCTTGTCATCCATCTGTTTGTATGGACATTTCTTCTTCTGTTATATTAAAGTCATCATCCATTTCATCCACCACACTAAGCTGAGCCGATGACTGACCGTTGTTGATCAATTGACCACCATTGCCAGACTGACCACTGCCCACCAGAGATCTTGGCGTTCCCTGCGACTGTTGCGACGATACTTTCTGAGAAAGCGGTGTCTTTGGTGTCCCCATCGACGAAGCTGAAAGATTTAATAATTTGAAATAACATATTACTATGTACTAGCAGATATCAATTTATCAGACTTGGAACTGCCGTGATTGCCAAGTAACCTGGAGTGTTATCAGCGTTATTTATGCAATCTTTTGGGGGATTTTTTATGCAACCTTTCTGGGATTTTTTAATGCAACCTTTCTGGGATTTTCATGCAACCTTTCTGGGATTTTCATGCAACCTTTCTGGGATATTCATGCAACCTTTCTGGGATTGTTGCACTGGCAGATTGTTTTTGGGGATGTCACTGCATGTTAACAAACCTGGACAAAGTACAGTAAAACTTCCAATAATAACACAACAGGTCTTAATTAATGGGGAGGTATCGTTACTGAGTTCACCGCAATATTACAACAATGGAAGGCAATATAAAATATGCTACAAACATGTATATTTACTTGTAAAATATGCTACAAACATGTATATTTACTTGTAAAATATGCTACAAACATGTATATTTACTTGTAAAATATGCTACAAACATGTATATTTACTTGTAAAAACCTATGGTAATATTTTTTTAATTACTATGAAACTAGACAATATTGCCCTAAATAAATTCATTATCATATTACGATTGTACACGTATTTAAAATTTTAGTGAAATAAATGATAATTTTTAAAGACATGTGGCATTATTTTGAAAGTACACATTACATAATAACATGTTTTACAGCATTGTTCTAAAGCTCTTAAACTTTATTTATTTTACAACGATTGCGAAACAACCTTTAACAACTTATATTAATCACTCTCGTTGATGTAGATGAACGTGTAAATGTGGTCAATCGTGTGAGAGGTACCCGGGAAAAACCCACCTGTCCGATCTGGCGACCACCGTACCATCTCACATACTTCCCGGTCTGAGGATCGAACCCGGGTTGCATTGGTGAGAAGCGAGTGTGCTAACCACTGCACTAATCGGACAGCCACTGGTTATATTGGTGATATAGCATATTCATATCAATACTTACTGAATGAAATAAACTAAAACATTCACACATTTATGAGATGACACAATACACAGGATTAAGTAGATCTCTTAATAAGTGCCAGAAAAACAACATGTGAGCACGAATTTGTCAGAATCTTATTACCTGCAGAACCTTGTCGTATTACCTGCAGAACCTGGTCGTATTACCTGCAGAACCTTGTCTTATTACCTGGTCTTATTACCTGCAGAACCTGGTCTTATTACCTGCAGAACCTGGTCTTATTACCTGCAGAACCTGGTCTTATTGCCTACCTGCAGAACCTGGTCTTATTGCCTACCTGTAGAACCTTGTCTTATTACCTGCAGAACCTGGTCTTATTACCTGCAGAACCTGGTCTTATTGCCCGCAGAACCTGGTCTTATTACCTGTAGAACCTGGTCTTATTACACTGTAGAACCTTGTCTTATTACCTGCAGAACCTGGTCTTATTACCTGTAGAACCTGGTCTTATTACACTGTAGAACCTTGTCTTATTACCTGCAGAACCTGGTCTTATTGCCTACCTGTAGAACCTGGTCTTATTACACTGTAGAACCTGGTCTTATTACCTGCAGAACCTTGTCTTATTACCTGTAGAACCTGGTCGTATTACCTGCAGAACCTGGTCTTATTACCTACCTGTAGAACCTGGTCGTATTGCCTACCTGTAGAACCTGGTCGTATTACCTGCAGAACCTAGTCTTATTACCTGTAGAACCTGGTCGTATTACCCGCAGAACCTGGTCGTATTACCTGCAGAACCTTGTCTTATTACCTGGTCTTATTACCTGGTCTTATTACCTGCAGAACCTGGTCTTATTACCTGCAGAACCTGGTCTTATTGCCTACCTGCAGAACCTGGTCTTATTGCCTACCTGTAGAACCTGGTCTTATTACACTGTAGAACCTGGTCTTATTACCTGCAGAACCTGGTCTTATTACCTGCAGAACCTGGTCTTATTGCCCGCAGAACCTGGTCTTATTACCTGTAGAACCTGGTCTTATTACCTGTAGAACCTGGTCTTATTACACTGTAGAACCTTGTCTTATTACCTGCAGAACCTGGTCTTATTACCTGTAGAACCTGGTCTTATTACACTGTAGAACCTTGTCTTATTACCTGCAGAACCTGGTCTTATTGCCTGCAGAACCTGGTCTTATTGCCTACCTGTAGAACCTGGTCTTATTGCCTGCAGAACCTGGTCTTATTGCCTACCTGTAGAACCTGGTCTTATTACACTGTAGAACCTGGTCTTATTACACTGCAGAACCATGTCTTATTACCTGCAGAACCTGGTCTTATTACCTGTAGAACCTGGTCTTATTACCTGTAGAACCTGGTCTTATTACACTGCAGAACCTGGTCTTATTACACTGCAGAACCTGGTCTTATTACACTGCAGAACCATGTCTTATTACCTGTAGAACCTGGTCTTATTACCTGTAGAACCTGGTCTTATTACCTGCAGAACCTGGTCTTATTACCTGTAGAACCATGTCTTATTACCTGCAGAACCTGGTCTTATTACCTGTAGAACCTGGTCGCATTACCTGCAGAACCTGGTCTTATTACCTGAGTTCTGGTGTCATTTGGGACTGAACTAGGTGGTCTTAATACTGAATACCGGTGTGGTCCTATTATAGGGGTTTTTGTTGTTTAGAAACACTGGTCTTAATCGAGGGGTGGTCTTTACGAGGGTTTTTACGGTATATTAAAAATTCATCAACATCATGTCAAACATGATAGGTGGGGTGATTATTTAAACTTTAAAAATTGATCCTTACGTTTACTCTCGCCGTTTATAACTCGTTGACTCTCTTCATAGTACTGGTTTGGATGGCTGAATGCCTGTGCCTGATACTCCACCGGTAGTTTATTAGCGGCCTCGAAGTATCGTGTACAAGCAACGTTGTATCTACCAGTCTTCACCTCCGACATGATCTGAAAGTTACGTGTAATAATTATATAGTTAGTGCTAAATCATTATTTCGTGGAGGATGTATTTTGATACTGCAGTATGAGGCATGGAATCTGGCCTACAATTGAACTTGACCTCTCAACATGGCTGCACATCATCTCGATATGGTTAACATTTGTGCCAAGTCATTTTAAAATTCATCTGGCTGTTATGCAGCGGACATGAAAAGTAGCCATTTGATAGACACTGATATAGGGGCCTCCTACCTTACCAGACATACATTGATATAAGGGCCTCCTACCTTACCACAGACATACATTGATATAGGGGCCTCCTACCTTACCACAGACAGACATTGATATAGGGGCCTCCTACCTTACCACAGACATACATTGATATTGGGGCCTCCTACCTTACCACAGACATACATTGATATAGGGGCCTCCTACCTTCCAACAGACATACATTGATATAGGGGCCTCCTACCTTACCACAGACATACATTGATATAGGGGCCTCCTACCTTACCACAGACAGACATTGATATAGGGACTCCTACCTTACCAGACATACATTGATATAGGGATCTCCTACCTTACAACAGATATACGTTGATATAGGGGACTCCTACCTTACCACAGACATACATTGATATAGGGGACTCCTACCTTACCACAGACATACACTGATATATGGGACTCCTACCTTACCACAGACATACATTGATATAGGGGCCTCCTACCTTACCACATACATACACTGATATATGGGACTCCTACCTTACCACAGACAGACATTGATATAGGGGCCTCCTACCTTACCACAGACAGACACTGATATAGGGGACTCCTACCTTACCACAGACAGACAATAATAAAGGGACATCCTACCTTACCACAGACAGACAATGATATAGGGACCTCCTACCTTACCACAGACATACATTGATATAGGGACCTCCTACCTTACCACAGACATACATTGATATAGTGGCCTCCTACCTTACCACAGACAAACACTGATAAGTGGGACTCCTACCTATCACAGACATACATTGATATAGGGGACTCCTACCTTACCACATACAGACAATGATATTGGGACCTCCTACCTTACCACAGACATACATCGATATAGGGACCTCCTACCTTACCACAGACATACATTGATATAGTGGCCTCCTACCTTACCACAGACATACACTGATATAGGGGACTCCTACCTTACCACAGACAGACATTGATATAGGGGCCTCCTACCTTACCACAGACAGACACTGATATAGGGGACTCCTACCTTACCACAGACAGACACTGATATAGGGGACTCCTACCTTACCACAGACAGACACTGATATAGGGGACTCCTACCTTACCACAGACAGACACTGATATAGGGACCTCCTACCTTACCACAGACATACATTGATATAGGGGCCTCCTACCTTACAACAGATATACGTTGATATAGGGGACTCCTACCTTCCAACAGACAGACATTGATATAGGGGCCTCCTACCTTACCTCAGACAGACATTGATATAGGGGCCTCCTACCTTACCACAGACATACACTGATATAGGGGCCTCCTACCTTATCACAGACATACATTGATATAGGGGCCTCCTACCTTACCACAGACAGACATTGATATAGGGGCCTCCTACCTTACCACAGACAGACATTGATATAGGGGCCTCCTACCTTACCACAGACATACATTGATATAGGGGCCTCCTACCTTACCACAGACAGACAATGATATAGGGGACTCCTACCTTACCACAGACATACATTGATATAGGGGCCTCCTACCTTACCACAGACAGACACTGATATAGGGGACTCCTACCTTACCACAGACAGACAATGATATAGGGGACTCCTACCATACCACAGACAGAAACTGATATAGGGGACTCCAACCTTACCACATACATACACTGATATAGGGGACTCCTACCTTACCACAGACATACACTGATATAGGGGACTCCTACCTTACCACAGATATAAATTGATATAGGGGACTCCTACCTTACCACAGACATACACTGATATAGGGGACTCCTACCTTACCACATACATACACTGATATATGGGACTCCTACCTTACCACAGATATACGTTGATATAGGGGCCTCCTACCTTACCACATACATACACTGATATATGGGACTCCTACCTTACCACATACATACACTGATATATGGGACTCCTACCTTACCACATACATACACTGATATATGGGACTCCTACCTTACCACAGACATACACTGATATAGGGGACTCCTACCATACCACATACATACACTGATATATGGGACTCCTACCTTACCACATACATACACTGATATATGGGACTCCTACCTTACCACAGACAGACACTGATATAGGGGACTCCTACCTTACCACAGACATACACTGATATAGGGACCTCCTACCTTACCACAGACATACATTGATATAGGGGCCTCCTACCGTACAACAGATATACGTTGATATAGGGGACTCCTACCGTACAACAGATATACGTTGATATAGGGGACTCCTACCTTCCAACAGACAGACATTGATATAGGGGCCTCCTACCTTACCACAGACAGACATTGATATAGGGGCCTCCTACCTTACCACAGACATACACTGATATAGGGGCCTCCTACCTTATCACAGACATACATTGATATAGGGGCCTCCTACCTTACCACAGACAGACATTGATATAGGGGCCTCCTACCTTACCACATACATACATTGATATAGGGGCCTCCTACCTTACCACAGACAGACAATGATATAGGGGACTCCTACCTTACCACAGACATACATTGATATAGGGGCCTCCTACCTTACCACAGACAGACACTGATATAGGGGACTCCTACCTTACCACAGACAGACAATGATATAGGGGACTCCTACCTTACCACAGACATACACTGATATAGGGGACTCCTACCTTACCACAGATATAAATTGATATAGGGGACTCCTACCTTACCACAGACATACACTGATATAGGGGACTCCTACCTTACCACATACATACATTGATATATGGGACTCCTACCTTACCACAGATATACGTTGATATAGGGGCCTCCTACCTTACCACATACATACACTGATATATGGGACTCCTACTTTACCACATACATACACTGATATATGGGACTCCTACCTTACCACATACATACACTGATATATGGGACTCCTACCTTACCACATACATACACTGATATATGGGACTCCTACCTTACCACAGACATACACTGATATAGGGGACTCCTACCTTACCACAGACATACACTGATATAGGGGACTCCTACCTTACCACATACATACACTGATATATGGGACTCCTACCTTACCACATACATACACTGATATATGGGACTCCTACCTTACCACAGACAGACACTGATATAGGGGAACCTACCCTACCATACAGACATACATTGATATAGGGCCGCCTCTACCTTACACACAGACATACATTGATATAGGGGCCTCCTACCTTACCACAGACAGACATTGATATAGGGGCCTCCTACCTTACCACAGACAGACATTGATATAGGGGCCTCCTACCTTACCACAGACAGACACTGATATAGGGGACTCCTACCTTACCACAGACAGACACTGATATAGGGGACTCCTACCTTACCACAGACAGACATTGATATAGGGGCCTCCTACCTTACCACAGACATACACTGATATAGGGGCCTCCTACCTTACCACAGACATACATTGATATAGGGGCCTCCTACCTTACCACAGATATACGTTGATATAGGGGACTCCTACCTTACCACAGACAGACATTGATATAGGGGCCTCCTACCTTACCACAGACAGACATGATATAGGGGCTCCTACCTTACCACAGACAGACACTGATATAGGGGCCTCCTACCTTACCACAGACATACATTGATATAGGGGCCTCCTACCTTACCACAGACAGACATTGATATAGGGGCCTCCTACCTTACCACAGACAGACATTGATATAGGGGCCTCCTACCTTACCACAGACATACATTGATATAGGGGCCTCCTACCTTACCACAGACATACACTGATATAGGGGACTCCTACCTTACCACAGACATACATTGATATAGGGGCCTCCTACCTTACCACAGACATACACTGATATAGGGGACTCCTACCTTACCACAGACATACACTGATATAGGGGACTCCTACCTTACCACATACATACACTGATATATGGGACTCCTACCTTACCACAGACATACACTGATATAGGGGACTCCTACCTTACCACAGACATACACTGATATAGGGGACTCCTACCTTACCACAGACATACATTGATATAGGGGACTCCTACCTTACCACAGACATACACTGATATAGGGGACTCCTACCTTACCACAGACATACACTGATATAGGGGACTCCTACCTTACCACAGATATAAATTGATATAGGGGACTCCTACCTTACCACAGACATACACTGATATAGGGGACTCCTACCTTACCACATACATACACTGATATATGGGACTCCTACCTTACCACATACATACACTGATATATGGGACTCCTACCTTACCACAGACATACACTGATATAGGGGACTCCTACCTTACCACAGACATACATTGATATAGGGACTCCTACCTTACCACAGACATACATTGATATAGGGGACTCCTACCTTACCACATACATACACTGATATATGGGACTCCTACCTTACCACAGACAGACACTGATATAGGGGACTCCTACCTTACCACAGACAGACACTGATATAGGGGACTCCTACCTTACCACAGACATACACTGATATAGGGACCTCCTACCTTACCACAGACATACATTGATATAGGGGCCTCCTACCTTACAACAGATATACGTTGATATAGGGGACTCCTACCTTCCAACAGACAGACATTGATATAGGGGCCTCCTACCTTACCACAGACAGACATTGATATAGGGGCCTCCTACCTTACCACAGACATACACTGATATAGGGGCCTCCTACCTTATCACAGACATACATTGATATAGGGGCCTCCTACCTTACCACAGACAGACATTGATATAGGGGCCTCCTACCTTACCACATACATACATTGATATAGGGGCCTCCTACCTTACCACAGACAGACAATGATATAGGGGACTCCTACCTTACCACAGACATACATTGATATAGGGGCCTCCTACCTTACCACAGACAGACACTGATATAGGGGACTCCTACCTTACCACAGACAGACAATGATATAGGGGACTCCTACCTTACCACAGACATACACTGATATAGGGGACTCCTACCTTACCACAGATATAAATTGATATAGGGGACTCCTACCTTACCACAGACATACACTGATATAGGGGACTCCTACCTTACCACATACATACATTGATATATGGGACTCCTACCTTACCACAGATATACGTTGATATAGGGGCCTCCTACCTTACCACATACATACACTGATATATGGGACTCCTACTTTACCACATACATACACTGATATATGGGACTCCTACCTTACCACATACATACACTGATATATGGGACTCCTACCTTACCACATACATACACTGATATATGGGACTCCTACCTTACCACAGACATACACTGATATAGGGGACTCCTACCATACCACATACATACACTGATATATGGGACTCCTACCTTACCACATACATACACTGATATATGGGACTCCTACCTTACCACAGACAGACACTGATATAGGGGACTCCTACCTTACCACAGACATACACTGATATAGGGACCTCCTACCTTACCACAGACATACATTGATATAGGGGCCCCCTACCTTACAACAGATATACGTTGATATAGGGGACTCCTACCTTCCAACAGACAGACATTGATATAGGGGCCTCCTACCTTACCACAGACAGACATTGATATAGGGGCCTCCTACCTTACCACAGACATACACTGATATAGGGGCCTCCTACCTTATCACAGACATACATTGATATAGGGGCCTCCTACCTTACCACAGACAGACATTGATATAGGGGCCTCCTACCTTACCACAGACATACATTGATATAGGGGCCTCCTACCTTACCACAGACATACATGATATAGGGGACTCCTACCTTACCACAGACATACTGATATAGGGGCCTCCTACCTTACCACAGACAGACACTGATATAGGGGACTCCTACCTTACCACAGACAGACAATGATATAGGGGACTTACCACAGACAACACTGATATAGGGGACTCCTACCTTACCACAGACATAAATTGATATAGGGGACTCCTACCTTACCACAGACATACACTGATATAGGGGACTCCTACCTTACCACTCATACACTGATATATGGGACTCCTACCTTACCACAGACATACATTGATATAGGGGCCTCCTACCTTACCACAGACATACACTGATATAGGGGACTCCTACCTTACCACATACATACACTGATATATGGGACTCCTACCTTACCACAGACATACACTGATATAGGGGACTCCTACCTTACCACATACAGACACTGATATATGGTACTCCTACCTTACCACAGACATACACTGATATATGGGACTCCTACCTTACCACATACATACATTGATATATGGGACTCCTACCTTACCACAGATATACGTTGATATAGGGGCCTCCTACCTTACCACATACATACACTGATATATGGGACTCCTACCTTACCACAGACAGACACTGATATAGGGGACTCCTACCTTACCACATACAGACACTGATATATGGGACTCCTACCTTACCACAGACAGAAACTGATATATGGGACTCCTACCTTACCACATACATACACTGATATATGGGACTCCTACCTTACCACATACATACACTGATATATGGGACTCCTACCGTACAACAGATATACATTGATATAGGGGACTCCTACCTTACCCAGACATACACTGATATAGGGGACTCCTACCGTATCACATACATACACTGATATATGGGACTCCTACCTTACCACAGAAATACATTGATATAGGGGACTCCTACCTTACCACATACATACATTGATATATGGGACTCCTACCTTACCACATACATACACTGATATATGGGAGTCCTACCTTACAACAGATATACATTGATATATGGGACTCCTACCTTACCACATACATACACTGATATAGGGACTCCTACCTTACCACATATATACA
>CM026397.1:12164680-12265698 GCA_014843695.1 Archivesica marissinica | reverse complement strand
GACTCCTACCTTACCACATATATAAATTGATATATGGGACTCCTACCTTACCACAGATATACGTTGATATAGGGGACTCCTACCTTACCACATACATACACTGATATATGGGACTCCTACCTTACCACAGATATACGTTGATATAGGGGACTACTACCTTACCACATACATACACTGATATATGGGACTCCTACCTTACCACATACATAAACTGATATATGGGACTCCTACCTTACCACATACATACACTGATATATGGGACTCCTACCTTACCACATACATACACTGATATATGGGACTCCTACCTTACAACAGATATACATTGATATAGGGGACTCCTACCTTACCCATACATACACTGATATATGGGACTCCTACCTTATCACATACATACACTGATATATGGGACTCCTACCTTACCACATAAATACATTGATATATGGGACTCCTACATTACACATAGATAAATTGATATAGGACTCCTACCTTACCACATACATACACTGATATAGGGAGTCCTACCTTACAACATATATACAATGCCCCACATACATACAGTGATATAGGGTCTCCTGCCTTCTCTATATGACTGTCTCCTCGGACTACAGTGATATAGTGGTCTCCTGCCTTCCTAGATGACTGTCTCCTACATAAATACATGTTATAGTTGTCTCTCCTTCTCTAGATGACTGTCTCGTCTATGTTGGGTCTCCTACCTTTTGTGACTGTTCACAGACATACAGTGATATAGGGGTCTCCTGCCTTCTCTAGATGACTGTCTCATACAGAAATACAGTGATATAGGGTCTCCAACCTTCTCTAGATGACTGTCTCGTCTTGTGTTAGGGGTCTCCTACCTTTTGTGACTGTTCACAGACATACAGTGATATAGGGGTCTCCTGCCTTCTCTAGATGACTGTCTCCTACAGAAATACACTGATATAGGGTCTCCTACCTTCTCTAGATGACTGTCTCCCACAGACATACAGTGATATAGGGGTCTCCTACCTTTTGTGACTGTTCACAGACATACAGTGGTATAGGGAACTCCTACCTTATCACAGCATACATGATATAGTGGACTCCTACCTTACCACAGACATACACTGATATAGGGGACTCCTACCTATCACAGACAGACATTGATATAGGGGACTCCTACCTTACCACATACAGACACTGATATATGGGACTCCTACCTTACCACAGACATACACTGATATAGGGGACTCCTACCTTACCACATACAGACACTGATATATGGTACTCCTACCTTACCACAGACACACACTGATATATGGGACTCCTACCTCACCACATACATACACTGATATATGGGACTCCTACCTTACCACAGATATACGTCGATATAGGGGCCTCCTACCTTACCACATACATACACTAATATATGGGACTCCTACCTTACCACAGACAGACACTGATATAGGGGACTCCTACCTTACCACATACAGACACTGATATATGGGACTCCTACCTTACCACAGACAGAAACTGATATATGGGACTCCTACCTTACCACATACATACACTGATATATGGGACTCCTACCTTACCACATACATACACTGATATATGGGACTCCTACCGTACAACAGATATACATTGATATAGGGGACTCCTACCTTACCCAGACATACACTGATATAGGGGACTCCTACCGTATCACATACATACACTGATATATGGGACTCCTACCTTACCACAGAAATACATTGATATAGGGGACTCCTACCTTACCACATACATACATTGATATATGGGACTCCTACCTTACCACATACATACACTGATATATGGGAGTCCTACCTTACAACAGATATACATTGATATATGGGACTCCTACCTTACCACATACATACACTGATATAGGGACTCCTACCTTACCACATATATACAATGCCCCACGGACATACAGTGATATAGGGGTCTCCTGCCTTCTCTAGATGACTGTCTCCTACAGAAATACACTGATATAGTGGTCTCCCTACCTTCTCTAGATGACTGTCTCGTCTAGGGGACTCCTACCTTACCACAGACATACAGTGATATAGGGGTCTCCTGCCTTCTCTAGATGACTGTCTCCTACAGAAATACACTGATATAGTGGTCTCCCTACCTTCTCTAGATGACTGTCTCGTCTAGGGGACTCCTACCTTACCACAGACATACAGTGATATAGGGGTCTCCTGCCTTCTCTAGATGACTGTCTCCTACAGAAATACACTGATATAGTGGTCTCCCTACCTTCTCTAGATGACTGTCTCGTCTAGGGGACTCCTACCTTACCACAGACATACACTGATATAGGGGACTCCTACCGTATCACATACATACACTGATATATGGGACTCCTACCTTACCACAGACATACATTGATATAGGGGTCTCCTGCCTTCTCTAGATGACTGTCTCCTACATACATACACTGTTATAGGGGTCTCCTACCTTCTCTAGATGACTGTCTCACACAGACATACACTGATATAGGGTCTCCTACCTTCTCTAGATGACTGTCTCACACAGACATACAGTGATATAGGGGTCTCCTGCCTTCTCTAGATGACTGTCTCCTACAGACATACAGTGATATAGGGGTCTCCTACCCTCTCTAGATGACTGTCTCACACAGACATACAGTGATATAGGGGTCTCCTGCCGTCTCTAGATGACTGTCTCCTACAGACATACACTGATATAGGGTCTCCTACCTTCTCTAGATGACTGTCTCCCACCGACATACAGTGATATAGGGGTCTCCTACCTTCTCTAGATGACTGTCTCACACAGACATACAGTGATATAGGGGTCTCCTGCCTTCTCTAGATGACTGTCTCCTACAGACATACACTGATATAGGGGTCTCCTACCTTCTCTAGATGACTATCTCACACAGACATACACTGATATAGGGTCTCCTACCTTCTCTAGATGACTGTCTCACACAGACATACAGTGATATAGGGACCTCCTACCTTACCACAGACATACATTGATATAGGGGACTCCTACCTATCACAGACAGACATTGATATAGGGGACTCCTACCTTACCACAGACAGACAATGACATAGGGACCTCCTACCTTACCACAGACATACATCGATATAGGGACCTCCTACCTTACCACAGACATACATTGATATAGTGGCCTCCTACCTTACCACAGACATACACTGATATAGGGGACTCCTACCTTACCACAGACAGACATTGATATAGGGGCCTCCTACCTAACCACAGACAGACACTGATATAGGGGACTCCTACCTTACCACAGACAGACACTGATATAGGGGACTCCTACCTTACCACAGACAGACACTGATATAGGGGACTCCTACCTTACCACAGACAGACACTGATATAGGGACCTCCTACCTTACCACAGACATACATTGATATAGGGGCCTCCTACCTTACAACAGATAGACGTTGATATAGGGGACTCCTACCTTCCAACAGACAGACATTGATATAGGGGCCTCCTACCTTACCACAGACAGACATTGATATAGGGGCCTCCTACCTTACCACATACATACACTGATATAGGGGCCTCCTACCTTATCACAGACATACATTGATATAGGGGCCTCCTACCTTACCACAGACATACATTGATATAGGGGCCTCCTACCTTACCACAGACATACATTGATATAGGGGCCTCCTACCTTACCACAGACAGACAATGATATAGGGGACTCCTACCTTACCACATACATACACTGATATAGGGGACTCCTACCTTACCACAGACATACACTGATATAGGGGACTCCTACCTTACCACAGATATAAATTGATATAGGGGACTCCTACCTTACCACAGACATACACTGATATAGGGGACTCCTACCTTACCACATACATACACTGATATATGGGACTCCTACCTTACCACAGATATACGTTGATATAGGGGCCTACTACCTTACCACATACATACACTGATATATGGGACTCCTACCTTACCACATACATACACTGATATATGGGACTCCTACCTTACCACATACATACACTGATATATGGGACTCCTACCTTACCACATACATACACTGATATATGGGACTCCTACCTTACCACATACATACACTGATATATGGGACTCCTACCTTACCACATACATACACTGATATATGGGACTCCTACCTTACCACATACATACACTGATATATGGGACTCCTACCTTATCACAGACAGACACTGATATAGGGGACTCCTACATTACAACAGATATACGTTGATATAGGGGACTCCTACCTTACCACATACATACACTGATATAGGGACTCCTACCTTACCACATATATACAATGCCCCACAGACATACAGTGATATAGGGGTCTCCTGCCTTCTCTAGATGACTGTCTCCTACAGAAATACACTGATATAGTGGTCTCCCTGCCTTCTCTAGATGACTGTCTCCTACATACATACACTGTTATAGGTGTCTCCTACCTTCTCTAGATGACTGTCTCACACAGACATACACTGATATAGGGTCTCCTACCTTCTCTAGATGACTGTCTCACACAGACATACAGTGATATAGGGGTCTCCTGCCTTCTCTAGATGACTGTCTCCTACAGACATACAGTGATATAGGGTCTCCAACCTTCTCTAGATGACTGTCTCCTACAGACATACAGTGATATAGGGGTCTCCTACCTTCTCTAGATGACTGTCTCACACAGACATACAGTGATATAGGGGTCTCCTGCCTTCTCTAGATGACTGTCTCCTACAGACATACACTGATATAGGGTCTCCTACCTTCTCCAGATGACTGTCTCCCACAGACATACACTGATATAGGGTCTCCTACCTTCTCTAGATGACTGTCTCACACAGACATACAGTGATATAGGGACCTCCTACCTTACCACAGACATACATTGATATAGTGGCCTCCTACCTTACCACAGACATACACTGATATAGGGGACTCCTACCTATCACAGACAGACATTGATATAGGGGACTCCTACCTTACCACAGACAGACAATGATATAGGGACCTCCTACCTTACCACAGACATACATCGATATAGGGACCTCCTACCTTACCACAGACATACATTGATATAGTGGCCTCCTACCTTACCACAGACATACACTGATATAGGGGACTCCTACCTTACCACAGACAGACACTGATATAGGGGACTCCTACCTTACCACAGACAGACACTGATATAGGGGACTCCTACCTTACCACAGACAGACACTGATATAGGGGACTCCTACCTTACCACAGACAGACACTGATATATGGGACTCCTACCTTACCACAGACATACATTGATATAGGGGCCTCCTACCTTACCACAGACATACATTGATATAGGGGACTCCTACCTTACCACAGACTACACTGATATATGGGACTCCTACCTTACCACATACATACACTGATATATGGGCTCCTACCTTACCACATACATACACTGATATATGGGACTCCTACCTTACCACAACATACACTGATATGGGCCTCCTACCTTATCACAGACAGACACTGATATAGGGGACTCCTACATTACAACAGATATACGTTGATATAGGGGACTCCTACCTTACCACATACATACACTGATATAGGGACTCCTACCTTACCACATATATACAATGCCCCACAGACATACAGTGATATAGGGGTCTCCTGCCTTCTCTAGATGACTGTCTCCTACAGAAATACCTGATATAGTGGTCTCCCTGCCTTCTCTAGATGACTGTCTCCTACATACATACACTGTTATAGGTGTCTCCTACCTTCTCTAGATGACTGTCTCACACGACATACACTGATATAGGGTCTCCTACCTTCTCTAGATGACTGTCTCACACAGACATACAGTGATATAGGGGTCTCCTGCCTTCTCTAGATGACTGTCTCCCACAGACATACAGTGATATAGGGGTCTCCTACCTTCTCTAGATGACTGTCTCCACAGACATACAGTGATATAGGGGTCTCCTACCTTCTCTAGATGACTGTCTCCTACAGACATACACTGATATAGGGGTCTCCTACCTTCTCAGATGACTTCTCCACAGACATACACTGATATAGGGTCTCCTACCTTCTCTAGATGACTGTCTCACACAGACATACAGTGATATAGGGGCCTCCTACCTTACCACAGACATACATTGATATAGGGGACTCCTACCTTACCACAGACATACATTGATATAGGGGACTCCTACCTTACCACATACAGACAATGATATAGGGACCTCCTACCTTACCACAGACATACATCGATATAGGGACCTCCTACCTTACCACAGACATACATTGATATAGTGGCCTCCTACCTTACCACAGACATACACTGATATAGGGGACTCCTACCTTACCACAGACAGACATTGATATAGGGGCCTCCTACCTAACCACAGACAGACACTGATATAGGGGACTCCTACCTTACCACAGACAGACACTGATATAGGGGACTCCTACCTTACCACAGACAGACACTGATATAGGGGACTCCTACCTTACCACAGACAGACACTGATATAGGGACCTCCTACCTTACCACAGACATACATTGATATAGGGGCCTCCTACCTTACAACAGATATACGTTGATATAGGGGACTCCTACCTTCCAACAGACAGACATTGATATAGGGGCCTCCTACCTTACCACAGACAGACATTGATATAGGGGCCTCCTACCTTACCACAGACATACACTGATATAGGGGCCTCCTACCTTATCACAGACATACATTGATATAGGGGCCTCCTACCTTACCACAGACAGACATTGATATAGGGGCCTCCTACCTTACCACAGACATACATTGATATAGGGGCCTCCTACCTTACCACAGACAGACAATGATATAGGGGACTCCTACCTTACCACAGACATACATTGATATAGGGGCCTCCTACCTTACCACAGACAGACACTGATATAGGGGACTCCTACCTTACCACAGACAGACAATGATATAGGGGACTCCTACCTTACCACAGACAGACACTGATATAGGGGACTCCTACCTTACCACATACATACACTGATATAGGGGACTCCTACCTTACCACATACATACACTGATATATGGGACTCCTACCTTACCACAAACATACACTGATATAGGGGACTCCTACCTTACCACATACATACACTGATATATGGGACTCCTACCTTACCACATACATACACTGATATATGGGACTCCTACCTTACCACAGACATACACTGATATAGGGGACTCCTACCTTACCACATACAGACACTGATATATGGTACTCCTACCTTACCACAGACACACACTGATATATGGGACTCCTACCTTACCACATACATACACTGATATATGGGACTCCTACCTTACCACAGATATACGTCGATATAGGGGCCTCCTACCTTACCACATACATACACTAATATATGGGACTCCTACCTTACCACAGACAGACACTGATATAGGGGACTCCTACCTTACCACATACAGACACTGATATATGGGACTCCTACCTTACCACAGACAGAAACTGATATATGGGACTCCTACCTTACCACATACATACACTGATATATGGGACTCCTACCTTACCACATACATACACTGATATATGGGACTCCTACCGTACAACAGATATACATTGATATAGGGGACTCCTACCTTACCCAGACATACACTGATATAGGGGACTCCTACCGTATCACATACATACACTGATATATGGGACTCCTACCTTACCACAGAAATACATTGATATAGGGGACTCCTACCTTACCACATACATACATTGATATATGGGACTCCTACCTTACCACATACATACACTGATATATGGGAGTCCTACCTTACAACAGATATACATTGATATATGGGACTCCTACCTTACCACATACATACACTGATATAGGGACTCCTACCTTACCACATATATACAATGCCCCACAGACATACAGTGATATAGGGGTCTCCTGCCTTCTCTAGATGACTGTCTCCTACAGAAATACACTGATATAGGGGTCTCCTACCTTCTCTAGATGACTGTCTCCTACATACATACAGTGATATAGGGGTCTCCTACCTTCTCTAGATGACTGTCTCACACAGACATACAGTGATATAGGGGTCTCCTACCTTCTCTAGATGACTGTCTCAACAGACATACAGTGATCTCCTACCTTACCACAGACATACACTGATATAGGGACTCCTACCTTCACTAACAATGCCCCACAGACATGTGATATGGGGTCTCCTGCCTTCTCTAGATGACTGTCTCCTACAGACATACATGTTATAGGGTCTCCTACCTTCTCTAGATGACTGTCTCCCACAGACATACAGTGATATAGGGGTCTCCTACCTTCTCTAGATGACTGTCTCACACAGACATACAGTGATCTCCTCCTACCACAGACATACACTGATATAGGGTCTCCTACCTTCTCTAGATGACTGTCTCCCACAGACATACAGTGATATAGGGGTCTCCTACCTTCTCTAGATGACTGTCTCACACAGACATACACTGATATAGGGTCTCCTACCTTCTCTAGATGACTGTCTCCCAAAGACAGACACTGTTATAGGGGTCTCCTACCTTCTCTAGATGACTGTCTCCTACAGACATACAGTGATATAGGGGTCTCCTACTTTCTCTAGATGACTGTCTCCTACATACATACAGTGATATAGGGGTCTCCTACCTTCTCTAGATGACTGTCTCCCACAGACAGACATGATATAGGGGTCTGCTACCTTCTCTAGATGACTGTCTCCTACAGACATACAGTGATATAGGTGTCTCCTACCTTCTCTAGATGACTGTCTCTTACAGACATACAGTGATATAGGGGTCTCCTACCTTCTCTAGATGACTGTCTCCTACAGATATACAGTGATATAGGGGTCTCCTACCTTCTCTAGATGACTGTCTCCTACAGACATACAGTGATATAGGGGTCTCCTACCTTCTCTAGATGACTGTCTCCTACAGACATACAGTGATATAGGGGTCTCCTACCTTCTCTAGATGACTGTCTCACACAGACATACAGTGATATAGGGGTCTCCTACCTTCTCTAGATGACTGTCTCCTACAGACATAGCCTTCAGTTTTTGTTTCAATAAATCCATATCTGTGTGCTTAAAAGGGCAACCTGCCAAAATATATGTAAACTGAATTAACAATTTGCCACATTAGATGGTTTTAGAAGATTACACCCACTCAATACTGTCTTGTTGGTTTTAGAAGGTTACACCCACTCAATACTGTCTTGTTGGATTTAGACGGTTACACCCACTCAATACTGTCTTGTTGGATTTAGACGGTTACACCCACTCAATACTGTCTTGTTGGTTTTAGAAGGTTACACCCACTCAATACTGTCTTGTTGGTTTTAGAAGGTTACACCCACTCAATACTGTCTTGTTGGTTTTAGAAGGTTACACCCACTCAATACTGTCTTGTTGGTTTTAGAAGGTTACACCCACTCAATACTGTCTTGTTGGATTTAGACGGTTACACCCACTCAATACTGTCTTGTTGGTTTTAGAAGGTTACACCCACTCAATACTGTCTTGTCGGTTTTAGAAGGTTACACCCACTCAATACTGTCTTGTTGGTTTTAGAAGGATACACCCACTCAATACTGTCTTGTTGGTTTTAGAAGGTTACACCCACTCAATACTGTCTTGTCGGTTCTTATTACTAGGTATTTGCATGTATATTAATTTCGGGTTTTACGCCTGCATCAGCACCATTTTGGGCTATATCGCCGGCGGGCAGTTTACCTAACAACACCTTTCCTGGGCAGGCTCCAACAGTTAACCAGTACTTGGGTGCACCAACCTCCGTAAGAAACTGCCAACGTTTTCATAACGGGCTCGAACCCGTGACCATCAGTGATGATAGGTTACAGTGGTATACAAGTCAGCGACCTTAACCACTCGACCACGGAGGCGGACGCATGTATATTAATATATTAGTTCAATTAAAACACACGACATTCTTCCTTCATGATATTGTTCTACATGCAAACTAACAAGTAAACCCCCCCCCCCAAGAGTTGGGTCTTGCACCAGGGTGACTGTATCTTTCTGGTATGATCCCAGGTCATCCTGTATCTGTTTCATAAGGCTCCCAGGTCACCCTGTATCCCTCAACAGGACTTCCACTGAAGAAAATAATATTTTCGCCACTCCCCCCCACCCCCACCCCCTCTCTTTTTTCTCATCTTTTTCCATTTTATTGTTTTGCAGCATTTTCTGTTCTATTACAGTTACCATCTGTTCGCCATTGACTCGATAGTATTATAATAATGGTCATCTACTATAAGTTAATATTATGCAAGACCGTCACATCTTTCTTTACAGTTTTAGGGATGTGAAGAATTTAACATAGGTTGAACATACAGTCTACAACCGTTATGTCGAATTCTCCGGTTATCTCGAAGTCGGATCAAAGTCCCGTTTCAGACACTATCATTTTACATATAACTAGATCTGTTTATATCGAATTTCGTTAAGTCAAACTTTGGGTATGTCGAAGTATTTTGTTTGGTCGGACGGAATTCGACATAACGGATATAGACTGTACATGTACAAAGCTTTTCTTCTTCTGCTAAGTCATTATTTCCACCGCTCTCACTGGAGTGGCGTTATAAGCTATGAATGGTCATACCATGTACACAATGTAGCAAGGGTCATACCATGTACACAATGTAGCAAGGGTCATACCATGTACACAATGTAGCAAGGGTCATACCATGTACACAATGTAGCAAGGGTCATACCATGTACACAATGTAGCAAGGGTCATACCATGTACATAATGTAGCAAGGGTCATACCATGTACACAATGTAGCAAGGGTCATACCATGTACACAATCCATGTACACAATGTAGCAAGGATCATACCATGTACACAATGTAGCAAGGGTCATACCATGTACATAATGTAGCAAGGGTCATACCATGTACACAATATAGTAAGGGTTATACCATGTACATAATGTAGCAAGGGTCATACCATGTACACAATGTAGCAAGGGTCATACCATGTACATAATGTAGCAAGGGTCATACCATGTACACAATGTAGCAAGGGTCATACCATGTACACAATCCATGTACACAATGTAGCAAGGGTCATACCATGTACACAATGTAGCAAGGGTCATACCATGTACATAATGTAGCAAGGGTCATACCATGTACACAATATAGTAAGGGTTATACCATGTACATAATATAGCAAGGGTCATACCATGTACACAATGTAGCAAGGGTCATACCATGTACATAATGTAGCAAGGGTCATACCATGTACACAATATAGCAAGGGTCATACCATATACATAATGTAGTAAGGGTTATACCATGTACACACTGTAGCAAGGGTCATACCATGTACACAATCCATGTACACAATGTAGCAAGGGTCATACCATGTACACAATGTAGCAAGGGTCATACCATGTACACAATGTAGCAAGGGTCATACGATGTACACAATGTAGCAAGGGTCATACCAAGTACATAATGTAGCATGGGTCATGCCATGTATGCAATGTAGCAAGGGTCATACCATGTACACAATTCATGTACACAATGTAGCAAGGGTCATACCATGTACATAATGTAGCATGGGTCATGCCATGTATGCAATGTAGCAAGGGTCATACCATGTACACAATTCATGTACACAATGTAGCAAGGGTCATACCATGTACACACTGTAGCAAGGGTCATACCATGTACACAATGTAGCAAGGGTCATACCATGTACACAATGTAGCAAGGGTCATACCATGCACACAATGTAGCAAGGGTCATACCATGCACACAATGTAGCAAGGGTCATACCATGCACACAATGTAGCAAGGGTCATACCATGTACACAATGTAGCAAGGGTCATACCATGTACACAATGTAGCAAGGGTCATACCATGTACACAATGTATCAAGGGTCATACCATGTACACAATGTAACAAGGGTCATACCATGTACACAATGTAGCAAAGGTCATACCATGTACACAATGTAGCAAGGGTCATACCATGTACACAATGTAGCAAGGGTCATACCATGTACACAATCCATGTACACAATGTAGCAAGGGTCGTGCCATGTACACAATGTATCAATGGTCGTACCATGTACACAATCCATGTACACAATGTAGCAATGGTCATACCATGTACATAATGTAGCAAGGGTCATACCATGTACACAATGTAGCAAGGGTCATACCATGTACACAATCCATGTACACAATGTAGCAAGGGTCATACCATGTACACAATGTAGCAAGGGTCATACCATGTACACAATATAGTAAGGGTTATACCATGTACATAATATAGCAAGGGTCATACCATGTACACAATGTAGCAAGGGTCATACCATGTACAGAATGTAGCAAGGATCATACCATGTACACAATCCATGTACACAATGTAACAAGGGTCATACCATGTACACAATGTAGCAAGGGTCATACCATGTACACAATGTAGCAAGGGTCATACCATGTACACAATGTAGCAAGGGTCATACCATGTACACAATGTAGCAAGGGTCATACCATGTACACAATGTAGCAAGGGTCATACCATGTACACAATGTAGCAAGGGTCATACCATGTACACAATGTAGCAAGGGTCATACCATGTACACAATGTAGCAAGGGTCATACCATGTACAGAATGTAGCAAGGGTCATACCATGTACACAATCCATGTACACAATGTAGGAAGGGTTGTGCCATGTAAACAATACATGTACACAATGTAGCAAGGGTCATACCATGTACACAATGTAGCAAGGGTCATACCATGTACACAATCCATGTACACAATGTAGCAAGGGTCATACTATGTACACAATCCATGTACACAATGTAACAAGGGTCGTACCATGTACACAATCCAGCAAGGGTCGTGCCATGTACACAATGTAGCAAGGGTCGTGCCATGTACACAATGTAGCAAGGGTCGTACCATGTACACAATACATGTACACAATGTAGCAATGGTCGTGCCATGTAAACAATCCATGTACACAATGTAGCAAGGGTCGTGCCATGTAAACAATCCATGTACACAATGTAGCAAGGGTCATACCATGTACACAATGTAACAAGGGTCATACCATGTACAGAATGTAGCAAGGGTCATACCATGTACACAATCCATGTACACAATGTAGCAAGGGTCATACCATGTACACAATCCATGTACACAATGTAACAAGGGTCGTACCATGTACACAATCCAGCAAGGGTCGTGCCATGTACACAATGTAGCAAGGGTCGTGCCATGTACACAATGTAGCAAGGGTCGTACCATGTACACAATACATGTACACAATGTAGCAAGGGTCATACCATGTACATAATGTAACAAGGGTCATACCATGTACAGAATGTACCAAGGGTCATACCATGTACACAATCCATGTACACAATGTAGCAATGGTCATACCATGTACACAATCCATGTACACAATGTAACAAGGGTCATACCATGTACACAATGTAGCAAGGGTCGTGTCATGTAAACAATCCATGTACACAATGTAGCAAGGGTCGTGCCATGTAAACAATCCATGTACACAATGTAGCAAGGGTCATACCATGTACACAATGTAGCAAGGGTCATACCATGTACACACTGTAGCAAGGGTCATACCATGTACACAATGTAGCAAGGGTCATACCATGTACACAATGTAACAAGGGTCATACCATGTACAGAATGTAGCAAGGGTCATACCATGTACACAATCCATGTACACAATGTAGCAAGGGTCATACCATGTACACAATCCATGTACACAATGTAGCAAGGGTCATACCATGTACACAATCCATGTACACAATGTAGCAAGGGTCATACCATGTACACAATGTAGCAAGGGTCGTGCCATGTACACAATCCATGTACACAATGTAGCAAGGGTCATACCATGTACACAATGTAGCAAGGGTCGTGCCATGTACACAATCCATGTACACAATGTAACAAGGGTCATACCATGTACACAATCCATGTACACAATTTCGCAAGGGTCGTACCATGTACACAATCCATGTACACAATGTAGCAAGGGTCGTGCCATGTAAACAATCCATGTACACAATGTAACAAGGGTCATACCATGTACACAATCCATGTACACAATGTAACAAGGGTCGTGCCATGTACACAATGTAGCAAGGGTCGTGCCATGTACACAAACTGGAAATATCAGAAACAAACTAACCATGAGCATCGCCGGGTCCCGGTGCATTTGACATGATGATCTTCATGCAGCTATATGGCGTGTAGTCCGCACGCTTGCCCTCCTTACCATAGTTGTGACGAATGCTGTACAAGTACTGCTTATCAAACTGCAACACATTTGATACAACATTAGACCTTGACTTACCGCTAGGTCTTATAGAAATAAACCAGGTTTTCAATATGTATCGCTATGGCAACATCCCCTAGCAATTACACAGGGCACATGCTAGGTCAGAATTGTTGGGAATTTTCCTGCCTATTGTATATTAATCAATTGATAGGGAGAAGAACTATATAAGTTTTATTTCGTTCTAATCCCTTCCAGTCTACTGCTGTTAAATTATATGTAAAATGTTCATTTCTTGATTACATGTACAAATACTGAAATAAATAATGTTTGAACTAATTGTTGGGAGAAGTGAGAAATCGCGTGATTGCGCCATTAAATGGTATTATTTGATAAGTTTCAACAAAATAGGGTTAAAATACACGATATGACCATTAAATCTAACATTAGAATAGAAGGACTGTTTTACAATGGACAAGACCGCACAGCTTTTACACAGTGAGTTTCAATATTTACAATAAAGTTGAAAAGATTAATGCAATTGGGATAGAGACACATAATTCTTTGCACAACTGACAATATTTTTAATTGAGACACATAATTCTTTGCACAACTGACAATATTTTTAATTGAGACACATAATTCTTTGCATAAATGACAATATTTTTAATTGAGACACATAATTCTCTGCATAACTGACACTATTTTTAATTGCAGCAGCTTTCAGCAAAAGGAACAAACAGTGAAGATAATTTTTATATCAACTATTTCCACAAAACAGTGAAATATCATTTTTATTACACTGATAAACTTCTATAATTTACCTTATCACCGTCTATAAGTTTAGTGAACTCGGATCTCCAAAACCTCAAGGCTTCGTCCAGCGACAGTCCAATTCCCTTCAAGAACAGGCCATACTGCTGCCGTCCACCGTGTCGCATGTGGTGATTCTGTCGCATGTGTGAGTGTAAATGACCCATACACAGTGGGAATGACTTCTTTGACAGCTACAATATTAGACAAATACAGATGGACGAGCAGGTTGGAAATGCCGACAGAAAGATACAGTATTTGGACATGAGGTACAATTGAGTGAAGTAGACACAGTTTTAATAACACTTTTTTGTTTTGTTTTTGGGGTTTATTGTTGCACCAATAGCTTAGGTCATACGGCGACTCTCCAGCTATTATTGATGGAGGATGCTTAGGTCATACGGCGACTCTCCAGCTATTATTGATGGAGGATGCTTAGGTCATACGGCGACTCTCCAGCTATTATTGATGGAGGAAACTTAGGTCATACGGCGACTCTCCAGCTATTATTGATGGAGGAAGACCTTGGGTGTCCTTCCGGGCAGTATTTCAGGCATCAATGGGTACCAGGTAGAACCACTGACCTTCCACAAGCCAGCTGGATAGCATCCTCACATGAAAGAATTTGACACCCCCAGTGGGATTCGAACCTACAGCGGTGAGGGACAAGTGATTTGAAGTCAACAGCATTAATGGCTCGGCACAGAGGCCCCCTTTCCCTCATAGAAGCACCTCGTGACGCCATTACCAATACGACATACATTGACAATGTAGTAGCCAAACCAATGTTCATGTAGACTACTAGTCAAAGTAATATATCTATGGAGGTGGGATAGATATGGCGACTACTTATCCACTGCATGATAGCTAAATGGCTGTCGTTTGTATGGAGAGATAATAGTATATTAACATAAATCTCAGTATTATCTATGGAGGTGGGATAGATATGGCGACTACTTATCCACACCTCAAAAACTACACCTCAATAACTATACCTCACAAACTACACCTCACAAACTACACCTCACAAACTACACCTCACAAACTACACCTCAAAAACTACACCTCACAAACTACACCTCAAAAACTACACCTCAAAAACTACACCTCACAAACTACTAGGGGTGTCACGATATACCGGTATATCACGATATTAAAATTGAATACCGATATTGAGCGGTATTTATCATCTAGGGCTGCAACGATTAAATCCGATTCCGCGCCGCCGATTCTATACACCAACTAGTGACTAATTAAAAGCGTGCAAGCTCTCTCTCTCCCACTGCATTAAAGCCAGCAATTGGATTATGCAGTGTATATCATACAGATACAGACAGATACAGATACTCAATCAGAATACCAGACACTTCGGCCCTTTTACCATAGACACTTCGGCCCTATTACCCTAGACACTTCGGCCCATTTAATATGTGTGTGGGTCGTACGCCCGTACCGTCGAATTAAACAATTTACAATTCACTGAATGCTAAGAGATTACGGCTGAGCGTTTCTTTGAATATAGTTAAACATTATATATTGTTGTTGTTTACACTTTTTTGTGATACATGTATACTTTGAATAAATGTCAATTATTATTTATTGCATAGTAGGATATTGCGTTTTTTTCATCAAAAATTAAATTGAATATAACATAAATAAGTTTTAAAGACTGATTCTCTATTATCATGATTCAGGAGTCATCAAAGCCTCATCGGCAAACAAACATTTCTCTAGAAATAGTGCATGTGCATAATAGATTAAAGGTACCGTCCCGCTAATTGTTCGGTTTAATTAATAGTAGTGTCATAAGTCGGAGCCTGTAATCTATTAACACGTGCATCGTTTCTATTGTGCACGCGTAATGATTGAAGTTATTCAAATGTTTTAGAATGAAGGATAATTGCATTAATTAATTTGTCATTAATATGTAACAAACAAAGTATGCCCTATATGTATATAAACGTTGTTGTAAATGTAGACAGAGATCCAACCGTTGTGACATTTTTAATAGACTTAATATTAGTAAAATATAAGTTTTGTATTAACTATTGTACCTATGTTCCCTCCATATGTGTGTTGGTTTGGAAGCATCGCTATTATTGCATAGCTGTATAGGTGTCTAAATGTGTAGAATGATAAATGTATAATAAACGTTTTTATATACGAGTACAATCAGTTGTTCTTACTCAATCACAATTACAACTGAAACTCGGTGACACAAAGACTATTAGTTAATTATGTATAAATGGGCCGAAGTGTCTTAGGAAATAAGGGCCGAAGTGTCTTAGGGCCGAAATGTCTAGGGCCGAAGTGTCTAAGGCCGAAATGTCTTAGGGCCGTAGTGTCTATGGGCCGAATTGTCTTAGGGCCGAAGTGTCTGGTTACCCTCAATCCAAGTCCCGTCATTTTCGATTCAATTCCGAATGCCGACTTTTAAACGTATTCAGCGATAAACGCCGAGTTAGTCGAATACAAACAATCTGATTGGCTGAATTTATTCTATTTATCCAATCAATGAGCCCCGTTAAAACTTATGAAAGGTCTGTTTATCAAAATGGCGTCTGCCATTACTAAATAATGATCCTAAAAGTTAGTGTTGGCCATTTTTGATTTCGAGATGTTAACAAGGAAAACAAGGCCACATGCTGTCTATGTTTCACTGACGTAAGCTATCCACCATCTTGTTCCACATCAAACTTAATGAAGCATCTAAAAGACACCATAACGTAGACATCGACAAGACCATCGATGCCGACAATGAATATGTTTGAGTCTTGATTCAGATTAAATAATTGGTACATCTCACGACTATGTAACCCTTATCAAAAGTAGGATGCTCACAACACTATGGATCTCTGTATCGTGTGTGATCTTGAGGTACGTCTCTGCAGCACGCTATATCATGCGACCGGTGGCAGCACAGGATATGCTGAACGGGTAACTGACCTTTCTGCAAACGCCTTAGGCACGCCCCACCATAGTTACAGGTGCTCGCTGTAACCACGCGAGACAAGCTATCTAACAAAATGGCGTCTAACGCAGACCTGCATCGAGTTAATCTAGATAAAATTCCGTCGAATTTCTCGGTTTTATTTCACCCAGATAAGAATATCTTGTTGAAAGAAGGCAACCCTTAAGTGAATTCAGGTGGTTTCGTATAATCCCTTGTTCGTCTAATGGTAGTTTCGTATACTAGTGCATTCGTATAATCACAGGTTCGTATTTTATATATATATAGTACTGCACTATACAGGCCCATTATAATAATGCTATTATTAGCTATTTAGGTAATTAGACACAATTATGAATGGGACTATGTAGCCGTGTGTTTGCCATTCCAGGAGTGATTATCTATCTAGGTTTCAGGCCACTAATCAAGATTAATTAAAGTGAATGGGGGAGAATAAATAAATCATTTCGCATTTTCGATGATTCCAACGGTGGCACTTATCGCAGCTAAGAGCATGCATACGGCTGGAAACGTGACGAGAGCAAAAAATGCATGGAAAAATAGACGCCATGGTTGTAATGAAATTGATGTGAAGAGCATGATATTTATACATGATTCAAGGGCTTGGACATATGGCACGGCTCAGCTCTAAAGCTGATAAAACACGGGCATACAAGCCAGCATCACAAATGTTTGAGCCGACCAATCAAGGTGTGAAAAATAATATATTCTCCAGTAATTGATTAATTTGTCGACGTAGGTGTGAAGGTTATTACTCTATAGTACAGATATATTTAACGGATGAGGGCGTGTTAAGTGCTTGCGCAGTCAACGGAAGAGTGAACAGCCACATCGTGTCAACTTTGACATCAAAAGAAATGAAATATGCCACCGTCTTGAGAGACTCGACCCTATGCCTCCTAGAAGACTCGAACATTAGGCCCAAAAACTGAACACCAGTACGTTCACTGAGCTAATATGGGAATCCCACAGCTCTGCACATGCATGAGTACTATTACTACTATCTGATCCCTAGTCCACCATTCACGACAATATGTATGAACCACATGTATAATTTTAATCACCATTATACTCACATATCTCTTGTGAATGGTAGATCTATTAATGCAGAATATATTTTATTATGCATAAATAAATTAATGTCAACTTACTTTTGTTTGCATTAATTGTGGATGTATTCAGCTGGTCGTTTGGTCGTTCACACAACTTAATCCACCTTAGACATTTTTTCAAGATTTGTCTTAGGTTTTGGAAATGGCACGAATTTAACGTCACCTATCAATCGATCTGGATATCTACTATCACTGTCACACAGCCCGTAACTACATCTTTTCACCATTGTCAATGACAGACAGCATTAATTAATTTGTAATTATTTTTCAAAAAATAATTTCAGATCACGATCACTCGTTATCAGATTTGATTAAAATTTTACTACATAACTCGTTTGTCTAACGATAAAACAATGACTCGGTGTAGTAATCAATACTATAATTATGTGCACACATTTTATAATTGACCAATTAGCACAATCAATGCTAAATTCCAATGTGCAATACTTTGATCTTGATGCAGTAGGCCCCTATCGGGTATTATCAGTCGGCGGTCTCTGTGATGTACCGTTTGTCGGTAAGTTGTTGATTACTCCCAATACACAGTGTGACACGCTTAAATTTGATTGCTGTGTTTGTGAGAAAAGAATGTCTATATGGGGTCAGTCGGTGTTTTTATAGATGCATTGTTTTTAAAGCAGCTGTCTGGTATTTTGTGGTTCATATACACACTTGTTTGATTTGTCCAAGGATTTTGAAATGGGTTGAATTTAACGTCGATCACCAGGATATCGACTAATTTTGTACTATAACTAACCCACACACCAAAGCTACACATTGTCAACATCATTAAAACAATTTTAAACCCGTATTTTCGATCAAATTCACGCCTTTTCAAATGTGTCTACTCGTTACTAGTGTGTCTAATATGCATTGTTTGTCTAACAAGATGGCGGCGATAAACCGTTGCCGGGGGTGTGCGCGAATGGTGCGATGCGATTGGCTAACGCCAGCTGTCAATCAAAATCGGCAGAAAGGTCATATCTGTTTTTCTTCGTCTTATGTCGTATTCTCCACTAGCTTCTCCACTTATTCTCTTTTTATAAAAAAAATATCCTATACAAAAATAAATGGGGCCGAGGTGTCTGGGGCCGAGGTGTCGTAGGGCCGAGTTGTCGTGGGGCCGAGACGTCACTGAAGCACTATGAGTAGCAATATTCAATGATTTTATTAACAGCTATAATACATGTAAAACTATACATTTTCTGGTAGATCTCATCAAACCATTTGCAAAAATGTATAGCTTAACTTTGTTACACCACAAATTTTGAAATTAATGGACTTGTAAATGATGAAAAATTGCAGTCGGAAAAGGCTTGATTTTCAATTTCTTAAAAAAGTTGACCCCAGCTTATTACTTGATCATGAAACGGTATTCTGCATAGTAGTCAGTGTTATTTTCTTCTATAAACATTTCTCACCTGTTCTGTAACAATTTTATGCACACAGTACTTACAACACACTTATAAATTAATATATTTTTAATATACCGACTCGTAACCGAGTACGAATGAACGGTGTACGGTAACCGAGTACGAATGAACGGTGTACGAACAGCCATTTTGATTTTAGAAAATTGCAAATACAAGCTAATTAATCTTCAGACAGCGCAAATGCATATTTGCATTTATTCCAAACCACAATACCATATCTATTTATACCCCAATCGAGCCTGACAGAAGGACACACTTTGCAATATTTTTTTACTCTGCATGAATTACGCAATTCGATTCGGGACGGCGGAGGTGGAATATTGGTAATGGTTAAGTTTGATTACTTCCTTGTCCGGTGAGACTTTTGTCATGTCACTCGGATGCGAGCCAAATAAACAGGATATACGTCAAATTACATTCTTGGAAGTACCCAGAATGAAAAGAATACTGATATATCTATCATAAAATACCAATTTCATTAGCGTATATGGCCGTTTTGGACAAATTTATGATATTTGAAATTTTCACTTTCGGTTTTGAACTGTAAATATATACTGCCTAACAGCCAAATGAGCATATACGCCATATTTGGTCATATCTCCTCCCACTTATGCAAATATTTCAATCGGAAAGCCTTTGCTCTGTTCATACAAGACCTTAATACACAGGACATATTTTGGGGTCAGTTTTTTATCGAAACACCGATTGCACAATAATGCGCAGTAAAGATGCGTGGTGGTTGCTATGGGTGTCGGAGGTTTCGTCAACTAGAGGTTTCGTCAACCCTGGAGGTTTCGTCAACAATGTGAAATGTTTGTAAGTTATTAATTGGCAAGGACTTAGTTATGGACATTAATTGTTAATTGATTTAACTAGATCTGTGTTATTTTCATTTTTATGTGATTTTTATGTATATTTGTTATAGATGGCTGACAGTCCCAGTGTAGAAATCTTCCGGTAGATCCGCTGATTCCAGTGGAATATATATCTTTACTTGGCTTTGGTATGTGACATGCATCTCGAAAAAAAGGGCTTACATTGTACGCTTGCAAGCTTCAATTAGTGTTGCTTAATCGCCTAATTGACGAAACCTCTCACATAATCGAAACCTCTTAAAGCAGCATTACATCGTATGACATAAAATATATTCGAAATATTCAAATTTTACGTATGGGTAGCAATGCTGCAACACATTCTTATATTATAAATTGTATAATTATGTTCAATTAGTAAACAGTGTTTTTTGCAATAAAACAAACTCGAAACCGAAAGTAGGACTTTCCAAGTCGAACAGGTCACGCGCATTTATTTACAATCGGAACCGGATGTACATTCGGGATGAATCGTTCGCCTTCGGCAATGATGAAAAAACGTGGTATTTTGTCGTCCATTTTCCAGCAAGAGCTATTACAGTAAGTTGAAACGGCCTCAATTAGTATTACAATGTATCTCAAATGATGTAAATATGATTGGGTTTTAATTGGATATCGTGCAAAATGTTTCATATGCCGAATAAGTATTAAATTAATGTGAAACCACCTCGGAAGTCATTGGGGGCGCATATGGGCCCATAATGGAGTATTTTAACAAATCATTATAAAGATGCAGAATTTAGGCATCAAGTATCTGGATCATATTTATTAATTAATAGATTCGTGTGGGGCGGGGAGGGCTTACATATCCTGTTTTTATTGTGGCTAAAGTGCATTTCAAGTATTTAGTTTATAAAAAAATTATTTTAGCTCGATTGCGAAACATGTTAATTGTTATTAAACTTATATTAATCACTCTCGAGACCTCATTCCTGATGGAATCTATCGCCACGAGGGAGAGAGAAGAGGCAACATGGAGATTAAATGCCTAGCCTAAGGGCATAATCGTAACGGCTCCAGCGTGGTTCGAACTCCGGACCTTTCTTCCGTGGGCCAGCATTGCATTTGGAATTGAACGGTCCCAGGTGTCATTGAGCAAGGCACCTTACACAAATGGCTTAGTACTGTTTAACCGCTTAAGTCGGCTAAACCTGCCCAGGACAACATAATAGGGGTTTGACATTAATGGAACATACATACAAATTGGTTTGTTTCGGAAAATGTCGCACTTGCCCGGGATTCATACATGGTTTACCACTATAATGTGTGGCGTGCGTGGTCCAGTGGTAGAGCGTCGCATTTGGAATCGAACGGTCCCGGGTTCGATACTCGGTCAGGCCACGTATGTAGTGTCATTGAGCAAGGCACCTCACACACATTGCTTAGTACTGGTTAATCGCTTAGGTCGGCTAAGCCTGCCCAGGAAAACATGTCTACGTCCCCGAGAGGGGTTTGACATTAAAGGAACATACATACATAATATTACTGAGGTGACCACAGGCGAGAACTGTTTATTGCCCGGTACCGAACCTAGTTGACCACAGCTGGCACAAGCTACATTGAATATATACGACATAGTCTATAAACGTGTACAAATTTGAATGCTTAAATTTTAAAGGAAGAAAAGAACAGAATTGCAATAAATGTAATTCAGTGGCAATCGATGATGATTTTCTGCCACTCATTCTAAATGCAACTACATGTACATGCAAATTGTACAAGACTTAGTATATACATATATTACATGTCGTCTATTGTTGCAACCGTATATAATAATGAACATGTATTATTTACTTTTCACAGCTATTATAGTGAAAAGACGGAGAAGAACTTGGCAGGGAGGTAAACGTGCAGATGGGTTGTGGTAGAGGTGGCAAAGAGGAAGTTCTATGAGTAGAAGTATATGAAGAGGTATTTATGAATGTTCCATTTTTGTCGACACAAGCGATTGACCAATACTAAGCACTTTGTATGAGGAGCCTTGCTCAATGACACTACATTTGTTCCGTGACCGAGTATCGAACCTGGAACCCTTCAGGCTTTCTATTCCAAATCTGGCACTCTACCATGGGTGTCACACAATTAAATACACATTCCAGCTTTATGTCTTATAACTAACATATCTAAACCATCAAAGCATCAGTAGCAACATAGCTTTTTGTTGTTTTTGCAATACCTTTGATGATGTTTGCTGTGCAGACATACATGGCCATTATAATACAGTATTGTGCGCGAGATGTAGTCCTTTTAGACAGTACATTTGCTCATTCGGATGCGTATCAATGATATAAAAAGTGTTCTTCACTGAATCATGGATGTCACACAGGGCCACGTCACACATACAGTGAGTGACGCACCATCACAGTGAAGTCACATTGTTTGTTTAAAATGTTTTAATAAGATACTGTATTTTTTTCTTAATGGGATTCTGGCTGTTTATTTATGTACCTCATAGAAAATTCATTGCATTTACAGGTTGTCATTGAGCACATGGGTGTTGAGAAGATGCAGAATCTGGTACTCAATGATCAATCTCCACCACCATAACCAGACCTCTACAACCAGCTGTTAGTACACAATATTGGTACAGGTGTGGACATTGCAATGAGATGGGGGCAGACTTGAACAAATAGTGTGGATGTCTGCCCAGCAACTGCATTTCAATGCGCAACGTAAGAATATATTCCAGTCATATATAGAGTATCAGTCAAATATGACTGTGCCAGTGCAAGTCATAAATGTTTGGATGATATTTGCATCACTTAAAGTGTTACAAATGGAAGTTGATTGTGTGTGTATTTTACGGATATTTAACATCGCTACCTGTTGCCCATATGAGCTACACCTCTTGAAGAGATTAGTGATTTTAGTGGATTGTGCAATGATACATACAGAGTCTCCTCTGCCTCGTTTACGTGAACGGTTTTGAGTCTTATCCGAAAGACTATGATGTGAGTCATTTTAGTATGGTATAGTGGTGAGTTTAACCTGCGTGTTTAACCACTGGACCGCTACATAATTGAAGTTGATTCTGATCACAAATTATTATTCACTTGTTTATAAGTAACCTCACATATATAGTTGTGGCTGTCCGATTAGCGCTCGCTTCTCACAAATGCAACCCGTGTTCGATCCTCACATTTTTGGAAGTATGTGAGATGGTACGGTGGTCACCAGATCAGACAGGTGACCAGATCAGACAGGTGGGTTTTCTCCGGGTACTCTGGTTTCCTCCGACACGAATGACCACAAGTACTCGGTCATCTGCTCCAACAAGAGTGATTAATACAAGATGTTACAGCTTGTTTCCCAGTCATTGTTATATAAATAAAGTTTAAACTTAACCTCATACAGTTGTCACAGGTGAGCTTCCATTGGACATCATTGATATACCTCATCCCCCTCCCTTATGTCATAATGTTAATTGACGAAACTTCCAACATTTTAAAAATCATCTTTAATATCAGAAACCATAATTCTCTTCTCAGATAATGTGGCTAGTGGATATGTATACTAGCTGTGTTGCAACTATAAGCATTCATTGGGCAACCTGTTATGTTAAACTAGCATTAAATAGAATACAAATAGTGTAAAGCATTGTTTATTTTAATGTCACCCTTATTGAAAGGGTCAGTCATTTCTTGCGAGGTTCAAACTTTCAACCTCCTGCTACATATGTGGACGCCTTAACCACTATGCCACGGGGAATATGCGAACGTTCCAGATACTGTGTTTGTATAACCCTTTGAACTCTGGTGAGCACACTGAGGCCTTCAAAAGTTCATGGTGCTCTTGTTTAAATTAACTTGCATCCTAGAAATTACTAACTAATACGAAATGTCAATAATACATTCAGGCTTTTGATGATAATTTACTATTGTTTCAGATTGAACGGTTGATCCTAGACGGACAGGTTCTGACATTGTCTTCGGTACTACATGGAAATGTTGGGACGCAATGGAATATACGTATGGAAATGTTGAGACGCAATGGAACAAACTAATAACCAATCTTAATGAAATGAATTGCTGTATAATCATCTGGAATAAAAGTGCATTAAATGACAATTGTTCTCTTTTATTTCTTTGTTTCAAATAAAGTTTTAGTTTGAGGGGGAGATAAGTTAGTCAGTAATCCTCAAATCATGTTGGCTCATCACAGTTTGTTCTGTCCGTTTTTCTTCACACTGCATAGTGTCTGGATATGATTGGCATTATCGCATATATATCCATACTACTTCGGTTCTTTCACAGCATAATGTGTCCAGTTGTTGCTATATTCTACATAGCCTGTAAATAAAATACAATATCAATAATACTGGTACTAAACCTAACTAGAGACAGTTTACCCTGACAAACCAGACAATGGTTAAAATTATCGTCAAACTACTGATCTGGTTTTGTACGAAGCAACTGTTGTGTAAATGAGTTATCACACAAGTTAGTATTGTAAGCTGGCCTAGTTTTACACAATGATCCCATTTTAACTCGGAAGTTTATATGAAGCTATTGACAGAGTGCTACATCCACTATCTGTCTGCAACACCCACTATATCTCCATAGATGAGTATCTAAGGTAGTCGGTCACCTGCTTCTCAACTATATAGGTTCAAATTCCACTGGTGGTGTCCAATTATATCAGGTTGGTGGTTTTACAAGGTGCATAAAATACTGCTCAGAGGGCACCTGGATATATAAGCTGTTCTGTTGTCGGTAATATACAAATTTCAGAATGACCATAAAGTCTAGATAGGCCTGTAAACAGTGTTTTACAAAATGTCACAAATACATCTATAAAACATGAAAAAGTTGGCAGTTTCTTACGGCGGTCGTGCACCCAAGTACTGGTTAACTGCTGGAGCCTGCCCAGGAAAGGTGTTGTTAGGTAAACTGCCCGCCAGCGATATAGCCCAAAATGGTGCTGATGCAGGTGTAAAACCCGAAATATAACATCTATAAAACTAGAGAATAGCACTTGGATTGCTGGTATTTGACAACAGATTAGCATGACCCCGATTCAACATTGAAAGGTCAAACACATGGTATTACATTCTTCAAGTAATATGAACATTTCTTTTGGTGGTGGCATATTCACGACCCTTTGAGGAGGGTTATATAGTGTCCAAAGTATCGATATATAGTCGATAGAATAAACTATTACATGGTCATTCAGGCATTATAAATTTATACATGTTTATATAATAAATTAAATAAGGTGTGAGAATCTGGTCTATTAAAATAAAATAATTAATATGCGACGCAACTGCTTTAGTGTAGATTCAATGTATTAATGAAGTTACCTTATGAATGATCTCTCTGTTATTCAATATTGTGGTGTTTGCGTCCTCGTTCATCTTGTGGACACTCGACAGTACCCTGATGTCTTCAATAATACACAGTTCTGATCCAATTCTGCAACAAGAATGACACATACCCATAACAATTCTTAATTTTAGCTGGGTGAATATCTTATCTAGTTTATTCAAATTGCTTGATTGCGAAACAAGTTATTTCATCATTAGTTTAATTGATATCGCTGCCTCATCCCCTTAATGGAACACATTGTCACGAGGAAGAGGCAGTGTTGATTTAAACGGCTTCACTACATACATCATCACTATGGTTCTGGAGGGCGCAAACTCACACCATTATGGTATATTATTAAAACCTTTCAAATTAAAGGTTATTGCATACATGTGGGCAAACTCACAACATGAAATGGGTGTTAATTAGATTCCTGGCAAAAAGAACAACAAATGCCTAACAGACCATCTGTTAACCCTTTCCTTTATAGAGATTTAGGTTAATATACTATTATATCTCCATACAAACGACAGCTATTTAGCTATCATGCAGTGGATAAGAAGCCGCCATATATATCCCACCTCCATAGATATTACTGGGACTACATGATATTCTGGCCTTTATTATGAACATTGGGTACAAATATGTAATTTGCAGTTGTCCCTAAACAAAGACCCCCCTGTTCAAGCAGGTTGTCAACCCTGCCCCACCTTGGCCATTTTAGAAAGGTGTATGGTAAGTGGAGTAACATGTAGATGTGTTGCCAGAAATAAACCCACCAAAAATGCAAACTGGTTTTGACGCCCCCCCCCCCGACAAAAGAACGTCCAGGGGGGCGGGGCTATTTTTTTCGAATAGCCTTTAATGCATGAGAATCAGTAATAGAAATGTATGCAATGATTCGTAATAATTATGTATCAATCTTTCTTATGGCACAGTCTTTGATATTGCTAAACACCATTTTCCACTTGTCTCCTGCATGTATATATTACATTTAGAATTAATAGCGTATTAACTGTAAAAACAAATACATTCATTGTTACTTTGAATATCAAAAGTATTATAAGCACAACCAATTTGGTATTTACGAACATATATAGTCGATAAAGTAACTGTCTTCCTTCTCAAATATGTCTTGGTTTTATACCCCGTGGGGAGCCCCATAAATTATAACGATTGTTTGTAAACAAGTATGTCCAGTTTGTCCACTGACATATACCATAGTATGTTGATTTTAACCGCTATAATGATTAAACAACTACTGGTAGTTATAAGATACATCGTTAGTGCTCAAAACTAAATAATTCTTACAAAATAAAACGTAGCAACAAACCTTGCGTTTAGTAGATAATACGCGATGGAATTGGTGAATTTCAATGTCTTTGTCTTTCTAAATCCTCCACATTTGGCCCACGTTGTCTGTTTTAATTGAATTACTTGATATGTCGATTCATAACCACTGTTGTATAGGTTCATGCAAGGGGTTTGACATTAATGGGACATACGTACACTTCTGTCATGTTCAACGTGCTTTTCTACATCCGCTATTTCACGCATGCGCGTTGTGCGTGTTTACATTTTGGTTTGTTGATAAACAGTGCGTGTTGATGTAAACAAATTCGCGTATACGACGGTTTAAATTTATTGAAATTTTATCGTTTCTGAGCGACTATTTTGATTTTTGTAAACACACACCCATTAGTATTTACATTTTATACAAAACATCCTTTATTACGATGTAATGCTGCTTTAACATTTTCCCTCTATATTGCCTTGTTGACGAAACCTCCTGTTACTATGAGTCAATCGCCGAACATTCCCCCACACCAACAACATCAGTGCAATTCCTGATGATTTATATAAGCCATAATTCATTACTTGGACACTGTTCCACACTTGGACATGTGCACTGGATTATCTACAGCAGTTGAATTTCTAGTCATTTCATTTGATCTCGTGTAGGCCTACATGTATTATTAAGGGGCTATGTCATCTTCAATGTGCTAGATATTGACCCAAAACAATACTTTTGAAAATAAACAAAAACAAGAACGGTCACCATATTCTTCTTTTTAATAAATTAAATATTGGCCCAATTATGATGTTTACAAATATAAAGTTGACTTTGAAAATGAATGCTTAATTAATGAATCTCTAGAACAATATTTAATTTATTAAAAATGAGCGTGGTGATAGGGCTTTGTGTTGTTTATTTTCGAAGTGTTTGTTTTGGGTCAATATCTAGCACATTGAAGATGACATAGCCCCTTAATTTATTATTATTGTCTTTTGGTTTACTTTTATTCAAACGTTAAGTGATGTGACTTGCAAGTTTTGTTCATATGTAGTAGGAACTAGGATTATACACCAGTAAATTAATTTGCTCTGAAGCCAGACTGCCCTAGGGTCTCGGTATTAAGCAACACAGAGTATGCTTCTTAGAAAGTAATCTGTAAAAATAATAATGGATCAAATCGGCACATAAAGAATCGAATCAGATCGAGCTTCTGGTGGATCGTTGCAGCCCTATTTATTATCTATGAGGGGTGGCATCGGTTTTTCATGACTTCACTATAAAACGAGTTTTTGTCCTGACAATTTTACAGCATAGCTACCGTCAAGTAAAAGGTTATATGCAGGGGATCAGCTTTTTTATACTCGACTCGATCGCTTCAACCGGTGCTTATATATTCACCGTTCTCTGAAACATTTTCTAGTCGATTTAAGTTGTTATTTTATTCAGTGGTTTGTTGTTTTTCAAGTTAATAAATACTTTTGAATGAGATAGTGTCTTAAAATGTGTGTAAAGTAATCCGTGTCATCTTATTAAATACTCTTAATAGAAAAAAATATAATCACAATGCATGAAAAATGAATAGGCAATATATCGCGATATGGGTTGCTGATATCGTGACACCCCTACAAACTACACCTCACAGTTATTGCACATCTTCAATTATTACTGTACATGTGATAAAGCACTAATTATCTCAACAGTGACTGGGCTAGTTGTATAATATAATGAATGGTACAGTAGACTTGGACAGGAAAACTTTTGCCAATATATTTTTTGGCTCTATACTGTATATGATTTCCTTAATGAAGGTATTGCGAGCACAGGGATTCAGCACGTTTGGGGGTACTAGTATATATATTTAAGTACAGGGATTCTACTCTGTGGGATGTCAGATTTCGCATCGATCAGTAAAATGGCCCTATCTGAAACAATTTTGTACAAAGCTGTCCAAATATAACGCCTATCCCGAGTCTTTATATTGTTCTTCAAATAAACTACAACTTTAAGCTGCATGCATGTATACTTTGCAAACAATTGCCACAGACATTGGCCATAGCAGGTCACATTTCCATACTAGGACACGGGTTCTGTCAGCAACAAAAAAAACGGGAGAGTTTTAACAGTGAATAACATTATCAATAAAATGTGTTTCCACTAACGTGTAGGTTTATTCGGCAAAAATGTACGTCAAAAAGAGATTTCGGAGAATTTTTCAATTTGTTTTGAAAATTTCTCAAGCGGCGCAGTTCAGGGCCTGTCCATTATAAGTCAGGGCCCCGGAGGGCATGTCTATTTTAAATCAGGGCCTGTCCATTATAAGTCAGGGCCCCGGATGGCATGTCTATTTTAAATCAGGGCCTGTCCATTACAAGTCAGGGCATGTCTATTTTAAATTGGGGCCTGTCCATTACAAGTCAGGGCATGTCTATTTTAAATTGGGGCCTGTCCATTACAAGTCAGGGCATGTCTATTTTAAATTGGGGCCTGTCCATTTTGAAAGGCAGAAGCCCTGGACCTATCTGCGAACACTGCCTTCCATAATCGTACACGTATAGTTATTCCCATTTCTGGTTGTTGTAAGAGCATAGATTTCATTGAATAAGCGATTCCAGTTTCACCTATCATATGGCTGCTTACATATAACACTGCCATGGCATATTTTCATGCCAATGAAATCCCAAAATTAAAAAACATACATATACACCCCAACAAATTAAAACATTGTAAAGGGTAATAAATGGATATCCAAATTTGAAATACTTGGTACCTACCTTGATACCTTTGTGTACCAGGATATGCCTTGATACCTTTGTGTACCAGGATATGCCTTGGTACCTTTGTGTACCAGGATATGCCTTGGTACCTTTGTGTACCAGGATATGCCTTGATACCTTTGTGTACCCGGATATGCCTTGATACCTTTGTGTACGAAGGATATGCCTTGATACCTTTGTGTACCCGGATATGCACCTTGGTACCTTTGTGTACCCGGATATGCACCTTGGTACCTTTGTGTACCCGGATATGCCTTGGTACCTTTGTGTACCAGGATATGCCTTGATACTTTTGTGTACCAGGATATGCCTTGGTACCTTTGTGTACCAGGATATGCGTTGGCACCTTTGTGTACCAGGATATGCGTTGGCACCTTTGTGTACCAGGATATGCACCTTGGTTACTTTGTGTACCAGGATATGCACCGTGGTACCTTTGTGTACCAGGATATGCACATTGATACCTTTGTGTACCAGGATATGCACCGTGGTACCTTTGTGTACCAGGATATATGCACATTGATACCTTTGTGTACCAGGAAATGCACCTTGGTACCTTTGTGTACCAGGATATGCACCTTGGTACCTTTGTGTACTAGGCTATGCACCTTGGTGCCTTTGTGTACCAGGATATGCACCTTGATACCTTTGTGTACCAGGATATGCACCTTGGTACCTTTGTGTACCAGGATATGCACCTTGGTACCTTTGTGTACCAGGATATGCACCTTGGTACCTTTGTGCACCAGGATATGCACCTTGGTACCTTTGTGTACCAGGATATGCACCTTGGTACCTTTGTGTACCAGGATATGCACCTTGGTACCTTTGTGTACCAGGATATGCATTGATACCTTGTGTACCAGGATATGCACCTTGGTACCTTTGTGTACCAGATATGCCTTGGTACCTTTGTGTCCAGGATATGCCTTGATACCTTTGTGTACCAGGATATGCCTTGGCACCTTTGTGTACCAGGATATGCACCTTGGTACCTTTGTGCACCAGGATATGCACCTTGGTACCTTTGTGTACCAGGATATGCACCTTGGTACCTTTGTGTACCAGGATATGCCTTGATACCTTTGTGTACCAGGATATGCCTTGATACCTTTGTGTACCAGGATATGCCTTGGTACCTTTGTGTACCAGGATATGCGTTGGTACCTTTGTGTACCAGGATATGCGTTGGCACCTTTGTGTACCAGGATATGCATTGGCACCTTTGTGTACCCGGATATGCACCTTGGTACCTTTGTGTACCAGGATATGCACCTTGGTACCTTTGTGTACCAGGATATGCACATTGGTACCTTTGTGTACCAGGCTATGCACCTTGGTACCTTTGTGTACCAGGATATGCACCTTGATACCTTTGTGTACCAGGATATGCCTTGGCACCTTTGTGTACCAGGATATGCACCTTGGTACCTTTGTGTACCCGGATATGCACCTTGGTACCTTTGTGTACCCGGATATGCACCTTGGTACCTTTGCGTACCCGGATATGCACCTTGGTACCTTTGTGTACCCGGATATGCACCTTGGTACCTTTGTGTACCAGGATATGCCTTGATACCTTTGTGTACCAGGATATGCACCTTGGTACCTTTGTGCACCAGGATATGCACCTTGGTACCTTTGTGTACCAGGATATGCATTGATACCTTTGTGTACCAGGATATGCCTTGGTACCTTTGTGTACCAGGATATGCCTTGATACCTTTGTGTACCAGGATATGCACCTTGGTACCTTTGTGTACCAGGATATGCCTGGATACCTTTGTGTACCAGGATATGCATTGGCACCTTTAATTTAGTTTATACAAATTTATTTTAGCTCGATTGCGAAACAAGTTATTTCAACTTATATAAATCACTCTCGAGACCTCATTCCTGATGGAATCCATCGCCACGAGGGAGAGAGAAGAGGCAACGTGGAATTTAAATGCCTTGCCCAAGGGCACAATCGTAACGGCTCCAGTGGGGCTCGAACTCCGGACCTTTCGCACCTGAAGCGAACGCGCATCCACTGCGCTATCACGACTTCCACTTTGTGTTGGCACCTTTGTGTACCAGGATATGCGTTGGCACCTTTGTGTACCAGGATATGCACCTTGGTTACTTTGTGTACCAGGATATGCACCTTGGTACCTTTGTGTACCAGGATATGCACCTTGGTACCTTTGTGTACCAGGATATGCCTTGATACCTTTGTGTACCAGGATATGCCTTGATACCTTTGTGGACCAGGATATGCCTTGGTACCTTTGTGTACCAGGATATGCGTTGGCACCTTTGTGTACCAGGATATGCATTGGCACCTTTGTGTACCCGGATATGCACCTTGGTACCTTTGTGTACCAGGATATGCACCTTGGTACCTTTGTGTACCAGGCTATGCACCTTGGTACCTTTGTGTACCAGGATATGCCTTGGCACTTTTGTGTACCAGGATATGCACCTTGATACCTTTGTGTACCAGTATGCCTTGGCATTGTGTACCAGGATATGCACCTTGGTACCTTTGTGTACCCGGATATGCACCTTGGTACCTTTGTGTACCAGGATATGCATTGATACCTTTGTGTACCAGGATATGCGTTGGCACCTTTGTGTACCAGGATATGCGTTGGCACCTTTGTGTACCAGGATATGCACCTTGGTTACTTAGTGTACCAGGATATGCATCTTGGTACCTTTGTGTACCAGGATATGCACATTGATACCTTTGTGTACCAGGATATGCGTTGGCACCTTTGTGTACCAGGATATGCGTTGGCACCTTTGTGTACCAGGATATGCACCTTGGTTACTTTGTGTACCAGGATATGCATCTTGGTACCTTTGTGTACCAGGATATGCACATTGATACCTTTGTGTACCAGGATATGCGTTGGCACCTTTGTGTACCAGGATATGCGTTGGCACCTTTGTGTACCAGGATATGCACCTTGGTTACTTTGTGTACCAGGATATGCATCTTGGTACCTTTGTGTACCAGGATATGCACATTGATACCTTTGTGTACCAGGATATGCGTTGGCACCTTTGTGTACCAGGATATGCGTTGGCACCTTTGTGTACCAGGATATGCACCTTGGTTACTTTGTGTACCAGGATATGCATCTTGGTACCTTTGTGTACCAGGATATGCACATTGATACCTTTGTGTACCAGGATATGCACCTTGGTACCTTTGTGTATCAGGATATATGCACATTGATACCTTTGTGTACCAGGTTATGCACCTTGGTACCTGTGTGTACCAGGATATGCATTGATACCTTTGTGTACCAGGATATGCCTTGGCACCTTTGTGTACCAGGATATACACCTTGGTACCTTTGTGTACCAGGATATGCACCTTGGTACCTTTGTGTACCAGGATATGCCTTGGCACCTTTGTGTACCAGGATATGCACCTTGATACCTTTGTGTACCAGGATATGCCTTGGCACCTTTGTGTACCAGGATATGCACATTGGTACCTTTGTGTACCAGGATATGCACCTTGGTACCTTTGTGTACCAGGATATGCCTTGTTACCTTTGTGTACCAGGATATGCACCTTGGTACCTTTGTGTACCAGGCTATGCACCTTGGTACCTTTGTGTACTAGGATATGCACCCTGGTACCTTTGTGTACCAGGATATGCACCTTGGTACCTTTGTGTACCAGGATATGCATTGTTACCTTTGTGTACCAGGATATGCACCTTGGTACCTTTGTGTACCAGGCTATGCATCTTGGTACCTTTGTGTACCAGGATATGCACCTTGGTACCTTTGTGTACCAGGATATGCACCTTGGTACCTTTGCGTACCCGGATATGCACCTTGGTACCTTTGTGTACCAGGATATGCACCTTGGTACCTTTGTGTACCAGGATATGCTTGATACCTTTGTGTACCAGGATATGCACCTTGGTACCTTTGTGCACCAGGATATGCACCTTGGTACCTTTGTGTACCAGGATATGCATTGATACCTTTGTGTACCAGGATATGCCTTGGTACCTTTGTGTACCAGGATATGCCTTGATACCTTTGTGTACCAGGATATGCACCTTGGCACCTTTGTGTACCAGGATATGCCTTGGCACCTTTGTGTACCAGGATATGCCTTGGCACCTTTGTGTACCAGGATATGCACCTTGGTATCTTTGTGTACCAGGATATGCACATTGGTACCTTTGTGTACCAGGATATGCACCTTGGTACCTTTGTGTACCAGGATATGCCTTGTTACCTTTGTGTACCAGGATATGCACCTTGGTACCTTTGTGTACCAGGCTATGCACCTTGGTACCTTTGTGTACTAGGATATGCACCTTGGTACCTTTGTGTACCAGGATATGCACCTTGGTACCTTTGTGTACCAGGATATGCCTTGTTACCTTTGTGTACCAGGATATGCACCTTGGTACCTTTGTGCCTGGACCTTTGTGTACCAGGATATGCACCTTGGTACCTTTGTGTACCAGGATATGCACCTTGGTACCTTTGTGTACCAGGATATGCACCTTGGTACCTTTGTGTACCAGGATATGCACCTTGGTACCTTTGTGTACCAGGATATGCACCTTGGTACCTTTGTGTACCAGGATATGCACATTGGTACCTTTGTGTACCAGGATATGCACTTTGTGGGTTGCTTGGCACCTTTGTGTACCAGGATATGCCTTGGCACCTTTGTGTACCAGGATATGCCTTGGCACCTTTGTGTACCAGGATATGCACCTTGGTATCTTTGTGTACCAGGATATGCACATTGGTACCTTTGTGTACCAGGATATGCACCTTGGCACCTTTGTGTACCAGGATATGCACCTTGGCACCTTTGTGTACCAGGATATGCACCAATTATTATCATGGGTATCAACCTTTACTGTATCATAAACTTATGTCAAATTCACATTTTCAAGCAAGTCTCAAATATGCAATGCAACTCGGGTTTGATCCTCAGACTGGGAAGTATGCGAGATGGTACAGTGGTAGCCAGAACGGATATGTGGGCTTTCTCCGGCTTCCTCCCACACGAATAACAACATAATTATATGCTTTCAAATTCATCCGCGCCAACGAGAGCCATTAACAGAAGTTATTGCCAACTATTTTAGTTAGCCTTGGCCCTGAGCAACGTTGGCCGGTCGATTCGAGGGGCGGTTTAAACCGCCGCCGGTTTTAACCGGTTAAAACCGCCCCGGTCAATACTCCCAAAGTGGTCAATACTGGTCAATACTGGTCGATTGGTGGTCAATATTAAATAAAACATTATTTAATGGTTTTATATACTCTGCATTGTGCTATAATGTGTGTTACTAACTTTGGGTTGTATTGAGAATATATTTATGTGATTATTGTACTCTATAGGGTCAATACTCACGAAGTGGTCAATAATATTATACTCACAAAGTGGTAAATACTGGTCAATTGGTGGTCAATACTAAATTCAACAAAGAATTTATGATTTTAGTCAATCATTATACTCTGCATTGTGCAATAATGTGTGTTGCTACCTTTGGGCTGTTGATGTGATTGTAATACCCTATTGGGTATGGTCAATACTCACAAAGTGGCATATATTTGCTGGTCGATTCAGGTGGTCGATTGCTGATCATTACTAAAATCATTAAATGTGTCATGCAGAAGCAACTCAAGCAAGTGAAGCAAGCGTTGAGACTTGAGCTTGATTAATCTTAGAACTTCTTTCACAATCGAGCTTAAATAAATTGGTATAAACCAAGTGAAACAACTTTTCTAGCCTTGTTTCCTTGAGCAACCAAGCGTATTCATATTCTAGTATATGTTACAGAGCCATGAAAATGCCCTGGTTTAATATTATGTAATATATACCAATATGTAATTGATATTATGTTATGTACTATTATGTAATTGACATCATGTAATATACTGTGATGTACTATTATGTAATTGACATCATGTAATATACTGTGATGTACTATTATGTAATTGACATCATGTAATATACTGTGATGTACTATTATGTAATTGACATCATGTAATATACTGTGATGTACTATTATGTAATTGACATTATGTAATATACTGTGATGTACTATTATGTAATTGACATCATGTAATATACTGTGATGTACTATTATGTAATTGACATCATGTAATATACTGTGAAGTACTATTATGTAATTGACATCATGTAATATACTGTGAAGTACTATTATGTAATTGACATCATGTAATATACTGTGAAGTACTATTATGTAATTGACATCATGTAATATACTGTGATGTACTATTAGGTAATATGCTGATCATGAAATGTGTTTTGCATTGAATAAAGGACATCTTACAAAATATGATATTCTCGGATGAAAGTTACATGTATACTGTCTTAAGTAACTTGTGTATACACTTGATTGAATGTCGTAAAAGAATGAGTCTGTATAACTTTTGTTTGGTGTATACTTTCACTTTTGATAATGAATGATGTTGTATGTTGAAGTCATGATGCTGAAATAGAAATGTAGAAATATATTATACATTTCAAACTCTGGGAATTTTATGGTTTCATATAGTATAGGAATATTTAGCATCAAAATGTGTGACATGTCTTGTAGAATAGTATTTTGATATTTGTTTGTAAATATTTTGTACTTTGTTCCAATAATTAATCAATTGTTATTATTTTTGCATTCCTACATTTTACTAATGTAATCTGAAATATTTTTAGATAATTAATCTGAGACAAGCTGTCAAGCTTTTAGCTACTTTCCTGCTCCCTTTGAAGTAATTGACTTTGATAATTACAAGTATATATTGTAGGCACTAATGCAATTTAATCCAGAAGCCTGGGTGATTGAGAAGGTAGTGGGTGTGTTTAGGTGATAACATGGAAGACTGAGCTGATAACTTATCACAAACAAATATCCTTTATCTTTGTCTAATTGTCCAGTTGTGATTGGAACATATTGTTTAATCACATGTCAAGGCATATGTGCTAAAAGCTTACCAGGACCTACTTGCATAAAAACCAAGACGATAGTTAAAGCAGGTCACAACATTAGTGACTGTACAAAATAAAGTAACGGATATTTCTTAACTATCGTCTTGCGTTTATATAGGTAAGTTCACTTTCATTTTATCTTCATTTTTCTAGAACTTGTTTTTCAAATATATTACAAAGTAATTAAAGCTTAGCTGTCCGTTATTCTCGGCATTTTTGTACATAGATTTAAATTTGGTTTTGATTTCATGCATTATTGTTTAACTTTTAAAACATTGACATTCTCGAACATTATTATTTTTAAATTCAAAACCAATTGTCACGTGCGTAAGTCTAAAAGGCAATTATTAAAATGAACAATGCTCATGGAACGGAATTTTCCCTAGGTACATTTCACATGCAAACGAGTGCTCAAATTAAATAGCTGTTCCCCAAAAATATAGTATTTTATTTGTCATTTACTGATAGGCTAATATCCCCATAAATGATTGATAGCGTTAATAGTCTTTTAAGTGTTTCAAGAATTATTGATATTAACTGATTGATATATTGATAATGAATATTTGCTTTGTTTGAACTTGTATAGTATGTAGTTATTAAAATGATGATTATTCTGCAACTCTGTCGATTGTGTATCTTTCGACACATTGCTCACTTGTATATATACATTAACTATGCATTGAAATTGTATTACATTAGTATTGATACACATTGTGCATATGTTATTGTCACAACATTAGTGACTGTACAAAATAAAGTAACGGATATTTCTTAACTATCGTCTTGCGTTTATATAGATACGGGTAAAGAAATACACCACAGCTTACGACGACATACACCACACAACCATTACGACGTGACACACATACACGCTACGCCCTACGGTGTAACATATAGATGGTATTATTAAGTAAGAATTTAAAAATTTTGTTGAGATGTTGTTGAAAGATAGCTATTTCACATACCTTGGGAGTATATTAACTAGCATCTTAGGCATAGTTATGACCATGTGCACAAGTATTGACCACTGAACAAATAAGTATATGGTAATTGGTATATGCTATAATATTGCTATTCACTAAAAAGTATTTAATTATATTTAACAATATTCACTAAAAAACATTCAATGATCAATATTTTATGATTTACTATATAAGAAAATAAACTACAACACACTACTAACACTTTAAGAATAATTAAGTGGACACTGTAAGTGCATATTTGAGCCAAATTTCAATTGACCAGTATTGACCGATATTGACCAGTATTGACCACCGGCCCGGTCAATACTCTTATTGACCGATCGATTGCCAACGTTGGCCCTGAGGGATTTGTATTTTAAATGATCTGAGCACTTCATTTATATTTCAGTCCATACCATATCTATCATGTCCGCAGTCACCTGCCCGACCAAGGACTTCTTCACGTTATAATCAGAACCGAGGTAGCGTTTACTGAGACCCGATAACATTGGCAATAAACGTTCATCCTCCTCTAGGTGGGGCATCGCCCGAGCTGTGATCTACAATGTAAAGGTATATATATATATATTGCATTGCAAATAGGAGATCATAAAATGAAGCATACCCAGAGTGAGACGTGCAGTCTCTAGGAGGCCACGCATTGTAGAAGTGAGATGGGAACCACACACAGGGTTCATACATTGTAGAAGTGAGATGGGAACCACACACAGGGTTCATACATTGTAGAAGTGAGAGGGGAACCACACACAGGGTTCATACATTGTAGAAGTGAGATGGGAACCACACACAGGGTTCACACATTGTAGAAATGAGATGGGAACCACACACAGTTCATACATTGTAGAAATGAGATGGGAACCACACACAGGGTTCATACATTGTAGAAGTGAGATGGGAACCACACACAGGGTTCACACATTGTAGAAATGAGATGGGAACCACACACAATTCATACATTGTAGAAATGAGATGGGAACCACACACAGGGTTCATACATTGTAGAAGTGAGAGGGGAACCACACACAGGGTTCATACATTGTAGAAATGAGATGGGAACCACACACAGGGTTCATACATTGTAGAAGTGAGAGGGGAACCACACACAGGGTTCATACATTGTAGAAGTGAGATGGGAACCGCACACAGGGTTCATACATTGTAGAAGTGAGAGGGGAACCACACACATAGTTCATACATTGTAGAAGTGAGATGGGAACCACACACAGGGTTCATATATTGTAGAAATGAGATGGGAACCACACACAGGGTTCATACATTGTAGAAGTGAGATGGGAACCACACACAGGGTTCATACATTGTAGAAGTGAGATGGGAACCACACACAGGGTTCACACATTGTAGAAGTGAGAGGGGAACCACACACACAGTTCATACATTGTAGAAGTGAGATGGGAACCACACACAGGGATCATATATTGTAGAAGTGAGAGGGGAACCACACACAGGGTTCATACATTGTAAAAGTGAAATGGGAACCACACACACACAGTTCATACATTGTAGAAATGAGAGGGGAACAACACATAGGGTTCATACATTGTAGAAGTGAGATGGGAACCACACACAGGGTTCATACATTGTAGAAATGAGATGGGAACCACACACATGGTTCATACATTGTAGAAGTGAGAGGGGAACCACACACAGGGTTCATACATTGTAGAAGTGAGAGGGGAACCACACACAGTTCATACATTGTAGAAGTGAGATGGGAACCACACACATAGTTCATACATTGTAGAAGTGAGATGGGAACCACACACAGTTCATACATTGTAGAAGTGAGAGGGGAACCACACACAGTTCATACATTGTAGAAATGAGATGGGAACCACACACAGTTCATACATTGTAGAAGTGAGATGGGAACTACACACAGGGTTCATACATTGTAGAAGTGAGATGGGAACCACACACAGGGTTCATACATTGTAGAAATGAGAGGGGAACCACACAGGGTTCATACATTGTAGAAGTGAAATGGGAACCACACACACACAGTTCATACATTGTAGAAATGAGAGGGGAACAACACATAGGGTTCATACATTGTAGAAGTGAGATGGGAACCACACACAGGGTTCATACATTGTAGAAATGAGATGGGAACCACACACATGGTTCATACATTGTAGAAGTGAGAGGGGAACCACACACAGGGTTCATACATTGTAGAAGTGAGAGGGGAACCACACACAGTTCATACATTGTAGAAGTGAGATGGGAACCACACACAGTTCATACATTGTAGAAGTGAGAGGGGAACCACACACAGTTCATACATTGTAGAAATGAGATGGGAACCACACACAGTTCATACATTGTAGAAGTGAGATGGGAACTACACACAGGGTTCATACATTGTAGAAGTGAGATGGGAACCACACACAGGGTTCATACATTGTAGAAATGAGAGGGGAACCACACAGGGTTCATACATTGTAGAAGTGAGATCATAGATGGGAACCACACATAGTTCATACATTGTAAAAGTGAGATGGGAACCACACACAGGGTTCACACATTGTAGAAATGAGATGGGACCACACACACAAGGTTCACACATTGTAGAAGTGAGATGGGAACCACACACACAGGGTTCATACATTGTAGAAGTGAGAGGGGAACCACACACAGGGTTCATATATTGTAGAAATGAGATGGGAACCACACACAGGGTTCATACATTGTAGAAGTGAGATGGGAACCACACACAGGGTTCATACATTGTAGAAATGAGAGGGGAACCACACAGGGTTCATACATTGTAGAAGTGAGATCATAGATGGGAACCACACATAGTTCATACATTGTAAAAGTGAGATGGGAACCACACACAGGGTTCACACATTATAGAAATGAGATGGGACCACACACACAAGGTTCACACATTGTAGAAGTGAGATGGGAACCACACACACAGGGTTCATACATTGTAGAAGTGAGAGGGGAACCACACACAGGGTTCATATATTGTAGAAATGAGATGGGAACCACACACAGGGTTCATACATTGTAGAAGTGAGATGGGAACCACACACAGGGTTCATACATTGTAGAAATGAGAGGGGAACCACACAGGGTTCATACATTGTAGAAGTGAGATGGGAACCACACATAGGGTTCATACATTGTAGAAGTGAGAGGGGAACCACACACAGGGTTCATACATTGTAGAAGTGAGAGGGGAACCACACACAGGGTTCATACATTGTAGAAGTGAGAGGGGAACCACACACAGGGTTCATACATTGTAGAAGTGAGATGGGAACCACACACACAGTTCATACATTGTAGAAATGAGAGGGGAACCACACACAGGGTTCATACATTGTAGAAGTGAGATGGGAACCACACACAGGGTTCATACATTGTAGAAATGAGATGGGAACCACACACAGGGTTCAGAAATGAGATGGGAACCACACACAGGGTTCATACATTGTAGAAGTGAGAGGGGAACCACACACAGTTCATACATTGTAGAAGTGAGATGGGAACCACACACAGGGTTCATACATTGTAGAAGTGAGATGGGAACCACACACACAGTTCATACATTGTAGAAGTGAGATGGGAACCACACACACAGGGTTCATACATTGTAGAAGTGAGATCATAGATGGGAACCACACACAGTTCATACATTGTAAAAGTGAGATGGGAACCACACACATGGTTCATACATTGTAGAAATGAGATGGGAACCACACACAGGGTTCATACATTGTAGAAGTGAGATGGGAACCACACACAGGGTTCATACATTGTAGAAGTGAGAGGGGAACCACACACACAGTTCATACATTGTAGAAGTGAGATGGGAACCACACATAGGGTTCATACATTGTAGAAGTGAGAGGGGAACCACACACAGGGTTCATACATTGTAGAAGTGAGAGGGGAACCACACACAGGGTTCATACATTGTAGAAGTGAGAGGGGAACCACACACAGGGTTCATACATTGTAGAAGTGAGATGGGAACCACACACACAGTTCATACATTGTAGAAATGAGAGGGGAACCACACACAGGGTTCATACATTGTAGAAGTGAGATGGGAACCACACACAGGGTTCATACATTGTAGAAATGAGATGGGAACCACACACAGGGTTCAGAAATGAGATGGGAACCACACACAGGGTTCATACATTGTAGAAGTGAGAGGGGAACCACACACAGTTCATACATTGTAGAAGTGAGATGGGAACCACACACAGGGTTCATACATTGTAGAAGTGAGATGGGAACCACACACACAGTTCATACATTGTAGAAGTGAGATGGGAACCACACACACAGGGTTCATACATTGTAGAAGTGAGATCATAGATGGGAACCACACACAGTTCATACATTGTAAAAGTGAGATGGGAACCACACACATGGTTCATACATTGTAGAAATGAGATGGGAACCACACACACAGGGTTCATACATTGTAGGAGTGAGAGGGGAACCACACACATAGTTCATATATTGTAGAAGTGAAAGAGGATGACATGGGGTTCATACATTTGTAGAAATAAGAGAGGACTGGCGTTGGGTTCACACATTTGTAGAAATGAGAGGGTAAGAAGTCGCTTACAGCTAGAGCATGTGAGAGATGTGCCCGGTAAACACCCATCAACAGTGAGATCATATCGTTGTAGTGCACAAAAGCCTGTCCATCACGAAGATACACCTTTCGTCTCTGAACCAGATCCAGAACTTCTGTAAAATGAACCTGCAAAAAAATCACACATGCTGTAGAGTTACAATGTTATAAATCACATGTACTGTAGAGTTATAATGTTATATATCACATGTACTGTATAGTTACAATGTTACATATCACATGTACTGTAGAGTTACAATGTTATACATCACATGTACTGTAGAGTTACAATGTTATATATCACAGGTACTGTAGAGTTACAATGTTATATATCACACATACTGTAGAGTTACAATGTTATATATCACACATACTGTAGAGTTACAATGTTATATATCACATGTACTGTAGAGTTACAATGTTATATATCACATGTACTGTAGAGTTACAATGTTATATATCACATGTACTGTAGAGTTACAATGTTATATATCACATGTACTGTAGAGTTACAATGTTATATATCACACTTACTGTAGAGTTACAATGTTATATATCACACATACTGTAGAGTTACAATGTTATATATCACACATACTGTATAGTTACAATGTTATATATCACATGTACTGTAGAGTTACAATGTTATATATCACATGTACTGTAGAGTTACAATGTTATATATCACATGTACTGTAGAGTTACAATGTTATATATCACACATACTGTAGAGTTACAATGTTATATATCACATGTACTGTAGAGTTACAATGTTATATATCACATGTACTGTAGAGTTACAATGTTATATATCACACATACTGTAGAGTTACAATGTTATATATCACATGTACTGTAGAGTTACAATGTTATATATCACACATACTGTAGAGTTACAATGTTATATATCACATGTACTGTAGAGTTACAATGTTATATATCACACATGCTGTGGAGTGGGACAGTACTCAGGTAGGATATACCAGATGTATGTGTTGTCACAGTGTATTATGACGGGGACGCTACTCATGTAGGATATACCAGATGTATGTGTTGTCACAGTGTATTATGACGGAGGACAGTAGTCACGTAGGATATACAAGATGTATGTGTTGTCACAGTGTATTATGATGGGGGACAATACTCATGTAGGATATACCAGATGTATATGTTGTAACAGTGTATTATGATGGGAGACAGTACTCGGGTAGGATATACCAGATGTATGTGTTGTCACAATGTATTATGATGGCAGACAGTACTCTTGTAGGATATACCAGATGTATGTGTTGTCACAATGTATTATGATGGCAGACAGTACTCATGTAGGATATACCAGATGTATATGTTGTAACAGTGTATTATGATGGGAGACAGTACTCAGGTAGGATATACCAGATGTATGTGTTGTCACAATGTATTATGATGGCAGACAGTACTCTTGTAGGATATACCAGATGTATGTGTTGTAACAGTGTATTATGACGGCAGACAGTACTCTTGTAGGATATACCAGATGTATGTGTTGTCACAGTGTATTATGACGGGGGACAGTACTCATGTAGGATATACCAGATGTATGTGTTGTAACAGTGTATTATGACGGGGGACAGTACTCATGTAGGATATACCAGATGTATGTGTTGTAACAGTGTATTATGACGGGGACAGTACTCATGTAGGATATACCAGATGTATGTGTTGTAACAGTGTATTATGACGGCAGACAGTACTCTTGTAGGATATACCAGATGTATGTGTTGTCACAGTGTATTATGACGGGGGACAGTACTCATGTAGGATATACCAGATGTATGTGTTGTAACAGTGTATTATGACGGGGGACAGTACTCATGTAGGATATACCAGATGTATGTGTTGTAACAGTGTATTATGACGGGGACAGTACTCATGTAGGATATACCAGATGTATGTGTTGTCACAGTGTATTATGACGGGGGACAGTACTCATGTAGGATATACCAGATGTATGTGTTGTCACAGTGTATTATGACGGGGGACAGTACTCATGTAGGATATAAAAGATGTATGTGTTGTAACAGTGTATTATGACGGGGGACAGTACTCATGTAGGATATACCAGATGTATGTGTTGTAAAAGTGTAAGCAGCAGGGGGGGTGAGTAACAAAATAAATGGGAGCCTCGCCGCCCCCCGTTGAGCCCTCCCTCCATGTTCCGGGTGAACAGACCTCTTAATTTGGGCCGAGAAGGCTCCCAGCCCCATTTCAGACAGCCAAAAAACACCCATATATGAGCCAGGGGACGGCCCACAACCCTCGCCGGCCCAGGGCTCTCAGACACTACGTGCCAACAAAGAAATGACAAACCACTTACCTGTCGGGGGTGAATCTCAATGATTATAACACATTTTTGGTCAGGGCTACCACGGTTTCGGCAACCTTTTTTCTGGTCGTGCTCCTATACTATAGTGGGTTCTGGGTCTTTTATTAACGATTTTACAACCACTATCTGATACATAGTTATCATGATCAAATATGCGTTTCTACTATTGGAGTTATTTTTGTAAATGTTATATCCGCGTAACGATGAAAGGTATTAACAAATGTGAGTGGTTGAGAATCGGTAGCGTCAAGCCTTGTGGTAAAAGTTGTTATATGAATTATTGTAGGATTCATCTTGCTATGATTCGTAAGGGTAACATGCTTCCTCTTCCTTGTCTACGTTGCGGAGAAGGGGTTCCGAGTGAAATAGTAATTTGTAAAATGTGTCGAGATAAAATCAGCCGCCTCATATAATTTAAGAAAAAAACTTTACCGACGGTAAAAAAAGTATCCCTAAGTGCCTTCCTGTTACATAGCAGAAAGATCACCTAAGGATACTTTTTTTGCATTGATATAATTGCATATGTAATATTCGGGAGCGCTCGGAATTAATCGTGGGGTATAATTGGGTGGTTGTTCGCGCTCAAGAGGACCTCCCCACATACACAGACATACTACGCGCTTAGTTGCCTGAGTACTTTTTTTCTTTCATCCGATCTACCGTCAGCGATTAACTTTTCGATACGATCATTTGACAGAGTATTAGGAGATGCTCTACACTTAGTCCGAATGTCTTCTTTCAAGACCTGATACCTATCCCATTCGTCGCAAACGATTTTAAATTCGGCGTCTGAAATTACGTTATCTCGAATAGCCTCACTTATTATAACATCGATACTGTTCTTTTTAGTTCTAGCGGCGGTCGCGATACGGTCGTGTTTTTTACTTTTAGTTTCCATATGCCGAACTATCTTTCGTCTTACCATACATAGGAGTCCGCTGGCAGCAGCTACGACGCCTAATCCGACCGCTATCGGTGTTCCTACGACTGTCGTTGTTATAGTAACGCTTCCAACTCCACTAATTATAGAACCTGTCGCGAAAATCGTATTAGCTCCTTCAACAACGTTGGCTAATCGTTTGTATTTTTTAGACGTGCTTGTACGAGATTCACGATCAGTTAGTAATAAAGTTTGAATCTCTATGATCCGGGTCATTCTAAATACCGAGGGGTCCACGATAACTTCCTCTATTATGGGTACATTAGGATACAACGCCATGCCAACGATTTATTGATTAGGGTCGAGGGTATCCTTCATGTTATAAATCTAGTTCGACTATTACCGCTACAACACTAACCGAGTCTACTGATTTGGCTGAACTTGTTATAAAATTTATAACACTCCCTGCCATTACTTCAATTGGATTAGTAAAGATTGTGTACGCCGACCTCACGTCCTTGATTTTTGTAATACCTTCTTTTTGCGTAACTCCATTAATTACGATATTCACTTTAATACTACTTACACCATTTCCGCTATTTGATTTTATGGAGGATAGAGACATACGTAAAATTCTACCCGATACTGTCATAGGATATCCGGAATGTTTATTATTTCCGCTATTACCGAATGACCACTCATACGCTCCATCGCGTAGAGGACCTCTTTCCTCAGCCCATACGGTAATAATGTCTTTTTTAGGTTTACCGAGCCTAACTAACACAGCGATTACTCCATTTAACTCGTTAGTAATACTATCTAATCTACGGGTATTTACAGGGTTTTTACTAATAACAACGGTAGAAACACTACTATTTCCGGGTCCGTATATACTCATTTTATCTCAAGTACTATAGAAATCGGAAACTTGTGATTATTTAATGCTCGTCCGCTATCATCTCTGATAGTAATATTCAATTCGTCGACGCAACCGCGTTCCAAGCGTTTGAATTCGGGATGAGGACACTATAGTAACGGTTTCCCTGAAGAAGGCATTTCCCGCCTCTATTACTTTGAGGAGCGTACTCGGCGCCCCGTCGCACGTGTTATATGACGTGTTCAACTGCCTCAGGTGCACTTGGAGGGTTTTAGTAATGGCGAAGCTTACGGGTTTATCTCCGGTATACGAACCGGGACCGAGCCAACCTTTATTGTCGTTATACACTTTAAAGATACCGAGTATTTCGCACATACCGGGACCCATGGTTATTTTTTCACGCTTGATAGTCAGGGTCGCAAGTCCATTGGCTTTACAAATGTCGATACTAGTGAAGTCAGAAAATTCTGAGTCGATAAATGTTTGCAAGCAACTGAAACTCCATAACCCCTGGGGTAACTTTACCGCGACCACAGTACCGTCCTTTATGTACCCGAACCCCTCACCGTCATTCATATTATACCAACCGATCGTAAGTGTTATTGATCTGAGGCCAACGCGTAGATCCCCGCCGCGGTTATCAATATATTGTTGGAGGCTTGTGGCCTCACCCCTTTGAACATCGGTGATTGTTTGAAACATAGTTATAATAAAATATGGCTAATACTTTAAATAGAACTTTCGGCTATAATCCTTCGGTTACTTATAAAACCGGCGGTGTATATAAGCAGCATCTCCAAACTCCTAACTTAACACTTTGAACGTTGGTGAGTGTGACAAACATATTCTGGCGATATGACAGGCAAGGCCAATGCTTTAAATGTCGTGGGAATGGATAAGGCGTTTTGCTACAAATCCGGGGTTGCGTACAAGGCGGGAGCGGCCTACCCGCGTAAACTTGCAGCTGTGAACCTAACCACCCTGATGATCACGGTCGGTCCTAACGAGGTCTTCTACACCGAGGTGGCCGACATCTGGCAAAAATACAGGCTACCTTCTATCAAGGAGCTAGCCGTGGTGCAGGCTTGGAATGCCTCACCGATGCAATTCTGGCAGAACCAGCTTAATTTCGCAGTTTGGTGCGCTACATCCGGATGCGGTGTTTCTTTCAATGATCATCTAAACAGTGTACACGTCCAAAATGAACCACTGATGCAATCTGTTTTTATATTTCACATATATTATACTATTAGGAGGATTTTAGCTGAACTACAAGCCGAGTTACCGCAAGATAACAATTTCGATCCCTTCTCAAATACGTATGACCGGCGGGCGTACGAGCGGATCTGCGCGGAGTTTGACGTGAGTCCGATGACAGACTGGCGACAAAAAGATGACCATAGCAATGGCGGACTCGGTAACGTGCACACCAAAAGCCACGTCACATACACTGTGACCGGTTTCGCGTGGGCCGGGCCAGGTGATATCGTCAGCCGAGACGTTGGAAAACTAGACCTTGCAAACATGACCTTCGGCCCGGAGGTCCCCGCAGACAGTCACTGTGGGTTGCTTGTTTGCAGTCGGCTGCCACCAGAAAAGGTCCACATTGAGTTCATCAAGCAGGATCCCATCGTTGATGACGACTGGAGCACATTTGTGCTAGATAAGTCAAACGGGTTCACCCAGGCCGGTGTTGCTCGCCTGAATGATTCAATCCGGAACTATGTGTGGGCTCTCTTAGGGGCTCAGTCGCAGACGAGGTCCCGCATCGTAGGAATTGGTACAGCGTTTGATGCCCAGAAGCAGTTTCTAGCGAATGTTGAGGACGCCATAAACTCCCCGGTGGACATCCCATCGGCAATCGTGCGGTACCAAGACGTTCTTCAGTATGCGAAGAGCCAGGTAGATTTCGTCTTCGGCCACAGCCTCTACATGGCCCCGAGCGACATGTTGCTGCGAATCGGTCATCGGGTCGGATACAACAATGAAATCGTGATAGCTAGCTCCAACCTGTCCTTAGGTCGCAATGACGATGTCAACGGGAGCTTCTCCGCCGGCCCGCTACATCAAAAGATTGCCGAGTCGGAACCAGCGGTTCCCACGGGAACGATTGATGAGCATGAAGATGAGAAAAGGGCGCTCATTGTGGGTGGCGTCATCGTAGGGCTGGCAATTATTTGGCTATTGCCCTAGGCCGGGCTGCAACATACAGTAGCCCGCCGACGGCAACGACCAGTGCCCATATATTTTCTGAGAGCCACCCCGCCGTCTTGCTCAAGAAGGTGAGGAGCCAGGAGGCAATGCCACCGATAATACCGGGTAGCGCCGCTAAAGCTTTTCCCGCGAGCTTCGCAAGAATTCGACCTAGGTCATTTAATATTTTCTTTGTCCAAGCTTTGATACCTCCCGTAGCGGCCGGGACAACAGCGGCTCCAGCTGCACCGCCGCCTGTGAGTGCCAATACGAGCATACTCACAATAAACCCGATCGCTGTCATGATGCTCACGATGGTGACGCCCTGTTCTCTGAACAACGTGCGAAGACGCTCGCCGAGCGTGGTGTCCTCATGGAGGACCCGTGATATAGTTTCGCGGATCCGATTGATTTGTGTACGGAGCACCTCCCGGTTGGCAGAGGCGGCCTCTAAGCGGGCTGCTCTTTCATCCTGCAACCCCCGCAGGCGCTCAGTGATCCGCTCCCTATCGTTCGTTCAGCCTCTTCTAGTTTTCTGTTTTCTAGCGCTATATGTTTATCGAGCTCCGTTAGTCTGGCAAGGTTGTTGGTTAGCTCGCCCCGGACCGTCTGCATGGTTTTATTAAGCCCGCGGAGTTCACGAAGGTTTAACGGCGGATCATCCATTGTGCTGAGTATGTCTTCTATCTGATTATCGGTGAACGTCGTCTCCACTGTGCGAATAGCATCGGTGGCGACTTGCGGGATCTCGTTGAGCTCAACTGTTTCTATTTTGGCTGCTGCTCCACCTAGCTCAGTGGTAGCTGCATGGAGGGCCTCTACTACCCGGGCGGATATAATTTTTTTACCTCGCACCCAATCCGTGAATCCAAGCTAGTCTCTGATGATTTGGCCGCCACCCCGCTTCCCGGCAATGGTATTTAATGAGAGTGGCTCGCCGGTGCGGGCATTGACAATCTCGATGTTAGAGGCGGATTTCAGGTGCAATCTACCGTACCGATTCAATTCAAACTTGGAGTAGTCACGGCCAACCGACGGGACCATGCCTTTTTCTGCCAGTTCGCCGTAGCAGGTATCTACGGCGGATCCGAGCAGTTCCTGACTAAGAGGCCCGATGGCCCTCCCAGGAGTGACGTTTTCGTACGCCTGCGTCCCGCCAGGCAACATACCGGTATCATAGGTGTCTTCTACATCATATTCTACATCATCATCGTGTACGAAATCATCCATATCAATGTCTGCCATCGTATTGAAGGCTACCACATTTGGGTTCAATATAGTAATGGCTTCAACTCAATACGGACGCAAACTCATCCATACCGCAGGCTGCGGGAGCCCCTCGGGACAAAGGGCATAAGACAGAGCGTGGTCATTACGAACAACCCCTCGACCATGGACCAGAATCAGCAGCTCTTGGTCCGCTTCCCCAACCTTGGAGCTAACGACGTGATTGTGCCAGGGACCGTTCGCCTCGCTTTCACGATCTCACTGATGTCGACAGACGTAAATCGAACCGTCGTCCAGAACCTGGGCCGCGCCAGTCAAGAAAACGACTATCAAAATCAGTGGTAATGAGATTATGTCTATCGACGACTCTGATGTCTACTACTGTTACCAAGATCTCTGGAAGACTGCACAAGAGCGCGAAATGCGGTCTATCAGGGCATTGACACTAGCAACAATCGGAACGTAACCAGACTTAGAATCGATGCTGGTAACAAGGCAGATAACGTTGCTGCGCACAACGCAATTTCTGCGACATACGGTAACTGCTACCACATCCCACTCGACTTTGAGCTGCTGGAGAGCCACATGCCATTCTATCAAAGCGCACTGGCAGACCGCCTGGAATACGAACTAACGTTCAACGACTATAGCCGTGTTCTCATCGCTACAGACGTGAACTCGACGTATGCGGTGGAAAACATTTCACTGGAGTACGACATGGTCACGCTGCCCGACCTCGCACGAAGGATTAGAGAGCAGTATACTGGGCGGCTTGCAATCCTTTATGACAGAGTTCTTCGTCATCGCAAAATAACGAAAAACAAAAACGACACCCTGTGGAACATTAATATCAACGTCCCGGCCCGCTCGATGAAGGGAATCCTGATGCTGTTCGAGGAGGCCGGGGCTAGAGAAACCGAAAGCTTCTACAATCCCAAAATTACCAAGGTTGAGGTGACAATTGAGGGTGTCCCCAACCAGCTGTACAGCCAAGGCATGCGCGCCTACCAGCAGTGGGATGAAGCCAAAAAGCAGTTTGCATGTGGCTCTAAGCGCGCCCCAGAGGTTGCTGCGGTCGCCAAAGACCTACAGCTCGCGGACGTCTCTCTGGCAGAGTTCCTAACTTCGAAATACGCATTGTGGCTCGATTTGCGGACCAGCGATGATGACCAACTCCATGGCAGTGGGCGCAGAGTGGAGAATGCCAGCGAGGGTGTAACAATCCAGATAGCCAAATAAGCAGACGCCGATGGCGCATTGAACGTGTATCTGTACATCATTACAGATGCACAGCTCAACATCGAAGATGGTCGATTCGTCAGTGCGCTCTATTGATCTGCTACCCCGCGACCCCCACTCGGCCATCATATGCGGTCAGACTGGTTGCGGTAAAACTGTATTCATACTGGACTTGCTCGAGGGCCCCTACCGCGGGATCTTTCGGCACATAGTGATCCTCTGCCCCACGATTGCACATAACGCAACTTACCAGAGCCGCCCTTGGATCTAGAGGGACCCCGAGGTCTACATACTAGACCCCTGTGAAAAGTTACATACCTGGCTGCGGGTCTTCTACACCATGTTCCAGGGTGAGCCCACCCTGTACGTGATTGACGACTGCTCGGCCAAGACAGCTATGACCAAAAAGAAGGACATGCTGTCAGAGCTGGCCTTCAGCGGACGGCATGCGCTGCAAAGCGTCTGGGTGTTGACCCAGAAATACAACTCAGTTCTGAAGGATCTCCGCGAGCAGACACGCTGGGCCGCGGTCTTTCACTGCAAAGATCGTGACTCCTTCGAAGAGTGCCTTCGAGAGAATGATGTCATTCCCACGTATGAAGAGCGAGCCACGGTACGGCAGACGCTTGCAGGAACAAAACACAGCACGCTGCTGTTAAAGACGGACCAACCAGCTGCTTATAAAGTGCTATTCACAGCTTAGTATGTGGGAAGCAATTCTGCTGATCAACCAGATCATAATTTTCGCCACACTGGGGTGGTGCGTGTGGCAGTATGTTAGACTTAAGAGGCGAGTACGGATAGCACTCAGAAAAATGAACTGCGACGAACTTCTTGATCAGTTGATGGATGCCGCGGCCCCGATTGATGGGACGACGGAAACAGCGGTCCCGACTGCCGAGACACCGGGAGACGAGAGCGCCCGTCAAGACGACAAGCGTCAACGACTTGCAGCACTAGCAGCAGGGGGGCAGACTGAACAATATCTAGGACGACAGCTCACAGCCGACCAGGTTGACAATATAGCAGACAATGACATCGAGAGGCTCTACGCGCGCTATGAAGCGAAGCTCGGGGCCGCGATGACAAAAACCTTAGGGGCCGCAGCCCTTCAGTTCTACGCAGCAGTAGCAAGTATGTTTCTACCCATACAACCAGAAAATCAACCGAGACTAGTTGCCGACCTCGAAGCTGATCCGTTCGTCAGCCACGCGTTAAGCACAGCCACGTGCGAGTTATACCACAGGTATGGCATGTACCTTGCACCGCTCACCGCGGCGTTAACCACTGCGAAGCATTGCCAATTTGGACACGTATGTCCATATTACCATAGCTAACTATATGCAATAGTCGCGCGAAGAAAAACAATGTCTACTGACGGAAAAATGTTGGCCAATGCGGCGTATCATTCGGTTGTGGTATCTGGCCTGGCTGTGGGCTATGCACGCCTGGGTAAGATGCCCTTCAAAGCAGCTACCCCCAAGCTGGACTTCAATGGCTATGACGTCGGCATGGTAGTTCTTGATGTGGGCCTGGCCATGGCCACGAAAGATATGCTAATTAAACATGGGATCATACCTGCAGATATCATGAAGTAGACGTATGTATAACAACGATGGCCTCGATCGCAATGCTAGTTGGGGGCGCCCTGGTCAACGCGCTGGCCTTCAGCGGTAGCAACTACCTATTCTCGAAGCTCGGGTGTTGACGAGGAGCGCAAATGGCACGACACAGCTGTAGAACAGCTCCAGGCCGCGCAGTCAGCATGGTCCAACAAACGGGCTGAGCGCCTTGATTGGATTAACGAAGAACTCTGCCGTCAGGGTCATGCCGTGCAAACTTTCCGTGACGTCGACACGGCAATCCGTGAGTACGCGCAGGTATTTCCGCATGTCGCGCCGCTGGTGTCGGAACGACACAACCGGCTCTCAGACTTCTATACACCTAGCGATGACCAGAAAGATCGTGAGATTGTCTTCGCCGTCCTGGGGATGACTGCGACAGTCCTCATGGCATACAAACTCGCCAAGTAATTGTCGCGCTTGAGATTTTGTTTCCTTTCTATATAGATATGGGTTTACCAGAGGAGCTGTACTTTGCAATGCTTGAGGTCGGGTATTGTGCCAAGCGACACAAACATCCTGGCCCCCTTGGTCATACTATGATAAACACAGCGCGGCGATTCCTGGAGTCGTGGCGTACCGATCACGCTGCTGTGCAGAAATTCGCTACCAGGGTCCTATCAGGCCCAACTGACCTTAGAGCTACAACGGGGTTGCTAGATCCGATGACAAGCATGGCATGTTGGAGACTCATAGGATTATTAGAATACATTCGCGTGCTGGAGAGCGAAACAGCCATGTCACAAGCTTAGCTTATACCATGACCGACAGTAATCTTAGCTCGCTATACTACAGTCCCCGCGGTTATTGGAAGGGGCTCGCAGCCATAAAAAACCTCGCCGCGGCCGCTAAGGTCTCCGAAGATGTGACACGGGGTTGGCTGAAGAAGCAGGCCATCTGGCAGATCTACCTCCCCGCCCCATGACACATACCGCGACCCAAGTTCGACGTACCGGTGCCAAACGACGTCCACCAGGCCGACCTCCTATTTCTGTCTCACGACAGGGTGGGTCGCAAAACGTTCAAGTACGCTCTCACCATCGTTGACGTGGCCTCCCGGTACAAAGAGGCAGAGCCCCTGGCCACGAAAGAGGCTAAGGAGGTCTCAGCCGCCCTTGAAAGGATTTACAGGCAGAGCCCCCTGAAATGGCCAAAGTTGCTTCAGGTCGATCCGGGGCACGAGTTCATGGGTGCGGTGAACCAACTGCTGGCCAAACACGGTGTCTCTGTCAGGCGTGGCCGTGTGGATATCCATCGAGACCAAGGGATTGTGGAGCATTTCAATCGCACACTGGCAGAGCGGCTCTTTGGGCACCAATACGCCCAAGAGATGAGACTTCCGTCTGGAGAACGATCGGCTGAATGGGTGGCTCGGCTGCATGCCGTAGTTGCGGCTTTGAACGGCGAAGTGACCACATTGACTGGCAAGAAGCCTTCTAATGCCATCAAGGCCAAGAGTGTGGCGCAAAAGCCCTCATCCGGGGTCGCAGCTTCGTCGCACCGTCCCGTTGGCTCGTCGGAGCGAAAGCTCCCCTCGGGTGTTGGCGTTCGCTACCTCTACCAACCCGGCAAACTAGAGGGTGGCCGTCGTCGTGCGACCGACCCTGTGTGGTCCCTCCAGGTATACCGGCTTGGTCGCTCGGTTACCAAGCCTGAAGAGCCCGTGCTCTACTATCTGCTGGATGGCCCTCAGCGGGGGTTTGTCCGGGAAGAGCTGCTTGTGGTGCCTCCTGATACCGTGCTGCCACCTGATGGGGTTCTTAAGCGTTGAGGACCGCGTAACCCCTTTTTCTGTTGCATTCCAGGCACATCAGCCGGATATTGTCACGGGTATGGCCTCGGGTGTTGTCCAGCCGGTCGACACTGAACTGCTGGGTATCTTTGGGTTGGTATACCCAGAGGAGCTCGATGTTGCATGCCGCGCAGCGGTTCTGCTGGCCGTCTTTGAGTGCGAGGATGTGATCGACCTTGAGATTGAATCCCTGGAGACCTTTGGCCTGATCATGGCGCTTGTATGCCACAAGCTTTCTCTGGATGACTTTGCGGAGCTGCTCCTCAGTGAGTGGCTCTGCCACATCGGAACCCTCTTCCGGTGGGCAGACTACTCGTTCGAGCTGGTGCATGAACTCCACGCGGCTGACGGCGAGGTATGCGAGGTTCGACCATTGGAGATAGTCGTCGATAATCCAGACTTTTTGCGGATCGCGGATTGTGAGCCCCTGGCTCGAGTGGACTGTCATGGCATAGCCGAGAGCCCAGTCTTGTCCCCACTTGCCGTCCATAACTTCTTGGGCATAGTGGACAGGCACCTCAACGATGTCATTGAGGATGAGCTCTTCCTGCTCTGGCCTACCAGGCCCTGGGATGGTCACCATAATGTTTTGTCTTCGGGTGTCTTTTGGGCGATAGAGGGGCACCGGCTCGTCAGGGAAGTGCTCCTTATGGTAATGGAATAGCAGCTCTTGTGCGCGGTTGCGCACCTTCTGTCTCGAGGTCAAGATACGGTCGCCTGGCTTCCATACTGCAATGAATCTGTCCCATCCGAGGCAGGTGGGTAGGGCCTTTCTCATGGCCGAGCACTGCACACGATCCGGCCGGAGGCGGATCTCCCGTTTGAGGGCTTTGAGGGCCGGGTCTTTCGCTCTGTGGTCAACCTCAACCTCTTCATAGTAGTGGGCAGCATGTCGCAGCCAGTCATGTGGCATCTCGCCTGCAATTGGTGGTGGTTGACCCTGGTCACCACAGCAGATGATGTGGACCCCTCTCTGGTCTAACCAGTCTAGGAACACTTCCAGGATTGGCTTTGGGACAGTGCAAACCTCGTCCCAGATGATCACGCGGGGCATGTACTTTTGGCCCATCCTTTCTGGGGTCCAGTCAGTCTGGCCACTCCAGCGGAAGAAGCTATGGTAGGTCTGAGCCTTGACCCCTCTGGCCCGCATCTCTTTGGCCAGACGGTGGGTCGGGGTGAACACCAGGGGGTCTCTGGTGCGGAACGATTCGATCGCTCGCGTGGTTTTGCCACTACCACCCCCACCATTCAGGTAGCTCAACTGGTGCCGAGTCATTGAAGCAGGGGGCCTGACTCGGTGGTAAGTCTTTTTGTTGGCCTTGGTATACCAGCCTGGGGACACATGCAGCATGTTCCTGAGGCATATACAGCTGATCACCCTTGTCTCTCCACTGGGCTGGTTCTACTGAGGGCAGATACTCTATTCCCAGGAGACAATTCACGCACAAGTCAATTTCACAGTTGCAGGTCCTGTGGGCAACATAGGCCTCGACATCCTTGAGCTTGTGTAGTACCGTCTTCTGGATGTATATGCTGTCTGTGGCCACCCGGACAGCCTCCTTGGCGTCGAAACGCTGGAGCATGCTGAGGAGATTGATGTGGGCATACGCGAGCATGCTCGCCCTCAAGTGAGCATACTGTGGCTGGCTTCCGTCATAGTACGTGAGAACATGTCCAAGGGGGCACTTTTGGGGTGCTCCGACAAGAGTGCCACTCTGGCGAGTGTCCCTCACCAGGTAATCCAGCTCTCCCTGGTCAGTCACGAGGCGCCGCGTCAGTCGCTTGCCTTCAGCTTTGGCGCCCTGGGTGACCTTACCAATAATGCTGCATCCCTGATCACGATCCTCGGGGAGCCAGACCTCCTCCTGCTTGGTATAGGAGATGATGGCCTCCCGGACATGCAGGTGAGTCAAGAGCCCAGATTCGGTGAGGTATGCGAGGGGTGTGGGGGCCCACCCCCTCTCAAAATGCTTCCCAAACCAGGCAGGGATTACGGGATGACTGTCTTGTTTGAACACCCACTCTGTGACCTCAGCAAACCCTGCGCTGATGTCTTTGGGCAAAGGCCCATTAATAGCCACTCTCGTCATCCTGTGGGTAGGGTGGCCAAACCGCTCAAAGTATGATTTCGCTTCGCCGAGGCCTTGGAAGATGGCAGGGTAGCAGGCCTTCATAACGATGCTGACAACGTCTCTCGTGTCATAGTCCATGGAGTTCCAGAGGCCACCATGGCCGTGTTCTACACAGGCTTTTTGGATATCATCTGCGAAGAACGTCGGAGTGGGCTTCCAGCCGTTCCTTTCTTTGGCCACTATGCTCGCCGCATGGTTTACCCCAAAGGCCCTGTCGGCAAGAGATTCGTCACCTAGATGGGTGCAGGCCTCCTGGAGCCTTTGGTGGTCCTCCTGAGTTCTGTAGGTGCAGCCATCCTGCAGGACAAACTGGTCTACACTCAGCTGCTTGTCTTGCCTGCCACCCAAGAGCCAGACTGCGATTGGCTCATCCTGGGTTGTGTGTCGGATTGCTTCCCACACATCGCCTTCATAGATGTGGACCTGCCTGGACTGTGGGAAGTGGAGGCCTTTGGGCCAGGCGTGGCCGTTGTGGCAGATGAGTTCTACCCTCCCATAACTTCTGGTACCCCGTCTCTGGTACTTGCCACTGTTATATATGTCCTCGCCGGCGATGTCCTTCAAGATGATTGCACGCTGGAGAATACTCTCCAGTCCGGCCACATCATCGACCGTGGCACCAGACTCATGGACTTCGTCCTCCCACTCCCGGATTTTCTGGCGTCTGGTTGGGGTGAGACCCTGGCCCCTCAGGGCGCCCCCTCAAAATGCTCCACGACTCGCTGGGCCACACAGTTAAGATCGCCGTCTCTTAGCGGGGCAAGGTTGGCAGGATCCGGGTTTCTGAGGGGATAGACGCCGTAGACAACCGCGGTGACGGGGTATGCATTCTGAAAGTAAGGCTTGTCGATTCCCGCGAGGGCACCCGGCTTCGTGTTCCGATCGATGGTTACAACTGCCTGACCTTTCTTCCTATCTGGGGAGTCCAGGTCGAAGGTATATCCCGCGAGGGGTGGGGGCTTCGGCGCTTCCGGGATGTCGAGCCGCTCGTGAAGAATTTCGGGACCTTCCCTCGCGATCGCGCGGGCTAGGGGTTCTTTCGAGCCCTTGGTCAGGCCGTGTAGATGCGGCCTCCTCAAGCGTTCCGTGATCTTGCGGAGATGCGGTAAGCGCTCTCGCGGCCGCCTCGCGCGCGTACTTCCCGGCCCGCAGCGCCGCATTGACTTCGGCCTTGAGCTGCCCTGCCTCACGGACATGCTGGGCCTTTTTAAGAGGGTTATATCTCCTGAGTGCGGGGAATCACCCCGTCTTTACCGCCCGCCGGAGACATCTCGCGTATTCGGCGGCGCGAACTTTCGCGATCGCCTCTAAGAGGTCTCGTTTCTTGAGCTCCCACGAATGTAGGGGTAGCATCAGTATCTGGTCTGTAGGGGTAGCATCAGTATCTGGTCTGTAGGGGTAGCATCAGTATCTGGTATGTAGGGGTAGCGGTATGTAGGGGTAGCATCAGTATCTGGTATGTAGGGGTAGCGGTATGTAGGGGTAGCGGTATGTAGGGGTAGCATCAGTATCTTGTATGTAGGGGTAGCATCAGTATCTTGTATGTAGGGGTAGCATCAGTATCTGGTATGTAGGGGTAGCATCAGTATCTGGTATGTAGGGGTAGCATCAGTATCTGGTATGTAGGGATAGCATCAGTATCTGGTATGTAGGGGTAGCATCAGTATCTGGTATGTAGGGGTAGCGTCAGTATCTGGTATGTAGGAGTAGCGTCAGTATCTGGTATGTAGGGGTAGCGTCAGTATGTAGGGGTAGCATCAGTATCTGGTATGTAGGGGTAGCATCAGTATCTGGTATGTAGGGGTAGCATCAGTATCTGGTATGTAGGGGTAGCGGTATGTAGGGGTAGCATCAGTATCTGGTCTGTAGGGGTAGCATCAGTATCTGGTATGTAGGGGTAGCATCAGTATCTGGTCTGTAGGGGTAGCATCAGTATCTGGTCTGTAGGGGTAGCATCAGTATCTGGTCTGTAGGGGTAGCATCAGTATCTGGTATGTAGGGGTAGCATCAGTATCTGGTCTGTAGGGGTAGCATAAGTATCTGGTCTGTAGGGGTAGCATCAGTATCTGGTATGTAGGGGTAGCGGTATGTAGGGGTAGCGTCAGTATCTGGTATGTAGGGGTAGCGTCAGTATGTAGGGGTAGCATCAGTATCTGGTATGTAGGGGTAGCATCAGTATCTGGTATGTAGGGGTAGCATCAGTATCTGGTATGTAGGGGTAGCGGTATGTAGGGGTAGCATCAGTATCTGGTCTGTAGGGGTAGCATCAGTATCTGGTATGTAGGGGTAGCATCAGTATCTGGTCTGTAGGGGTAGCATCAGTATCTGGTCTGTAGGGGTAGCATCAGTATCTGGTCTGTAGGGGTAGCATCAGTATCTGGTATGTAGGGGTAGCATCAGTATCTGGTCTGTAGGGGTAGCATCAGTATCTGGTCTGTAGGGGTAGCATCAGTATCTGGTCTGTAGGGGTAGCATCAGTATCTGGTATGTAGGGGTAGCATCAGTATCTGGTATGTAGGGGTAGCATCAGTACAGATAATTTTCCGCATTTTGTGTGTATGTCAATTAACAATTATGAATTAAATCATGGCTGTAACGTAGCTTGTTGTTTATTTGATAATTTTCCGCTTTTTGTGTGTATGTCAATTAACAATTATGAATTAAATCGTGGCTGTAATGTAGCTTGTTGGTTATTCGATAATATTCCGGTTTTTGTGTGTATGTCAATTAACAATTACGAATTAAATCGTGGCTGTAACGTAGCTTGTTGTTTATTCGATAATTTTCCGGTTTTTGTGTGTATGTCAATTAACAATTAAGAAATAAATCGTGGCTGTAACTTAGTTTGTTGTTTATTCGATAATTTTCCGGTTTTTATGTGTAGGTCAATTAACAATTACGAATTAAATCGTGGCTGTAACGTAGTTTGTTGTTTATTCGATAATTTTCCGCTTTTTTGTGAGTATGTCAATTAACAATTACGAATTAAATCGTGGTTGTAACGTAGCTTGTTGTTTATTCGATAATTTTCCGCTTTTTGTGTGTGTATGTCAATTAACAATTACGAATTAAATCGTGGCTGTAACGTAGCTTGTTGTTTATTCGATAATTTTCCGTTTTTTGTGTGTACCGGTATGTCAATTAACAATTACGAATTAAATTGTGGCTGTAACGTAGCTTGTTGTTTATTCAATAATTTTTCGCTTTTTGTGTGTGTATGTCAATTAACAATTACGAATTAAATCGTGGCTGTAACGTAGCTTGTTGTTTATTCGATAATTTTCCGTTTTTTGTGTGTGTATGTCAATTAACAATTACGAATTAAATCATGGCTGTAACGTAGCTTGTTGTTTATTCGATAATTTTCCGCTTTTTGTGTACATGTCAATTAACAATTACGAATTAAATCGTTGCTGTAACGTAGCTTGTTGTTTATTCGATAATTTTCTGCTTTTTATGTGTATGTCAATTAACAATTACGAATTAAATTGTGGCTGTAACGTAGCTTGTTGTTTATTCGATAATTTTCCGCTTTTTGTGTGTATGTCAATTAACAATTACGAATTAAATTGTGGCTGTAACGTAGCTTGTTGTTTATTCGATAATTTTCCGCTTTTTGTGTGTGTATGTCAATTAACAATTACGAATTAAATCGTTGCTGTAATGTAGCTTGTTGTTTATTCGATAATTTTCCATTTTTTGTGTGTATGTCAATTAACAATTACAAATTAAATTGTGGCTGTAACGTAGCTTGTTTATTCGATAATTTTCTGCTTTTTGTGTGTATGTCAATTAACAATTACCGGTACGAATTAAATCGTGGCTGTAACGTAACTTGTTGTTTATTCGATAATTTTCCGCTTTTTGTGTGTATGTCAATTAACAATTACGAATTAAATCATGGCTGTAACGTAGCTTATTGTTTATTCGATAATATTCCGCTTTTTGTGTGTATGTCAATTAACAATTACGAATTAAATCGTGGCTGTAACGTAGCTCGTTGTTTATTCGATAATTTTCCGCTTTTTGTGTATATGTCAATTAACAATTACAAATTAAATCGTGGCTGTAACGTAGCTTGTTGTTTATTCGATAATTTTCCACTTTTTGTGTATAAAAAGTAAAGTGTTTGTTTATTATAGTGTCACCCCTATTTAAAGGGCCAGCCATTTCTGACTTATGAGACACCTCTTTTTATGAACATCAGTACTTCCCGAATCCTATGCTTGTATGCCAGGCGCCAGGCTGGTAGGCAATCGGTAACCATTATTTAACTAGCTGGCAGCTCACCAACCGGCCATAGCAGAACGAACCCCTGACGAGATTCGAACCTTCGACCTCCCGCTCCGTAGGCGGACGCCGTAACCACTGGGCCACGGAGACGGTATATGTCAATTAACAATTATGAATTGAATCATTTTGGCCGTAACGTAGACTAGTGGATGTCGAAGGCAACTAGCTTGTTGTTTCGATAAGTTTCCTCTTTTTGGACGATTCGGCACTTGGATCTGAGGAGAATTCAGGAATTTGTTTCGAAATTCTACACTGGGAGACTACATATTTGCTTAACAGTTCCGTGTTTTGTTTCCAGAAAATTGATTTTACTAGAGAGAGCATAGTCGATCGCCCAAATATAATTTACTGAGCGAAAACCGCAATGGCGCAGGCTAGATACAACACTGTAACACTCTCATACAGTGCGACTGTGCAATTCCATTTGATACAACACTGTGTAACACTTGCATACAGTGCAATTCCATTTGATACAACACTGTGTAACACTCTCATACAGTGCGACTGCAATTCCATTTGATACAACACTGTGTAACACTTGCATACAGTGCGACTGTGCAATTCCATTTGATACAACACTGTGTAACACTTGCATACAGTGCAATTCCATTTGATACAACACTGTGTAACACTCTCATACAGTGCGACTGTGCAATTCCATTTGATACAACACCGTGTAACACTCTCATACAGTGCAACTGTGCAATTCCATTTGATACAACACCGTGTAACACTCTCATACAGTGCGACTGTGCAATTCCATTTGATACAACACTGTGTAACACTCTCATACAGTGCGACTGTGCAATTCATTTGATACAACACTGTGTAACACTCTCATACAGTGCGACTGTGCAATTCCATTTGATACAACACTGTGTAACACTCTCATACAGTGCGACTGTGCAATTCCATTTGATACAACACTGTGTAACACTCTCATACAGTGCGACTGTGCAATTCCATTTGATACAACACTGTGTAACACTTGCATACAGTGCGACTGTGCAATTCCATTTGATACAACACTGTGTAACACTCTCATACAGTGCGACTGTGCAATTCCATTTGATACAACACTGTGTAACACTCTCATACAGTGCGACTGTGCAATTCCATTTGATACAACACTGTGTAACACTTGCATACAGTGCGACTGTGCAATTCCATTGATACAACACTGTGTAACCTCTCATACAGTGCGTGTGCAATTCCATTTGATACAACACTGTGTAACACCTCATACAGTGCGACTGTGCAATTCCATTTGATACAACACTGTGTAACACTTGCATACAGTGCAATTCCATTTCATACAACACTGTGTAACACTTGCATACAGTGCGACTGTGCAATTCCATTTGATACAACACTGTGTAACACTTGCATACAGTGCGACTGTGCAATTCCATTTGATACAACACTGTGTAACACTTGCATACAAGGCAATTCCATTTGCAGCATTAAGACTAAACATTTAAAACCCATCCATTTCTTTCTTCAGATCTCCAAATGTCTTCATTGGGTGCAAGGAAGAAATATTACTCCGATAGTTTGTGTAAAGCACTTGAAAAAATCGGGGTAAACCAGTGGATGCGGCGAAAGTATTACGAAAGCAGTACAATCAGTTGCATTGTAGGAGAATTAATATCATTAAGTAATACTATGCGCATATTAATACACCCATTTGGGAGCTTATGTTATATGTTATGATTCGGGTTTTACGCCTGCATCAGCACCATTTTGGGCTATATCGCCGGCGGGCAGTTTACCTAACAACACCTTTCCTGGGCAGGCTCCAGCGGTTAACCAGTACTTGGGTGCACCAACTTCCGTAAGAAACTGCCAACTTTTTCATATAAATGAGACACGGCCTGAGCGGGGCTCGAACCCGTGACCATCAGTGATGATAGGTTACAGTGTTATTTGGGAGCTACATCGAAGGCACAACAATTGGTATAGGAACAGACATTGATCACATTAGGATTGCATTTAATAATGTTGTTGAACAAGGGTTTGAAGGTACCTCTGTGCCCGATGAGAATACAGTTTTTGTTGTAACCGACACTCATCCAGGATTTGTGAAATTGAAAATAGATAAGAAACATAGTGACTTCAAATCTCAAGTCAGTGATGGACACAGGTTCATGTTAAATATATATACAGATGATTATACACAACAGCTCCAAAACAACATGCAGTACAACCAAGAACTTGAAAAGCATGGACCAGCATTAAAAGCTTGCCTTAACCTTAATAGCGAAGTTGCATTTCAATCCATAGATTTAGTTACTGCATTTCGCAGTAAGTCATGGCTATCATTCAATCAGGAATTTTTCAATCGGCCAAGACATCATGGCTGGCCTAGTCAAGAAACATTGGACATTATGAAAGGTCAAGGCTGTTTGTTCGTTCCTACTGGACACCATTCGTGCAAGGAAGAACAGCGCAGACTGCAGTGGCGGATTTCCTTCTCCTTCCAAGAGCGGCATCTGATGCTGAATCTAAACACAGCCCAGTACAAATGCTACGTGCTGCTAAAACTTGTAAAGAAACATCACATTTCTCCAATCATGGACTTGACGTCTTACCACTGCAAAACCGCATTACTTTACACAATTGAAAACACAGATGTAGAAATATGGAAGGAAGCTAACATTTTGAAATGTTTTGTTTTGTGTTTGAAGAGGATAAAGAAATGGTCAAGAAAACGAATGTGTCCGAGCTATTTCATCCCGGAATTGAATCTATTTACTGGGAAGATAGAAGAACAAGAACTAAGAAAACTTACGAGCATTTTTACAAACATTATACGAAGTCCAAAACATTATCTGCAGCAAATATCCACTGATAATTTCGGATCGTTAGTTAAACTATATACGAATGGATCCACAGATGACGTAAACATTGAAGAGAAAGTTGACACAAATGTAGGAAATAGACTACACATACTTCTTACACAGACTGCTCAAAGTATATTACGCATCCATAGTCTTGTTCTTCAAGGTGTATTACGCATCCGTGATCAAGTTCTTCGAAATATATCAAACGAATGCCGCTGTCTCGACATGGCTATCGAAAGACATTATAACTGGTTGAACGATATCCAAAGTCTTCAAAGCCAATCTAACATGAAACTATATAAACTTGATCATGGTCTCTGGGCTTATCCGCATATCTGTCGGTTCTTACATTCAAGTCTGGCAAGCCACTTGGCTCTCAAAGACATCATGAGCCTCAACACACAGACAAAAACCTGGCATATATTGTCAGTGGCCTACCATTTCTGGATGGGATTACAGTCGGATGCGTATTCTGGAAAAATGACTCGCTACGTTTCTGTTCCACACAGGATATCTCAGTTCAGATGCACTGAAATCCAACTACTGGTCTACACTGGTAACACAAGCGGTGTGTGACTGCTCAGTAATGTATATTAATGTGCTAATAGAAGAAGGAGAAGAATTGCTCAATTTCCAGAATTTGTTTAAATCTTCTCCAGTAGAAACATTGAAAATGAGTACATCTACGTATATTGAGAAATATGTATCTGCATGTACTATTTTCTTGCCAACAGAATCGGAACTTATGTTGTACCCGCTACAGTTTGAAATGCATAGACGCTTTGCCTCCGAACCAACAAAGTATGACACAGTTATACAAAATAATTTTAACATTTATCCTGAATTTTACAATTGTGTAACACTCGACTCAAGGGTGTATTATGTTCTACTAATGATATACCTATCTGGAACGAAGAAAAGAGCCAAGTATATAGCTATGCTAGACAATTACTCAGCAGACAACACATTGGAGCATCGAGATACTACGTGGAATGTTTTGGGGTGGTTCATCAGCACTGAGGAAATCAACCAGATGTCTTTGAGGTGCTACAAAGCTTCTTGGGATTACAATGTCGGAATAGAAAATTCCAAGCCCCTTATAGTGCGAACGATGGACAGGAATGCTGCGAAATGGCACCTGGCTTTGCTGCTCAAGCTTGGTTCAACAAAAAACTAGTCAAAGTCAAAAATTAAAGTTCTTTATTTTCATAAAAAAGAATTGTAGGGTTAGGTACCGGTACGAAAAATTCTCGGACATTTTTTCTAATTTTGTGTGTCAAGTAGGGCTATGTGACAATTAAACATTTTATTGCATGTTTCTGAATGAATTGAGGATGAAGTTTAAAATGAAGTTGGTTTAGTTGCTTAGATTTAGTAATTTGGGGGGAAAAATTATGACATTTCACAATTTTATCGATATGTTTCATTATTTCTGGAGTGGCTTTAACGTAATCTGTGTTAACTGAACACAGCTTCATTGAAAAATGTATCTTCAGAGGAACTTCAAAACATCAGTAACAAGTTAGGAACATTAACCCTTTTATTTTTTTTTACATGTAGTTTGACTTTCATAATAAATAAACAACACTTGCAAAAGTGTGACGGACATTACACAAAAATAGTTTTTGAGCATTTCCCCCAAATTTCAACCAGTTAGACACTTAGTGCATTTTTCCACCAAAGAGAACAGTTTCAGTATAGTTTTAAAGATTTTCTTCATTTTGTTTGAATAAATTGTACTTTAAACACTAATATCACAATAATAATCCATATACATGTTTATTCACTTTAGGCGGTAATCCACATGTCTATCAAATTCTATAGGTTTGGGGGACATTGTATAATCCACATGTCTATCAAATTCTACAGGTTTGGGGCACATTGTATAATCCACATGTCTATCAAATTCTACAGGTTTGGGGCACATTGTATAATCCACATGCTTATTTAAGAAGGTCATGGGGTTCAGCATTCTATATAGTTATGTCTATTAACTCTTGGGGGTAATCCACTTGTCTATTTACTTGAGAGGGGGGAATCTACAATCCACATGTCTATTTATTAGGAGGTCAATGGTTTATAATACACATGCCTGATTCACAGTATTCAATCAACATGTCTATTTATTAGGCGGTCAATGGTTTATAATACACATGCCTGATTCACAGTATTCAATCCACATGTCTATTTATTAGGCGGTCAATGGTTTATAATACACATGCCTGATTCACAGTATTCAATCAACATGTATTTTCACTAAAGGGAAATTCAGTTTGTAATCCACATGTCTTTTGGGATATAAGCAGTCTATAATCCAGTTGTCTATTTGGGGTAGGGGTCAGCAACAGTTACCGTTATACCCACAATTCTATTTCCACTCGGGGTTCAGCATTCTATAATTAATAAGCCTTTTTACAGTGGGGAGAGGCTTATCACAAGTCTGTTCACAGTTTGGGGGTCACCAGTTTTCAGTCAGTTCACTTCATTGTGTACCCTGCTAGGCAATCTTTCTGTCTGTGACATTAAATTTACATTTGACACGAGAAGAGGTTGAATGAATTTCAGGATCCTGTATTGTGCAGATAATGTCAGAAGTATCCTGCCAGGATTATTCTGACTTTTCAGGGTACATGTAGCAATCTCCATGTCTTTGTAGATACTCTTAGTTTTTATTATGGCCCCTGTATATTAACTCGAATAGCACTGACACGCTTTAGAATATCGTCGCACAATCTTACAATAGAAACCGGCAGATATAATAACATTAGACGAGAAGATAGACACTGTCCAAATTGTAACATGAATGTCTTAGAAAACGAATACCACTTCCTGTTAGTATGCCCAAAATATAGGGAATTACGTACCAAGTATCTTAAACCGTATTATAACCATTGGCCCAACATTAATAAGCTTGAACATATCATGTTGGAACTGTCAAAACGTTGTAATCTTAATACTTCTAAGTTCATGTATTATGCATTAATCAGTAGGAGTGGACATTAATACATTTTAATATTTAAATAATCATATTAATACATACAACCCACCGTAAGCATATTTATGCAGAATAGATCCTTGTAATTCGAACTGTTATCTTTTCACAAGATTTTATTAAAGAGACCTCTTGGTAATTACTTTTGTGTATCCACTACAATGTGTTACTATTGTATTTGCTTTAAACGTCTTATAGATATTTTATGCAATAAACTATTGTTGTTGTATATTAACTCGTTTGATTAGTCTGATCTGACAGTGCCTCAGGCTTAACCCATTTCATTCTGGATACCGATGAAACGGTATCTGCAAAGATCGGTGGGCGGACGTTTCGGACTTGGATCTTTCGGACTAGGATGTTTCGGCCTAGGATGTTCCGGACTAGGATGTTTCGGCCGGCCCTTTTTTCAGGATAGGACGTTTCGGCCAAATCAGATTTATACAGTCAGACCCGGACATTGTTAATTCGGAAGACAATCCGGACACATGTTCTTGGGAATGGATCTTTTTAGTGTTATTTGTACCTCTTAATCTGGATGTCTCGGTTTCCGAATCCGGACAGGCCACGCTCAGAGTCCGGCTGATAACAGTTAAGGTTTTTGATTGTGAGGCTCAAAGCCACACCTTTCCCTCTCAAAGCCACACCTTTCCCTATCTGAGCTGGTTTTATTGAATTTATTTATGTTTTATACTGTTTAATTAAACATTGTTTTATTGAATTGATTTTAAATAAATAGACACAACTTCACAGGACCACTTCAAAGGTGCTTCACGTCAAAGGGGTTCTCACCTCATCTCAAGTCAGTTTCCTAACACGTCTGTGCTCAAAGGAGGACTCATCCTTGAGCAGTTCATGGAATGAGCTGCTCAATGATGAGTCGTTATTTTGTTCTAATATATAAGGCATGTCAAAATGCCAAAATGTCACTCAGCATGGAAGTTATAAGTACAAAACGTGGTGGCAAGAAGCTTTGTCTTATCGAGTGTCTGCAGGCAGAAAGCGCTAGAGTTTCTGCAGTTCTTCTTCAGACCAAAGAAGAAGACCAGGAAGATCTACATGGATCTACAAGTCAGGCTGCGGAATCTGTGTGAGGATAGAGTGGCTGGACGTAAATCTGTCCCAGAACTTCTTCGTGGTGTAAGCCACAACCTGAGAGGGGGCCAGCCCAATGTGTAAATCATTTCCGAGGATTATATACCTGATGCTTGTTAGTTGTTAAAATCATCAAAAGCATATTCATTCAATTCAATGTAAGTCATTGTGGTCATGTGAAGTTGTCTCCAAAGTATTTTCAAATTTACGTCTCACTCACCCAAAACGAGATGTTCAATTAAACATAATTATTATATGAGGCACAAAATGAATTCAATAAAACCATGTTATACACCTGATGATTGTTGCGTGTTATATTCAATTCCATGGTATAACGTCATTGTGGTCCAAAGTTTAAAAAAAAATTAAGTCTCCCAAAAGACATAAAATATAATCAATAAAACCATATTCAATTTAATGGTATAAGTCATTTTCAGATTAAACCCATCAAACTTCCAAAATATTAATGTATAACCCATATAAACTGATTTGGCCGAAACGTCCTATCCTGAAAAAAGGGCCGGCCGAAACGTCCTAGTCCGGAACGTCCTAGGCCGAAACATCCATGTCCGAAACGTCCTACATTCGCAAAGATCATAGAGCCAGATCAACCGCCACGGAACGTGCCGTCTGATCAGGATCTATGATGTTTGCTATTCAGATGATCTTGCTAAGACACATGGCTATGCAGCAAACAACATAGATCCTGATCAGCACGCATCGTCACGCTGCGGCTGATCTGGATCTATGTAGTTTGCAAAAGCCTTTAAATGTATCCAGAATGAAATGGGTTAAGTGGACACCTGGTGTTATATAATCCTGTTAATTGGATCATAGTGCACAGTAGCAGTGTTTCATTGATCAATTAAACTGTTTACTTTAGCACAAGTCCCCTGATCAGTTGTGTTGTTTTAGGAAATTATTAGGGGGTAATTTATGGCTTTTTGTGGGAAGTAAAGTAACCTTGTATATTGTGCAGCTCTGAATTAGAAAAGGGTGAGAAGCTGATTAGGTAATATCTATTGGTTCCCACAGTGAAAAGTAAAAAAAACCTTTTATAATACCGGTATTATGAAACATAAAAGCTGAATTCAGTCACAGTAATAAAAGAATGAACTTTTGGATTCAGGTGAAGTATTAATTTAGATATTTTTAGTATGTAGGGGTAGCATCAGTATCTAGCATGTAGGGGTAGCGTCAGTATGTGGTATGTAGGGGTAGCATCAGTATCTGGTATGTAGGGGTAGCATCAGTATCTGGTATGTAGGGGTAGCATCAGTATCTGGTATGTAGGGGTAGCGTCAGTATCTGGTATGTAGGGGTAGCATCAGTATCTGGTATGTAGGGGTAGCGGTATGTAGGGGTAGCATCAGTATCTGGTATGTAGGGGTAGCATCAGTATCTGGTATGTAGGGCTAGCGTCAGTATCTGGTATGTAGGGGTAGCGTCAGTATCTGGTATGTAGGAGTAGCGTCAGTATCTGGTCTGTAGGAGTAGCATCAGTATCTGGTATGTAGGGCTAGCGTCAGTATCTGGTATGTAGGGGTAGCATCAGTATCTGGTATGTAGGGGTAGCGTCAGTATCTGGTATGTAGGGGTAGCGTCAGTATCTGGTATGTAGGAGTAGCGTCAGTATCTGGTCTGTAGGAGTAGCGTCAGTATCTGGTCTGTAGGAGTAGCGTCAGTATCTGGTCTGTAGGAGTAGCATCAGTATCTGGTATGTAGGGCTAGCGTCAGTATCTGGTATGTAGGGGTAGCATCAGTATCTGGTATGTAGGGGTAGCATCATTATCTGGTATGTAGGGGTAGCATCAGTATCTGGTCTGTAGGGGTAGCGTCAGTATCTGGTATGTAGGGGTAGCATCAGTATCTGGTCTGTAGGGGTAGCGTCAGTATCTGGTATGTAGGGGTAGCGTCAGTATCTGGTCTATAGGGGTAGCATCAGTATCTGGTATGTAGGGGTAGCATCAGTATCTGGTATGTAGGGGTAGCATCAGTATCTGGTATGTAGGGGTAGCATCAGTATCTGGTATGTAGGGATAGCATCAGTATCTGGTATGTAGGGGTAGCATCAGTATCTGGTATGTAGGGGTAGCGTCAGTATCTGGTATGTAGGAGTAGCGTCAGTATCTGGTATGTAGGGGTAGCATCAGTATCTGGTATGTAGGGGTAGCATCAGTATCTGGTATGTAGGGGTAGCGTCAGTATCTGGTATGTAGGGGTAGCATCAGTATCTGGTATGTAGGGGTAGCATCAGTATCTGGTATGTAGGGGTAGCGTCAGTATCTGGTATGTAGGGGTAGCGTCAGTATCTGGTATGTAGGAGTAGCGTCAGTATCTGGTCTGTAGGAGTAGCGTCAGTATCTGGTATGTAGGGGTAGCATCAGTATCTGGTCTGTAGGAGTAGCGTCAGTATCTGGTCTGTAGGAGTAGCGTCAGTATCGGGTCTGTAGGAGTAGCGTCAGTATCTGGTCTGTAGGAGTAGCGTCAGTATCTGGTATGTAGGGGTAGCGTCAGTATCTGGTCTGTAGGAGTAGCGTCAGTATCTGGTCTGTAGGAGTAGCGTCAGTATCTGGTATGTAGGGATAGCGTCAGTATTTGGTATGTAGGAGTAGCGTCAGTATCTGGTCTGTAGGAGTAGCGTCAGTATCTGTATGTAGGGGTAGCGTCAGTATATGGTCTGTAGGAGTAGCGTCAGTATCTGGTCTGTAGGAGTAGCGTCAGTATCTGGTATGTATGGGTAGCGTCAGTATCTGGTCTGTAGGAGTAGCGTCAGTATCTGGTCTGTAGGAGTAGCGTCAGTATCTGGTCTGTAGGAGTAGCGTCAGTATCTGGTCTGTAGGAGTAGCGTCAGTATCTGGTCTGTAGGAGTAGCGTCAGTATCTGGTCTGTAGGGGTAGCGGCAGTATCTGGTCTGTAGGAGTAGCGTCAGTATCTGGTCTGTAGGAGTAGCGTCAGTATCTGGTCTGTAGGAGTAGCGTCAGTATCTGGTATGTAGGGGTAGCGTCAGTATCTGGTATGTAGGGGTAGCGTCAGTATCTGGTATGTAGGGGTAGCGTCAGTATCTGGTATGGGGTAGCGTCAGTATCTGGTATGTAGGGGTAGCGTCAGTATCTGGTCTGTAGGAGTAGCGTCAGTATCTGGTATGTAGGGGTAGCGTCAGTATCTGGTATGTAGGGGTAGCGTCAGTATCTGGTATGTAGGGGTAGCGTCAGTATCTGGTATGTAGGGGTAGCGTCAGTATCTGGTATGTAGGGGTAGCGTCAGTATCTGGTATGTAGGGGTAGCGTCAGTATCTGGTCTGTAGGAGTAGCGTCAGTATCTGGTATGTAGGGGTAGCGTCAGTATCTGGTCTGTAGGAGTAGCGTCAGTATCTGGTCTGTAGGAGTAGCGTCAGTATCTGGTCTGTAGGAGTAGCGTCAGTATCTGGTCTGTAGGGGTAGCGTCAGTATCTGGTCTGTAGGGGTAGCGTCAGTATCTGGTCTGTAGGAGTAGCGTCAGTATCTGGTCTGTAGGAGTAGCGTCAGTATCTGGTATGTAGGGGTAGCGTCAGTATCTGGTATGTAGGGGTAGCGTCAGTATCTGGTTATGTAGGGGTAGCGTCAGTATCTGGTATGTAGGGGTAGCGTCAGTATCTGGTATGTAGGGGTAGCGTCAATATCTGGTCTGTAGGAGTAGCGTCAGTATCTGGTATGTAGGGGTAGCGTCAGTATCTGGTATGTAGGGGTAGCGTCAGTATCTGGTATGTAGGGGTAGCGTCAGTATCTGGTATGTAGGGGTAGCGTCAGTATCTGGTATGTAGGGGTAGCGTCAGTATCTGGTCTGTAGGAGTAGCGTCAGTATCTGGTATGTAGGGGTAGCGTCAGTATCTGGTATGTAGGGGTAGCGTCAGTATCTGGTAAGTAGGGGTAGCGTCAGTATCTGGTATGTAGGGGTAGCGTCAGTATCTGGTATGTATGGGTAGCATCAGTATCTGGTATGTAGGGGTAGCATCAGTATCTGGTATGTAGGGGTAGCGGTATGTAGGGGTAGCGTCAGTATCTGGTATGTAGACACGATTTATTCAATCACGGCAACACTTCGTTTTCCTAAGCTTGCAATGAGTTTGTTTATACTAGCCACAGGTAAGTCACGCCATTTGTTGACATTATGTGCGTCATCCCTCTCACGTTCATGTGTGTTTATGTCAATTAACAATTACGAATTAAATCGTGGCTGTAACGTAGTTTGTTGTTTATTCGATAATTTTCCGCATTTTGTGTGAATGTCAATTAACAATTATGAATTAAATCGTGGCTGTAACGTAGCTTGTTGTTTATTCGATAATTTTCCGCTTTTTAAGTGTATGTCAATTAACAATTACGAATTAAATCGTGGCTGTAACGTAGTTTGTTGTTTATTTGATAATTTTCCGCTTTTTGTGTGTACCGTATGTCAATTAACAATTATGAATTAAATCATGGCTGTAACGTAGCTTGTTGTTTATTCGATAATTTTCCGCTTTTTATGTGTATGTCAATTAACAATTACGAATTAAATCATGGCTGTAACGTAGCTTGTTGTTTATTCGATAATTTTCCGCTTTTTGTGTGTGTATGTCAATTAACAATTACGAATTAAATCGTGGCTGTAACGTAGCTTGTTGTTTATTCGATAATTTTCCACTTTTTGTGTGTATGTCAATTAACAATTACAAATTAAATCGTGGCTGTAACGTAGCTTGTTGTTTATTCGATAATTTTCCGCTTTTTGTGTGCATGTCAATTAACAATTACAAATTAAATCGTGGCTGTAACGTAGCTTGTTGTTTATTTGATAATTTTCCACTTTTTTGTGTGTATGTCAATTAACAATTAAGAATTAAATCATGGCTGTAACGTAGCTTGTTGTTTATTCGATAATTTTTCCACTTTTTGTATGTGTATGTCAATTAACAATTACAAATTAAATCGTGGCTGTAACGTAGCTTGTTGTTTATTCGATAATTTTGTGTGTATGTCAATTAACAATTATGAATTGAATCATTTTGGCTGTAACGTAGACTAGTGGATGTCGAAGGCAACTAGCTTGTTGTTTCGATAAGTTTCCTCTTTTTGGACGATTCGGCACTTGGATCTGAGGAGAATTCAGGAATTTGTTTCGAAATTCTACACTGGGAGACTACATATTTGCTTAACAGTTCCGTGTTTTGTTTCCAGAAAATTGATTTTACTAGAGAGAGCATAGTCGATCGCGCCCAAATATAATTTACTGAGCGAAAACCGCAATGGCGCAGGCTAGATACAACACTGTAACACTCTCATACAGTGCGACTGTGCAATTCTATTTGATACAACACTGTGTAACACTTGCATACAGTGCAATTCCATTTGATACAACACCGTGTAACACTCTCATACAGTGCGACTGTGCATTTGATACAACACTGTGTAACACTCTCATACAGTGCGACTGTGCATTTGATACAACACTGTGTAACACTTGCATACAGTGCGACTGTGCATTTGATACAACACTGTGTAACACTCTCATACAGTGCGACTGTGCATTTCATACAACACTGTGTAACACTTGCATACAGTGCGACTGTGCAATTCCATTTGATACAACACTGTGTAACACTCTCATACAGTGCGACTGTGCAATTCCATTTGATACAACACTGTGTAACACTTGCATACAAGGTAATTCCATTTGCAGCATTAAGACTAAACATTTAAAACCCATCCATTTCTTTCTTCAGATCTCCAAATGTCTTCATTGGGTGCAAGGAAGAAATATTACTCCGATAGTGTGTGTAAAGCACTTGAAAAAATCGGGGTAAACCAGTGGATGCGGCGAAAGTATTACGAATACAGTACAATCGGTTGCATTGAAGCAGAATTACTATCATTAAGTAATACTATGCCCTTTTTAACACACCCATTTGGGAGTATCATCGAAGGCACAACAATTGGTATAGAAACAGACATTGATCAAATTAAGATTTCATTTAATAATGTTGTTGAACAAGGGTTTGAAGGTACCTCTGTGCCCGATGAGAATACAGTTTTTGTTGTAACCGACACTCATCCAGGATTTGTGAAATTGAAAATAGATAAGAAACATAGTGACTTCAAATCTCAAGTCAGTGACGGACACAGGTTCATGTTAAATATATATACAGATGATTATATACAACAGCTCCAAAACAACTTGCAGTCCGACGCAGAACTTGAAAAGCATGGACCAGCATTAAAAACTCGCGTTAGTTGCGAAGGTGCATTTCAATCCATAGATTCAGTTATTGCATTTTGCAGTAAGTCATGGCTATCATTCAATCAGGAATTTTTCAATCGGCCAAGACATCATGGCTGGCCTAGTCAAGAAACATTGGACATTATGAAAGGTCAAGGCTGTTTGTTCGTTCCTACTGGACACCATTCGTGCAAGGAAGAACATCGCAGACTGCAGTGGCGGATTTCCTTCTCCTTCCAAGAGCGGCATCTGATGCTGAATCTAAACACAGCCCAGTACAAATGCTACGTGCTGCTAAAACTTGTAAAGAAACATCACATTTCTCCAATCATGGACTTGACGTCTTACCACTGCAAAACCGCATTACTTTACACAATTGAAAACACAGATGTAGAAATATGGAAGGAAGCTAACATTTTGAAATGTTTTGCTTTGTGTTTGAAGAGGATAAAGAAATGGTCACGAAAAGGAATCTGTCCGAGCTATTTCATCCCGGAATTGAATCTATTTACTGGGAAGATAGAAGAACAAGAACTAAGAAAACTTACGAGCATTTTTACAAACATTATACGAAGTCCAAAACATTATCTGCAGCAAATATCCACTGATAATTTCGGAAAGTTAGTTGAACTATATACGAATGGATCCACAGATGACGAAAACATTGAAGAGAAAGTTGACACAAATGTAGGAAATAGACTACACCTACTTCTTACACAGACTGCTCAAAGTATATTACGCATGCGTAGTATTGTTCTTCGAAATATATCATACAAATGCAGCTGTCTCGACATGGCTATCGAAAGTCATTATAACTGGTTGAATGATATCCAAAGTCTTCAACGCCAATCTAACATGAAACTATATAAACTTGATCGTGTTCTCTGGGCTTATCCGCATATCTGTCGGTTCTTACATTCAAGTCTGGCAAGCCACTTGGCTCTCAAAGACATCAGGAGCCTCAACACACAGACAAAAACCTGGCATATATTGTCAGTGGCCTACCATTTCTGGATGGGATTACAGTCGGATGCGTATTCTGGAAAAATGAAACTCGCTACGTTTCTGTTCCACACAGGATATCTCAGTTCAGATGCACTGAAATCCAACTACTGGTCTACACTGGTAATACAAGCGGTGTGTACCTGCTCAGAAATGTATAGTAAAGTGCTAATAGAAGTCATGGGAGAAGGATTGCTCAATTTCCAGAATTTGTTTAAATCTTCTCCAGTAGAAACATTGAAAATGAGTACATCTACGTATATTGAGAAATATGTATCTGCATGTACTATTTTCTTGCCAACAGAATCGGAACTTACGTTGTACCCGCTACAGTTTGAAATGCATAGACGCTTTGCCTCCAAACCAAAAGAGTATGACATATATATACAAAATAAGTGTACCCGTTATCTTGAATTGTATAATTGTGTAACACTCGACTCAAGGGTGTATTATGTTCTACTAATGATATACCTATCTGGAACGAAGGAAAGAGCCAAGTATATAGCTATGCTAGTCAATTATTTAGCAGACAACACATTGGTGCATCGAGATACTACGTGGAATGTTTTGGGGTGGTTCATCAGCACTGAGGAAATCAACCAGATGTCTTTGATGTGCTACAAAGCTTCTTGGGATTACAATGTCAGACTACAAAATTCCAAGCTCCCTATAGGGCGATCGAGGGACAGGAATGCTGCGAAATGGCACCTGGCTTTGCTGTTGTATCGAGCTTGGTTCAACAAAAATCTAGTCAAAGTCAAAAATTAAAGTTCTTTATTTTCATAAAAAAGAATTGTATGGTTAGGGTACTGGTATATGGTACGAAAAATTCTCGGACATTTTTTCTAATTTTGAAATTTTGTGTGTCAAGTTAGTTGTGTGACGGACATTACACAAGCAAGTAAAAAGTGCTTTACTGAACACATTTTTAGACAATTAAACATTTTATTGCACGTTTCTAAATGAATTGAGTGTGAAGTTTAAAATGAAGTTGGTTTAGTTGCTTAGATTTAGTAATTTGGGGGAGAAAATCATGACATTTCACAATTTTATCGATATTTTTCATTATTTCTGGAGTGGCTTTAACGTAATCTGTGTTAACTGAACACAGCTTCATTGAAAAATGTATCTTCCGAGGAACTTCAAAACATCAGTAACAAATTAGGAACATTAACCCTTTTATTTTTTTTACATGTAGTTTGACTTTCATAATAAATAAACAACACTTGCAAAAGTGTGACGGACATTACACAAAAATAGTTTTTGAACATTTTTTCCAAATTTCACCCAGTTAGACACTTAGTGCATTTTTCCACCAAAGAGAACAGTTTCAGTATAGTTTTAAAGATTTTCTTCATTTTGTTTGAATAAATTGTACTTTAAACACTAATATCACAATAATAATCCATATACATGTTTATTCACTTTAGGCGGTAATCCACATGTCTATCAAATTCTATAGGTTTGGGGGACATTGTATCATCCACATGCTTATTTAAGAAGGTCATGGGGTTCAGCATTCTATATAGTTATGTCTATTAACTCTTGGGGGTAATCCACTTGTCTATTAACTCTTGGGGGTAATCCACTTGTCTATTTACTCTTGGGGGTAATCCACTTGTCTATTTAATTGAGGGGGGGGATCTACAATCCACATGTCTATTTATTAGGAGGTCAATGGTTTATAATACACATGCCTGATTCACAGTATACAATCCACATGTCTATTCATTAGGAGGTCAATGGTTTATAATACACATGCCTGATTCACAGTATTCAATCCACATGTCTATTTATTAGGCGGTCAATGGTTTATAATACACATGCCTGATTCACAGTATTCAATCCACATGTCTATTTATTAGGCGGTCAATGGTTTATAATACACATGCCTGATTCACAGTATTCAATCCACATGTCTATTTATTAGGAGGTCAATGGTTTATAATACACATGCCTGATTCACAGTATTCAATCAACATGTCTATTTATTAGGCGGTCAATGGTTTATAATACACATGCCTGATTCACAGTATTCAATCAACATGTCTATTTATTAGGCGGTCAATGGTTTATAATACTCATGCCTGATTCACAGTATTCAATCAACATGTATTTATATACCTGATGCTTGTTAGTTGTTAAAATCATCAAAAGCATATTCATTCAATTCAATGTAAGTCATTGTGGTCATGTGAAGTTGTCTCCAAAGTATTTTCAAATTTACGTCTCACTCACCCAAAACGAGATGTTCAATTAAACATAATTATTATATGAGGCACAAAATGAATTCAATAAAACCATGTTATACACCTGATGATTGTTGCGTGTTATATTCAATTCCATGGTATAACGTCATTGTGGTCCAAAGTTTTAAAAAAAATTAAGTCTCCCAAAAGACATAAAATATAATCAATAAAACCATATTCAATTTAATGGTATAAGTCATTTTCAGATTAAACCCATCAAACTTCCAAAATATTAATGTATAACCCATATAAACTGATTTGGCCGAAACGTCCTATCCTGAAAAAAGGGCCGGCCGAAACGTCCTAGTCCGGAACGTCCTAGGCCGAAACATCCATGTCCGAAACGTCCTACATTCGCAAAGATCATAGAGCCAGATCAACCGCCACGGAACGTGCCGTCTGATCAGGATCTATGATGTTTGCTATTCAGATGATCTTGCTAAGACACTTGGCTATGCAGCAAACAACATAGATCCTGATCAGCACGCAGCGTCACGCTGCGGCTGATCTGGATCTATGTAGTTTGCAAAAGCCTTTAAATGTATCCAGAATGAAATGGGTTAAGTGGACACCTGGTGTTATATAATCCTGTTAATTGGATCATAGTGCACAGTAGCAGTGTTTCATTGATCAATTAAACTGTTTACTTTAGCACAAGTCATCTGATCAGTTGTGTTGTTTTAGGAAATTATTAGGGGGTAATTTATGGCTTTTTGTGGGAGGTAAAGTAACCTTGTATAGCCCTTTTCAATAACATGATTTATCTGCCCTTTAGTACTCTTCAATTGGAGACACTAAACGCGCGGAGCGCGCACCTGCTCACTTCCGGGTAGTATACAAATTGATCACCATTATAAATAATACGTCTACGTACATTGAAATTACAAACATACGACTATGCCGTCGAAGCAGAGATATTGCTGTGTGTGTAAAAACCACGGCGGGAAGGTAGTAGATGTAAAGAAGATATCCATGCATCGATTTCCAGCTGATTTGAGAGTTAGGAAGGTTTGGATTCTACGATGCAAGCATGCTCGACCCAACTTCGTATTCGTCAACAGCGACCAGACGAGGATGTGTGGTGTTCATTTTCTTGTACGATCGGGGCCCACGAAAGGAAATCCCTTACCTTGCTACTTCCCCAAAGCGAATGGCGATGAAAAAGTCTACAAATTATCGGTAAAAAAAAATACGATGTTTTTAGTGAATAATATTATATATTTTTCAATTTCATTCAAACTTACATATATATGTCCAAAATAAATACTGTACCAGCTACTTATAGTCATGTAGATATTAGATCTGTTAGATGACACACTGTAAACTGGTTAATCAGTTAATACATTAGACTGTATATTACAAATGGAGTTCATAAATTATCATGTCCTAGCATGACCATGGGTACAATCAGGCAGGCGTGTACGATGTAGCTACGTGTACGCAAAACATGCAGCTGCATACACATGCTTCTCAAAAATTCATTTATAGAATGTCAAAACTGAACAAAATGCCCTATCCGAATATACCAGACGTTCTAGCTATCTAGCCTACTTGCTCATGGTACATATTCAAATACATGTACTACAACTTTTTTACTATAACTACGTCCCCGGCAATATATATTACATTCACCACCAGATGAATATGCTGCTTTTCCTACTAGAGGCTGGATATAAACTGTTCCTAAAATATTTTAGTAAAAATTGAATGTAAAAAACCAGTTTACCATTTTCAACTGTACATGTATCATTTGTATGTATCTAGTGAGCGTGATGTAGAAAATAAAAAAATCTACCGCCTTGTCGAAGTGCACATTAATATTTTGAATATATTATTAAAGCCAGTTACACAATGTCTGACAATATGTTTTTTAAAATAATTGATGTGTTTACTTGTTTTAATGTTATCTTAAAAGACTTATCACCTTGTTTTTCAGAATGTGAGTATGACAGCTACAGTCTCAACTGATGCCACAGACATCACTTCTGAGAGTGAGCTCGAGATGGTATCAGAAATCAGATCACCAGACATTAGTTTTGAGAGTGAAACAATTGGAATACCTGTAGATGGCAATGAATCTGTATTAGATATATCACTTAGGGTAAGTGTGGTCGCATTATATTTATAATTCATCACAAACAATTAATGAGGGGCATTTTATCACGCTGTTTGGTTAGTCAAGTGTATTGAACACGGATTTGTGGCCTGTATCATGTTCCGATACTCGGAATGGGCCTGAAATGTTCTTATGTGATAATGCCACGTACTTCTCATGTGAAGAACAATTTGGTACTGCTGGATGAATCTAGGAAAACATTGTGAAAAATGGCACTAAACCTGATAATAATCAGGAACCAAATCATTGTAGCTGAATATTCACAGTTCATGTCATTCTGCTAACCATGTGGGCACTCTACCAAATGAACTAGCAATCCACAGGGTCACTAAGCCTATCAATTTATCACTATATAGCTTACCTGGATACACATACTGGTACCCCCTACAAGATTTAGAATATGTCCTGAATTCCCAGAGTCTGAGAAACATTGTGAAACATACCAGTAGCCATATTATTATTTATGTTTTGCACCATTTTAAACAGGTGATGATAAAATTGTGGCTCAACCGGGACTCAAACCCAGTTTCTCCTGCTTACAGTGCAGGCACTGTTACAAATTAGACAAACTGAGCTACCAAGTCCTACCAATTTGTATGTCTATCTGTCTAGTAATTATAAGACACTAGATGTGATACATTCTCTTCTATCTAATTCCAGCTACATGATTATGGGGAATTCAGACCAACTCCATCCAGAATCCGCCACCAGTCACAACAAACCCGGCCAGATATGGTATCTGTAGAGACACAGACAGATGAAACTAGAATCCCAGTGACCACATCTACCCAAACACCAACTGTGGAAACACATTCAACTGGCTGCCAGGCGAAGAGACCATCGTTTACATTTGATGACGTCAAACACAGCAACAGCAAAGTGTTATTCTATACTGGTATTCCAGATGCTGGAACATTTCAATGTTTGTTCGATGAACTTCAGGGTGGTATGCCAGTGAACAACAAGGGCAGACCAAAGTCCCTTAGACTGATCGATGAATTTTTTATGGTGTTAATGAGGCTACGACTTGGACTTTTACTGGAGGATTTGGCCAAGCGCTTCCATGTTTCAGTGGGGACATGCAGCTCCGTCTTCAATCGTTGGGTGAATTACCTGGACACAAGTCTAAGTTTTTTAGTGAAATGGCCCTCCAGAAAAAACATTAACGACACCATGCCCCAGAGATTCTTCAGAAAGTATCCAAAGTGTAGAATTATAATAGACTGTACGGAGATTCGCACAGAAACACCTTGCTCGTTGCAATTGAAGTCCTTAATGTATAGTGACTATAAGTCGAACATGACGTGGGATAAGTCCTGCAGGAATTGTGACATTTGTATCGGACTTGTATCCAGGAAGTATCAGTGATAAACAAATTACAAAGAAATGTGGTCTTGTAGACTTGTGTGAGGAAGGTGATGCCATCATGGTAGATAAGGGTTTCCTTATATCAGACTTAACAACTCCAAATGGTGTAGACTTGATAATACCCCCCTTCAAAAAAAAGAAGAAACAATTCCTGCCTCATGAAGTTGAAGCTACAAAAGCAATAGCAAATCTACGGATTCATGTTGAGAGAGAAATGGAACGAATAAAAAACTTCCATATTGTCCAAGGCACTATGCCAATTACAATGTCCTCTCAGGCATCTAAAATTTGGAAGATTTGTGTAAGCCTAACAAACCTTCTTCCACCTCTGGTCCCAAAGAGGTGAATAACTGTTCTCTCTCTACATGAATCTGTATTGCTTTACAGTAGTAGTGCTTTGTAATATAGTGATTTATGCCACAGGGATTCGGCACATTTGGGGGTACTAGTATATGTATTTAAGTACAGGGATTCTACTCTGTGGGATGTCAGATTTCGCATCGATCAGTAAATGGCCCTATCTGAAACAATTTTGAACAAATCTGTCCAAATGTAATGCATATCCCAAGTCTTTATATTGTTCTTAAAATAAAACACAACTTTAACATGCGTGCATATATACTTTGTATAAAGACTCGGGCGGGATAGGCGTTATATTTGGACAGATTTGTTCAAAATTGTTTCAGATAGGGCCATTTTACTGATCGATGCGAAATCTGACATTCCACAGAGTAGAATCCCTGTACTTAAATACATATACTAGTACCCCCAAACGTGCCGAATCCCTGTGATTTATGCAGGTGGTCTTTAATAATACAGGTTTGACTGTACATCAGTTACTATGTGTATAATTTATTATGTTTTGTTGCAACATATTTTATCTGACGTTATTAATATAACAAGATGGTTTTATTTGTGCAATAAATGTTATATAACTTCATATGGATGATTTGTTCTTATGACATTTGAAGTGTGATGCTCAACAGCTTCACAATTGGCCAAAGATTTCCTAGGTTATCATCACTCTATATGTGTTTAAAACTATTTTCCGATGGAAAAAATGCAAGATGCATCGATTATTAAAGGGATGATAACCTATGATTTATCTGACCAAACCAATAGATGTACAATGTAATCCGGAATTCGCAAGATTACGGTTTTCCCTCTAATGTACATGCGGTACAAATAATATTTACCGCAATCCTTTGCTAATGCTATTGTGATTTAAATAAGTATTACCCATTCCAATTGTCCATACATGAATATTTATTGTACCAAAAGCGTGAATAGCTGTAAAAGTTGTTTGTACCGCAGGATTAGTGTGGAAAAACCAGATTGCATAGAATTCCGGAGTAAATCTATTCTAGTACAGTAAAGTTCTGATATTAAGAATACTTCAATTATGCATTTATGTGTAATTGTACTAAAATTCTAAAATTTAATAATTACATGTATATTATATATGTATATTAAAACTACCTATTTCAATGTTCTTATTAGCAAAACTTTACTGTACAGTTCAATAAGATCTGCAGTCGGATGTCTGCATTATAATATTGCTCTGGCAAAACCAGACTACAAATTTAAAGACACAAGAACCATTTTCATATTGATCAGTGTATTCAATAAACACATTTAAATACATACATGTCACACAAACTTCAAGGACATCTACAACAACTCATTAACATAGACTTACTACATTAATACACGTTTTGAGTTACTGTCGGCTACAAATGACATTATTTCTGGGTAAATGGACATGAAGCCTAATGAATACAGTAAAGGCTCAATAATAAGACCACCTTTGGGACACTTGAAAACTTATCTCATTATTGAGCTAATCTGAATATTGAAGTTAAATAAAAAGCAAAACAGTGCAAATTAATGGACCTAAAATGGTGATCATAATTTTGAGGTGGTTTAATTAGTGAGGTTTTACTGTATATATACATTTTAAATACATAACAAACAAAATATTTCAGTCATATAACTTCAACCCCCGTTGTACCCTTCTAGAAAACAGTTCTGGAAGAACAGCATTCAGATAAAAATCCTTCAATTTAATGAACATTCCTGACCAACATTCCTCATTGAATGCAATTCGTTCGATTGAAATTCCAGCCAGTGTCCAGACAACAAAATCGCACCATTTCTTTCCAGTCAAAGCCATCTGTCCCTGCACCTGGTAATAGTATTTATGATGTACCTTTAATTTACACATATTTGTAGTTACAATCTATGGGGGGTAGTATTTTCCACTTGTCCGATGCAGGACACTTTATCTCCAAAACCCCCGTTTCTGTTTGGCCATTTGCAGTGTAGTTAATAATGCCATCGGGACTCGCACCAAGGTACGGTACATCTCCCTTCACACATAACCCCGACTCGGTAACAGTTATATCTGGAATTGTTTTTTTCATTGTTAGTACATATTTTCTCCTGGCAGCTGGTTCATGTTTAATTCCCCAAGTCATGTACTTATTTCTGATGGATGAATAAAAAAATCTCTTAATTGGTCCTTCAGGAGCTGTCTGCGATTTCAGTGACATAACCTCACCAAAGTTGGAAGCAGTCAGTCTCGTTTTTCTTTCATCCTGCCAAACTATACTCTTTCCTTGACCACGTGTTAACTGTTCTACCATTTCACATTCACTCTCTGTCAGTGTTAGTCCATCCATGATATCCGACAATGTCTCATTCACTTCCGTACTCCTTAAATTCACATTATCCATGAAATTGTAAATAACATTGAGGAATTTCGGGATTTCTTCTTCTACCTTTTCCTCCACAAAATTTAACAACCAGCCTGCACATGGATTACACTTTAACAGATTAAGTCTAAATTTCTCCTCATTTACAGAGCTTTTAAAAAGTTCTTTACTGACAGGTCTTTTCACTGGTGCTGTTTCAGATTCAAATGTATATTTCCGGAATGTCAGTTCACTAGCTTTTTTTGGTGTTAATTTCCTTTTACGTGGATTGTTAAATTGGTCCCACACACATTTGTTGGATGTTGATGACAGAGTTCCATCTTTCTTCTTAGATGTGATGTCAGATAGGGCATACATTATAGCTCCAATATGGTTACAGGCTTCACCGCTTCTGAAAATACAATGTTACAAAAAACTTAGCATACTTATACAACATAATACGTTCTATATCTCGGTAAAGTATCGAGGCATTAAGATATTTAACCGTCTTGATAGCTCAGTGGTAGAGAGAGTCATACCCACGTGGCGATGGATACCATCAGGAATGAGGTGTCGTGAGTGAATAATATAAGTTATAAGAACTTGTTCCATAATTGACATAAAATTAACTAGTGTAAATTAAGACATTGGTTTCAACACTCCTCCCAACTTAATTTTGTATCGAGTTGAATCCTTGAATTTCAATGATTTTTATGACATACATGCCATATATAACAAGATTAAATGATACCAAATGTTCATCAAAGAAATGCGGCAGTAATATAAATATTAAAAACATGCATATCAAGTTGAATCATTATTGATAAAATGCAGCTTCCTTCGTTGATACCAATTAAGTAATTTTTATTGGTTCTCGAACTCGGTGCAAGAACCTTATATCATATCAATACTGACTAAAAAGCCTGTAATGACACATTTAATAAATTGTTGTATTGACAGTAATATACAGGAACAGGTGCCGGTAAATGTTATTGCCCCATTCTGTGTCGATTAGACCTGGATAGTATTAGTGAAACAATGTGGGATTAGAGGTTAGACAGACACATGGTTAGCTCAGTCTGTAGAGCACCGTACTAGTGTTTGGGGGGTCGATGGTTCGAATCTCACATGGGCCACACTTTCCCCCATAGGTTACTTTAACATGTATGTCACACTGGCAGGTTTCCAGAAGTGATAATGGGTTATTCGATATCAACGAAGAACAGTAGAATAAATAATCTGTATACATAATGTATTATAATTATCACTCGACTTACCCTGCTGTGCAATCACATTCTGCAGAATGGACCTGGCCAGTGACTTTAGACAGGCAAAGCCACACATCATGGTCTGGGTTCTGTTTGACATTGGCACTTGGCAAGGATGGCATAACTTTGCATTTCACGAAACAATGCTCACATTTATCATCAATCTCGTGGTACATGATGCTATGTACATGTCTGTCTGCATAATAAACTTTGGCTCTCAATTGTTTCTTTGTTTTCATCTTTAACACAAAATAGTTGTAGATGTCACCATCACTGAAGTCGGGGATATCAATTAAAGTACATGTCCACGGTTTTAATGTCCTTGGATGAGGTAATTCCTCGCCAAGAGGCGTGATCAACTTCTCACATTTCCTTCGTTCAAACACTTCCGAGTTTCTTTGGTCAACGTTCACATCATTTAATCCCAATTTTCTGATACCCTTCGCACGTGATACTAGATTAATCTTTTTCCCGGTTACATACTGATGGTGTAAACGTAAATAATCTTTTAATTGCGATACGTTAAACTTGTCAATAGCCAAATCTTCGAGATAACAATCGTTTTCTTTACTGCGATCCGCCATTATCGAAAATACTACCCAGTGTCCGAAGCGTTCCGAATGCGATCGATTTTCGCAAGGGAGATAACCTACTTTCTGAAAAGGGCTATATTGTGCAGCTCTGAATTAGAAAAAGGGTGAGAAGCTGATTAGGTAATATCTATTGGTTCCCAGTGAAAAATTTAAAAAATCTTTTATAATATTATGAAACATAAAAGCTGAATTCAGTCACAGTAATAAAAGAATGAACTTTTGGATTCAGGTGAAGTATTATTTTAGATATTTTTCCATACGGTATGATTATGCATGCATGCACATTGTAAGGCAAAAAAATGCATAACAATAAATTGAGGTTAATTAGTCAGATTTTGATGTGAAATGTTGCATTTAATGAGAATAACCGAGTGTGACGGACATTACTGTGTGACGGACATTACACAAACGTTATATTTCATTCAATTTTGAAAAATCTACTAGATGAATTTTTATGAAGCTTGGACATATTATTAGGAAGCACTTTGTTAACAAAACAAAAGCAAAAGTTTCCAAATCTATGACCATTTCTTGCTGTAACAGAGTGTGACGGACATTACAGATTTTTTGTGACAGACTGATTTTGGACATTAAAAATGACTACAATAAATTTTCTGGTTGTAATATCTTTCTATAACTTCACAGGTGAATACTCATATTAGTTTTAATAATTTATATACTATAAAACATACCAAATGAGTTCTGATAATTATTTTATTGTCATTTTATAACATTTAGTGTTTTCAAAATTTACAGGCATTACATCGTGTACCGCTTTTGTTATATTAAAATAAAATGATTTAGTAACTAGGAAAATACAAAGTGTTATACATCAAAGTAAAGCTGGATAAATTTTGTTTTATAAAATGAAATGACAAAAAATGATAATCTTACCAGGAGCTTTTAAAATAAGGTAAAAATTTAGATGCTAATGCATTACACCTATTTTTGGTCATTTTTGGATGACATAATGCCAACTGAAATTTTTCTCTCTGAAATTTAATGTAATTTTTTCACTTGCACAGTTAGTTTTATGGAATACCTTTATGAAAAACATCATTTCAGTGTGATTTTAGGAATAGATTTTAAAAAATAGCATCATACACATATTTTACCTCAAATGGGCACTTTACCATGCAGCAGACCTGAAGTAGTGGCTGAATGAATAATATTGGGTTTTACAACCTATTTTTCTTTAGAGGCAATGACATATAGATTGGTGTTCCTTATTATTACAGACGGATCTGTAGTCCAGTGGTAACACGCTGGACTGGTAATCCAGGGATCGCAGGTTCGATCCCCCGTCTGACCCTAATAAAATTAACAGTCTTTCAGATGGGACGTTAAACCGAGGTCTCGTGTCGGTGCTGTACACCGTGCACGTAAAAGAACCAGAGGAGACTGTGGAATTGGTCTCTCTCTGTATCATTGCACTATCCTCCAAAAATCTAAAATAACTAATCTCTTCAGGAGGCGTCGCTCATATGGGCAACCGGTAGCGACGATAAATAAACGTAAAACACCAACTAGTTATTGAGGTGCCCAGACTTTAATCAGCATTAGCTCATTCATCAAAACTTACATTTCTAAATATATTTTGTCTTCGTTTAGCTTTAAATGCTTAGACAACATCAAACAACAAATCAACCGTCTGCTATTGAATAATAATATATAAACATTTCATAGCTCTAACAAAATTGAAATAAATAAAAAATGGAATACAACTGACAATGTCTCGGATTTGGTCACTGCAAATGGTAACAATAAACCAAAAAATGTTTTCATGTATTTTTCCTCGATTCAACTTTAAATTCAAGATGGCGGCAGATTTGTGTATCGACTCACAACGTATAGTCGTCAATGTATTAATGTATTCATCCGCGCATAAACACGGCGGCCAGCTATTTTAATTTCTTCATTTTGTGTTTGTTTTTCACCAATTAGCATAAAATAAAAAGAAAATTTGTTTGTTTTAAGTGAATATGGAATATATCTTCACCTCGAAGTGAGAAAATTTAAAATATTTTAAATTTTCTCATTTCTCAGTGAGATATATTCCATATTCACTCAAAACAAACACATATCCTCTAGACTATTTATTGTCCACCCATATTCATAATATAGGCCTAAATTTCGGTGATCACTCAATGATATAAAATCCCATCTTACACTAATAAACACAAATCTTCTTGTTCTTTTATGATTTCCAATGATTTTGGCTAATATAATAATTGTTATCATATTCAATTCATATTAACTGCCCCTGTCTGGAGCCTCATTTCACAACATTCCACAACGACACAACCACTTATGTTAGTGTGAATGTCCGTAATAAGAAATAGTTCCAGTATAATTTTCAAGTTAGTTTCTGTTTGCTGTCAAAATTAAAAAAGTACAGACAAAACAAATTCATTAGAATATATTACTTAATAATTAACTGTTCATGACAGTCAGAAAATAGCTAAAATACAAAAGTACATCTAACCGCGCAGGAATACGGAACCCAACCAGTGGCAGAGAAAGCATAAAAGATATAGTAGTATATTAGCATACGTCACTATGTGGTACAGGGCTAAGCTAAATAGGTCTTGCTGCAAACCTAAGTGCCACATGTAATTGATGGACCATATATTCGTGGCCATAAGTTGATCTCGGCCATACGTCGAGGGTGAAACTTTGTCATGAAAAGAACTTTGCCATAAGTTGATCTCGGCCATACGTCGAGGGTCAAACTTTGTCATGAAAAGAACTTTGCCATAAGTTGATCTCGGCCATACGTCGAGGGTCAAACTTTGTCATGAAAAGAACTTGGCCATAAGTTGATCTCGGCCATACGTCGAGGGTGAAACTTTGTCATGAAAAGAACTGATTTTAAGCTGGATCCAGGGCTCAAGCTAGACTCCAAATTTTGGGAGAAGTCACTTCTCCCTCCAGATGATTTAGGGAGAAATGAGAACATTTTGGGAGAAGTGGGGATTTTTGAACGACTGCAATTAGTGAAACCGTATTTAGTCGAGGTTTGCAGGATATACAGTGTAGGAACTATTGTATGTAGAAAAGCTACAGGGCATTCACTAGACTTTGAAAGTCAATATGCATATTGGTACTTTCCGTACAGGTAACTTTTTCACTGACCATTTATAATTACCTCTAGGCCAATGTGTGTCATTATTATTTTATTACATATTATGAAATAAAAGTAAAGTAAAGTAAAGTGTTTGTTTATTATAGTGTCACCCCTATTTAAAGGGCCAGCCATTTTTGACTTATGAGACACCTCTTTTTATGAACATCAGTACTTCCCGAATCCTATGCTTGTATGCCAGGCGCCAGGCTGGTAGGCAATCGGTAACCATTATTTAACTAGCTGGCGGCTCACCAACCGGCCATATCAGAACGAACCCCTGACAAGATTCGAACCTTCGACCTCCCGCTCCATAGGCGGACGCCTTAACCACTGGGCCACGGAGAGGAAATAACTGTATATATTTATCATATAAATGCTGCATGCAATATGGCAACATTGTTGAAGTTCAACATTTCGTGACATTGGGCCATTTTGGTGTTTTTTTGACAAAATTCATATATATCCAAACGTAGGAGCATAATTATACCGATATGATATACCTATATATACTACACTTATGATCTACACTTTTTATAAGCCTATTTAGAGGTCTGTAGTGTTGAAAGGGTTAAATAATTGTTTGCTTGGTATAAAGTGACCCTCCATTTTAACAAATCTGAAACGGCTTCACCCATGGACAATAACTGAAATTTGGCTACCATTGGCCAAACGGTTTGGGTGAAGGAGAATTTTGAAATCTATAATAAAAGAATCTTTTGAGCTTCTGGCTGCCATATTGGATGACAAAATCATGCAACAATTGCAACAGAGCGATCGCCTTGTCGATGCATTCAATTTGATATATGACATGAAAATATTCGCTCAAAAACAAACTTTGACCCCATTTTTTCCCCCCGAAATCATCATTTGAACTACTTTCCTACCTAGATTCTCCAAAATCCAGCAGGTGGTTTGTGAGAAGAAGATTCTTTAAGAATGTGTGCCAATTTAGTTGGCGGCCATCTTGGATTTCAGGGAATCTTTATTTTTACAACTTTGGAAAGGCTTCACCTAAGGATCATACAAGTAGACTTTCTTAATCAGTTTGTGAGAAGAAGACGTCTGAAATATCTCATAAAAGGTTAACCCTTTGACGGCCATCTTGGATGTTCAAAGTACGGTAAACATCAGATTTTGATGAAAATGGCATCAGAGTGATCGCCTCATCGATTTGATATATGATGACAAATATTCGCTCAAAAATAAAATGTGACCCCTTGATCTCGCGGGTCACGCAGAGCATTGTACATCGATCATTCCTACTAAGATTCATCACAATTCGGCTGACTGTTTGTGAGAGGAAGAATGTTTTAAGAATTTGTGCTATTATTAGACAGCGACCATCTTGGATTACACAACATCGTGATTTTCACAATTTTGTAATCCACCACCGAAAACAGGTATCAGGACCATAAATGGTGGCTATAGACCCAATGGTTACTGAGGAGAAGATGTCTGAAAATGTTTCACAGACGACTGACGGACATATGGTATTGCGATAACAATGCCTCACATGAGCTTTGCTCAGGTGAGCTATAAAAAATCAAACAAATTAACAGGACATCTCAGAAAAGAATTTGAGTAGCGGGAATTTAGCTGCGGTCAAGTTATGCCAAACAAACAATTTGTTTATGGATGACCTAACACATATGACAACATGCTACAGAAAGAATTGGGCAGGAGTGACAAGTGCAGTTTACCATTATCGGATCAAGTTATTGTTAGTACACATAACTTACCTTGAAGAATTCCACTGTTTCAACAGAACTCGCTGCAATATTCGACACAACAGCCAACTGTTCTTGGTATTTGCTCTTTTCCTCATCTGAAATCTATTTCAAGCAGTATACATGTATATGCATTTTCTTGAAATATCATTCATATGAAAATTGACATAGTACTACTAACTCTAGCAAACAACAATTTACACAGCTCTTGCCTTTCTTGGTAATTCTGTAAGTAAGTAGCGGATATTTGTTTGTTTCAGTCTTTCTTGGTAATTCTGTAAATAAGTAGATGATATTTGTTTGTTTCAGTCTTTCTTTGTAATTCTGTAAATAAGTAGATGATATTTGTTTGTTTCAGTCTTTCTTGGTAATTCTGTAAATAAGTAGAGGATATTTGTTTGTTTCAGTCTTTCTTGCTAATTCTGTAAATAAGTAGAGGATATTTGTTTGTTTCAGTCTTTCTTGCTAATTCTGTAAATAAGTAGAGGATATTTGTTTGTTTCAGTGTATGACATACATGTATGATACTTCACCGAACAATGAAAGCAATATTACCAACGAGGTGTGTTAGCCACGAGTTGTGTTAGCCACGAGTTGTGTTAGCCACGAGTTGTGTTAGCCACGAGTTGTGTTAGCCACGAGTTGTGTTAGCCACGAGTTGTGTTAGCCATGAGTTGAGTTAGCCACGAGTTGTGTTAGCCACGAGTTGTGTTGGCCACGAGTTGTGTTAGCCACGAGTTGTGTTGGCCACGAGTTGTGTTAGCCACGAGTTGTGTTAGCCACGAGTTGTGTTACCATGAGTTGAGTTAGCCACGAGTTGTGTTAGCCATGAGTTGAGTTAGCCACGAGTTGTGTTAGCCACGAGTTGTGTTGGCCACGAGTTGTGTTAGCCACGAGTTGTGTTGGCCACGAGTTGTGTTAGCCACGAGTTGTGTTAGCCACGAGTTGTGTTAGCCACGAGTTGTGTTAGCCACGAGTTGTGTTAACCATGAGTTGTGTTAGCCATGAGTTGTGTTAGCCATGAGTTGTGTTAGCCAACGAGGTGTGTTAGCCACGAGTTGTGTTAGCCACGAGTTGTGTTAGCCACGAGTTGTGTTAGCCACGAGTTGTGTTAGCCACGAGTTGTGTTAGCCACGAGTTGTGTTAGCCACGAGTTGTGTTAGCCAAGAGTTGTGTTAGCCACGAGTTGTGTTAGCCACGAGTTGTGTTAGCCAAGAGTTGTGTTAGCCACGAGTTGTGTTAGCCACGAGTTGTGTTAGCCAAGAGTTGTGTTAGCCACGAGTTGTGTTAGCCACGAGTTGTGTTAGCCACGAGTTGTGTTAGCCACGAGTTGTGTTAGCCACGAGTTGTGTTAGCCACGAGTTGTGTTAGCCAAGAGTTGTGTTAGCCAAGAGTTGTGTTAGCTACGAGTTGTGTTAGCTACGAGTTGTGTTGGCCACGAGTTGTGTTAGCCACGAGTTGTGTTAGCCAGAGTTGTGTTAGCTACGAGTTGTGTTAGCTACGAGTTGTGTTAGCCACGAGTTGTGTTAGCCAAGAGTTGTGTTAGCCAAGAGTTGTGTTAGCCAAGAGTTGTGTTAGCCAAGAGTTGTGTTAGCCACGAGTTGTGTTAGCCACGAGTTGTGTTAGCCACGAGTTGTGTTAGCCACGAGTTGTGTTAGCCAAGAGTTGTGTTAGCTACGAGTTGTGTTGGCCACGAGTTGTGTTAGCCACGAGTTGTGTTAGCCAAGAGTTGTGTTAGCTACGAGTTGTGTTAGCCACGAGTTGTGTTAGCCAAGAGTTGTGTTAGCCACAAGTTGTGTTACCCACAAGTTGTGTTAGCCACGAGTTGTGTTTGTTGCCACAAGTTGTGTTTGTTGCCACGAGTTGTGTTTGTTAGCCACAAGTTGTGTTAGCCACGAGTTGTGTTTGTTGCCACGAGGTGTGTTTGTTAGCCACGAGTTGTGTTAGCCACGAGTGATAATAATAGCTTCCTATGTTCATAAGTGAAATATAATTGACCTTTCACTTAAACGAACAAATTTTCTTTTTATCTCAGGCCAAACTGTATCTTTTTTTTAAATGCCACCATTTGCTGAAAGGCTCTAGAATGTCGTGCTTAGATGACATCAGAGATGATGTCCCTGACTGCTTGAGCCCGAAAATGTTTTGTGTTGACAACATTTCAAACTGCAGCCACTGGGAACTATAAGCAGTGAGAAATAAAATGTTCCATTCACTGTTTGTCATTTTTTAGTTTATATGCAAATATTCAATTACTTACTGCCCTTCTTAGTCTTGTTTTCCACTAAAGTGGGCGAGACAAAAATGTTCCAAAGGGCTGTAAATCCACCAAAATACTCAAACCGAAATGCTGAGCCAGTTTAAAAAACTAAGAGCCATATAGTTCAGAAATAAATATTTGATGCCATGTATTTGACAAAACATGTGCCACTACTCTTTTTTTTAAAAATTGCACCAAATATATTTTCGTCAATTCACAAAATCTAGCGCCAATATTTGCTTTTTGTCGCAATTGGCGTCATTGGCGACTGACAGTGGGAACCCTGTAATTATTCTATAAGGGAAATATAAAACAGTCATGAAGATTTCTAATCCTTAGAATAACTCGGTCTGCAATACATTCTGAGCAAATGGATAATACATTCTGAGCAAACAATTCTGAGCAAACAGATAATACATTCTGAGCAAACAGATAATACATTCTGAGCAAACAGATAATACATTCTGAGCAAATGGATAATACATTCTGAGCAAACGGATAATACATTCTGAGCAAACGGATAATACATTCTGAGCAAACGGATAATAGGGAATGCAGATCGTTAGTAAGATGGCAATTGTTGTGTAACTTGGGTCCCAAGTGACTGTTGTAAACCTGACCCTGACTTTGTACCCTATGGGCCCCACTTCTCCCTTAATTTCTTTTTTACAATTTTCATATAAGATTTTGTCCATGTTCCGTGGCAGCTGATCTGGCTCTATGTTCTTTGCAAATACTGTTTGCGGTATCCAGAATCAAATGGGTTAATCGTACTCTTTCATATTGCGAGTAGACACATAGCGAATATAGCGAGTATTGATCTATCATAGAGATGTAATGTATGCTTGGTCATATGACAAGTGCTTATATAAAGGCAAAGTACTTAGCCATGTAAATTGTTTGCCTACCACTAATTTGTGCATTCATCTAGATTTGTTTGTCCATACCTTAGTTCATAGACTATATAACAACATGTGTGATCTTACACACTAACAGGTCTCTCCTCCACAACGTGCACATTGTGACCTAGGCACAGCTCACAGTAGGAATATGGGTCAATGACTTTGCTGACGGAAGCCGCGCCATCGGATCAGTAGAAGTCGCGTGACTCTATACATATAGAGTATAAATTTACTACTAACTTCCCTACTTGGCGAGACGGCATCACCCGGTGCTGGCGACGACGGATAACTGGTTTTCTTTTAGCCGGCTCCTTCAAGGGGACGGATCTCCTTCAAGGAAGATGGTGGGACGCAGACTTTGTGATGGCGTGAGGACCCAGCGAAGAAACCGGAACCATTATTGCTGCTGTGAGCTGACAAATCGTGGAGGATGTGGCCCTACAAGGGACCCCTTCGAAAGATGATACAGAAGAACACTCTGAGAAGAACGAAGATGCCATTCCAGTTGTCTACATAATCAACTTAGATGACAACGTAAACTACTTAGAGAAACCAGCTGCCCAAATGCCTTTTCAAGGTCACCGCTAGAACCCTCTAACAATCTATCTTCAAGGTCACCACTAGACCTCACTAGAATGCGTTTACAATTAGCCAATATGAAGGAAGGATAGCGGGGAAAATAATGGGTTATATAGACATCACTGTGTTTCAAGCATGATACATGCCATTTGCTGTTATTTTTGCATTAAATTTGGTATTGTGTTATTTTTGTGAAATACAATGTATGATAATTATTATTACGTTTAATGGTTTATGATCATACGGTCATTATATTCCGCCACCACTTTGAAATATGTAGCACATGATCGTGTGTAAGCGTTCTGTCCGATTCTCACCAAATGCAACCCGGGTTCGATCCTCGGTCCAGGAAGCATGTAAGATGGTACGGTGGTCGCTAGATCGGACAAGATGTTTTTTTCCGGGTACTCCTGTTTCCGCACACACGAATGACCACATATACGCTTTCATCCGCGCCAACGAGAGTGATTAATACTTGCTTCACAATCGTTGTAAAATAAATCAAGTTTAAACTTAAATGTTCTATTTTTAGAACAGCAAGCCTCTAACACAAAATATATTAGTAAAAACAGCAGAATTACTAAAACAATAAAAGAACAAACGCTTTATTGTTTGTTCATTACAAAATGTGAATGATTTACTCAGAATTCTGTTCCAACAATTAAATTTTCGAAGAAGAAACCTTTGCTATAAGATTAATATCACAATATTTTTTTTACTCATTTATTTTACAAATATTTACAAGAATAATACATGATTATCGATGATAAATACATACATGATATGAACTACTCCTAGGATTTAGTTAGTAATGTACAATTTCTATAAACGAGAATTAAATGTTATTTATTCTTTTTAGTATTTGTTTTTAATTTTGAAATATTCATATATATCTACTATTTCAATATCACGGAACTAACATACCATCATTACTTACTTTCCGTATATGCCTATAAGATGACCCCATGACTGTGGATTTTGGCATGTACTTACAGACGGGTAACATGCCTATAAGATGACCCCATGACTGTGGATTTTGGCATGTACTTACAGACAGGTGATATGCCTATAAGATGACCCCATGACTGTGGATTTTGGCATGTACTTACAGACGGGTGACATGCCTATAAGATGACCCCATGACTGTGGATTTTGGCATGTACTTACAGACGGGTGATATGCCTATAAGATGACCCCATGACTGTGGATTTTGGCATGTACTTACAGACAGGTGATATGCCTATAAGATGACCCCATGACTGTGGATTTTGGCATGTACTTACAGGCGGGTGATATGTCTATAAGATGACCCCGTGACTGTGGATTTGGCATGTACTTACAGATGGGTGGATAAAATGGACACAAGTACAAGTATAAATTGCTTTTTTGAAGTTGAAAAGATGTTCAGTGTCAGAGTGCTTTCGTTTCTAACATATTACTATGGATCCATTTACATGCATCTCCCATTAATCAGAATGCAAGGTGAGTATGGACAAGCAAAGAAAGGTTATAAAACATCAGAATGCAAGGTGAGTATAGACAAGCAAAGAAAGATTATAAAACATCAGAATGCAAGGTGAGTATGGACAAGCAAAGAAAGATTATAAAACATCAGAATGCAAGGTGAGTATAGACAAGCAAAGAAAGATTATAAAACATCAGAATGCAAGGTGAGTATGGACAAGCAAAGAAAGATTATAAAACATCAGAATGCAAGGTGAGTATGACAAGCAAAGAAAGATTATAAAACATCAGAATGCAAGGTGAGTATGGACAAGCAAAGAAAGGTTATAAAACACCAGTCTTATTTGCTATCAGAAATTTGTTTCACTATAAAAATATTCACTGGTACCGCGTTCGCTTCAGGTGCGAAAAGGTCCAGAGTTTGAGCCCCGCTGGAGCCGTTATGATTATGCCCTTAGGCAAGGCATTTAAATTCCACATGCCTCTTCGCTCTCCCTGGTGGTGATGGGATTCCATCAGGAATGAGGTCTCTCGAGTGTGATTAATACAAGTTGTAAGAACGTGTTTCGCAAATGAGCTAAAATAAATTAGTATATATAAAAAAAATAGTACCAGAAAAATAGCACACATACCGATTCATACTTCAAATTGTTTTCTTCAAGAAACTCTCGTTTGTGTTTTTCTGAAGTAAGACTAAATCTGTAGCGGAACAAATCCAATTCCTGCTGCAAAAACCAACGCCGTAGCTCCTCACTGTAACACACAAAACAATACAATGCATTAGATACACTTTGTAAGCCAAAATAAACCAACGCCTTAACTCGTGCTTGCAAACAAAAAACATACTGTCGCACACCTACCTGCATGTACGAACATAATGCCGTAACACCTACCTGCATGTACGAACATAATGCCGTAACACCTTCCTGCATGTACAAACATACTGTCTTAATACCTACCTGCATGTATAAACATACTGTCTTAATACCTACCTGCATGTACAAACATACTGTCTTAATACCTACCTGCATGTATAAACATACTGTCTTAATACCTACCTGCATGTACAAACATACTGTCTTAATACCTACCTGCATGTACAAACATACTGTCTTAATACCTACCTGCATGTTCAAACATAATGTCGTAACACCTACCTGCATGTACAAACATACTGTCTTAATACCTACCTGCATGTTCAAACATAATGTCGTAACACCTACCTGCATGTACAAACATAATGTCTTAATACCTACCTGCATGTACAAACATAATGTCTTAATACCTACCTGCATGTACAAACATAATGTCTTAATACCTACCTACATGTACAAACATAATACCGTAACACCTACCTGCATGTACAAACATAAAACTGGAACACATACCTACATATACAAACAATGCCTTAACACCTACCTGCATGTACAAACATAATTGTGTGGGGTTGCATAGGGGGTGTAAAAGAGGTACATATGATTTGTTGTGTGGGGTTGCATAGGCAGTGTAAAAGAGGTGCATACGATTTGTTGTGTGGGGTTACATAGGGAGTGTAAAAGAGGTGCATACGATTTGTTGTGTGGGGATGCATATGGGGTGTAAAAGAGGTGCATACGATTTGTTGTGTGGGGTTGCATAGGGGGTGTAAAAGAGGTGCATACGATTTGTTGTGTGGGTTGCATAGGGGGTGTAAAAGAGGTACATACGATTTGTTGTGTGGGGTTGCATAGGGGGTGTAAAAGAGGTACATACAATTTGTTGTGTGGGGTTGCATAGGAGGTGTAAAAGAGATGCATATGATTTGTTGTGTGGGGTTGCATAGGGGGTGTAAAAGAGGTACATACGATTTGTTGTGTGGGGTTGCATATGGGGTGTAAAAGAGGTGCATATGATTTGTTGTGTGGGGTTGCATAGGGGGTGTAAAAGAGGTACATACGATTTGTTGTGTGGGGTTGCATAGGAGGTGTAAAAGAGATGCAAATGATTTGTTGTGTGGGGTTGCATAGAGGGTGTAAAAGAGGTACATACGATTTGTTGTGTGGGGTTGCATAGGGGGTGTAAAAGAGGTACATACGATTTGTTGTGTGGGTTGCATACAGGGTGTAAAAGAGGTGCATACAATTTGTTGTGTGGGGTTGCATAGGAGGCGTAAAAGAGGTGCATATGATTTGTTGTGTGGGGTTGCATAGGGGGTGTAAAAGAGGTGCATACGATTTGTTGTGTGGGTTGCATAGGGGGTGTAAAAGAGGTACATACGATTTGTTGTGTGGGGTTGCATAGGGGGTGTAAAAGAGATGCATACGATTTGTTGTGTGGTGTTGCATAGGGGGTGTAAAAGAGGTACATATGATTTGTTGTGTGGGGTTGTATAGGGGTGTAAATGAGGTACATACGATTTGTTGTGTGGGGTTGATATAGGGGTGTAAAAGAGATGCATATGATCTGTTGTGTGGGGTTGCATAGGGGGTGTAAAAGAGATGCATACGATTTGTTGCATAGGGGGTGTAAAAGAGATGCATATGATTTGTTGCATAGGGGGTGTAAAAGAGATGCATATGATTTGTTGCATAGGGGGTGTAAAAGAGATGCATATGATTTGTTGCATAGGGGGTGTAAAGGTAGTACATACGATTTGCAGTAGGCTAGTCTGAGGATGAAATGCGATATATGGTCGAGTCTCTTCAACTCCATTTCATTGTCATCATCTTCATCTTTCTCCACCTAAAACATAACAATGTTTACATTACACTGCTTGCAAGCACAGGCAGACATGCAAACACAGACAGACGTGCAAACACAGACAGACATGCAAACACAGGCAGACATGCAAACACAGGCAGACGTGCAAACACAGGCAGACGTGCAAACACAGACAGACGTGCAAACACAGACAGACGTGCAAACACAGACAGACGTGCAAACACAGACAGACGTGCAAACACAGACAGACTTGCAAACACAGACAGACGTGCAAGCACAGACAGACGTGCAAACACAGGCAGACGTGCAAACACAGGCAGACGTGCAAACACAGGCAGACGTGCAAACACAGGCAGACGTGCAAACACAGGCAGACGTGCAAACACAGGCAGACGTGTAAACACAGGCAGACGTGTAAACACAGGCAGACGTGCAAACACAGGCAGACGTGCAAAGACGTGCAAGCACAGGCAGACATGCAAGCACAGGCAGACATGCAAGCACAGGCAGACGTGCAAGCACAGGCAGACATAACAGTGCTTTGATTGTGGCTGAATAAATAATATAACAAAATAATAATTTATGCTTAGTCAGGGCTCAAGCTAGACTCCAAATTTTGGGAGAAGTGAGAAAATTTAGGGAGGTGGGGAGACTTTGACTGTTTACCGACTGCAAATAGTGAACCCGTATTTAGTCAAGGTTTGCAGGATATAAGAACTATTATGTGTAGCAATACATTGGATTTATGTAATGTTGATCCTAAACAGAACCGGTGTACATCAATGCAACATTTGCATTATTAATACATTATTTGTTTCATCTTTCATTTTTAGAATTATAAAATTACAATAGCACAAAATAAATTGTACGTATACATTTTGATGGAAGTATGTTGTATATACAAATATCATTTGGAGAAATGCAAACACCCGGGCTCTGCATTTAATTTATAATAGCATATTTTCTTAATAATTGTCAGTATTTGCAGAACAATAAACATTATTTACAATGATGTCATTACTTCCGGTAAACAAGCTTGCATGATTCTACGACTGGCTATCAATTTTATATACACGGCATACAAGTAGGCACTGAAATAATTGGTAAACCAATCGGATAAATTTAGACATGACCACAGAATGTTACCTTGACCCGGGTAATTTTCCATAAATAGCTTTGGAACTTTCCAATTTTCAGTGGATTGATTATTTTATTAGTCAATTTTCACACATATTTTCGACAATAGCTAAATTGGCAATTATCTTAAGCTACCTGTATTTGAACACTGATTGTTATAAATTGGTTTCTTGTGTCATACAACATCGATAATTTGCATAATATCATCTGGCTATTTATGTTAATTAGGCTGATTGGCGTTACATATTGATTGTATTAAGTTTATTATCCGGATGTCGAGGGGGATTATCTTATGCCTCGCGGGCTGTATTTCACCTTGTGTATTTCGAGACTCAAAATTTAGTGACATACGGATTACCATTAATGAGCAAGTATGCCCGCCAGAAATGGATGTTGCCCCGATGTCTATTTAGGCGAAGTGGCGGGGGGGAAAGCGACAACTTCGCTCAAGTCGCTCTCTAGCGTGAACCCTGTTAGTATAATAGTACAAGTAAAATGTAG
>CM026397.1:12118118-12163680 GCA_014843695.1 Archivesica marissinica | reverse complement strand
ATGATTTGTTGTGTGGGGTTGCATAGGGGGTGTAAAAGAGATGCATACGATTTGTTGTGTGGTGTTGCATAGGGGGTGTAAAAGAGGTACATATGATTTGTTGTGTGGGGTTGTATAGGGGTGTAAATGAGGTACATATGATTTGTTGTGTGGGGTTGCATAGGGGGTGTAAAAGAGATGCATACGATTTGTTGTGTGGTGTTGCATAGGGGGTGTAAAAGAGGTACATATGATTTGTTGTGTGGGGTTGTATAGGGGTGTAAATGAGGTACATACGATTTGTTGTGTGGGGTTGATATAGGGGTGTAAAAGAGATGCATATGATCTGTTGTGTGGGGTTGCATAGGGGGTGTAAAAGAGATGCATACGATTTGTTGCATAGGGGGTGTAAAAGAGATGCATATGATTTGTTGCATAGGGGGTGTAAAAGAGATGCATATGATTTGTTGCATAGGGGGTGTAAAAGAGATGCATATGATTTGTTGCATAGGGGGTGTAAAGGTAGTACATACGATTTGCAGTAGGCTAGTCTGAGGATGAAATGCGATATATGGTCGAGTCTCTTCAACTCCATTTCATTGTCATCATCTTCATCTTTCTCCACCTAAAACATAACAATGTTTACATTACACTGCTTGCAAGCACAGGCAGACATGCAAACACAGACAGACGTGCAAACACAGACAGACATGCAAACACAGGCAGACATGCAAACACAGGCAGACGTGCAAACACAGGCAGACGTGCAAACACAGACAGACGTGCAAACACAGACAGACGTGCAAACACAGACAGACGTGCAAACACAGACAGACGTGCAAACACAGACAGACTTGCAAACACAGACAGACGTGCAAGCACAGACAGACGTGCAAACACAGGCAGACGTGCAAACACAGGCAGACGTGCAAACACAGGCAGACGTGCAAACACAGGCAGACGTGTAAACACAGGCAGACGTGCAAACACAGGCAGACGTGCAAAGACGTGCAAGCACAGGCAGACATGCAAGCACAGGCAGACATGCAAGCACAGGCAGACGTGCAAGCACAGGCAGACATAACAGTGCTTTGATTGTGGCTGAATAAATAATATAACAAAATAATAATTTATGCTTAGTCAGGGCTCAAGCTAGACTCCAAATTTTGGGAGAAGTGAGAAAATTTAGGGAGGTGGGGAGACTTTGACTGTTTACCGACTGCAAATAGTGAACCCGTATTTAGTCAAGGTTTGCAGGATATAAGAACTATTATGTGTAGCAATACATTGGATTTATGTAATGTTGATCCTAAACAGAACCGGTGTACATCAATGCAACATTTGCATTATTAATACATTATTTGTTTCATCTTTCATTTTTAGAATTATAAAATTACAATAGCACAAAATAAATTGTACGTATACATTTTGATGGAAGTATGTTGTATATACAAATATCATTTGGAGAAATGCAAACACCCGGGCTCTGCATTTAATTTATAATAGCATATTTTCTTAATAATTGTCAGTATTTGCAGAACAATAAACATTATTTACAATGATGTCATTACTTCCGGTAAACAAGCTTGCATGATTCTACGACTGGCTATCAATTTTATATACACGGCATACAAGTAGGCACTGAAATAATTGGTAAACCAATCGGATAAATTTAGACATGACCACAGAATGTTACCTTGACCCGGGTAATTTTCCATAAATAGCTTTGGAACTTTCCAATTTTCAGTGGATTGATTATTTTATTAGTCAATTTTCACACATATTTTCGACAATAGCTAAATTGGCAATTATCTTAAGCTACCTGTATTTGAACACTGATTGTTATAAATTGGTTTCTTGTGTCATACAACATCGATAATTTGCATAATATCATCTGGCTATTTATGTTAATTAGGCTGATTGGCGTTACATATTGATTGTATTAAGTTTATTATCCGGATGTCGAGGGGGATTATCTTATGCCTCGCGGGCTGTATTTCACCTTGTGTATTTCGAGACTCAAAATTTAGTGACATACGGATTACCATTAATGAGCAAGTATGCCCGCCAGAAATGGATGTTGCCCCGATGTCTATTTAGGCGAAGTGGCGGGGGGGAAAGCGACAACTTCGCTCAAGTCGCTCTCTAGCGTGAACCCTGTTAGTATAATAGTACAAGTAAAATGTAGTCGCGAGCGCTCCATTCATAAATTGACATAATAAATATACACGTAGAAACAGACACTGCTGTGATGCTTACTATTCGGCGGGCAGTTTACCTAACAACACCTTTCCTGGGCAGGCTCCAGTGGTTAACGAGTACTTGGTGCACCAACCTCTGTAAGAAAATGCCAACTTTTCCATATAGATAGACACAGCCTGAACAGTGCTCGAACCGGTGACCATCAGTGATGATAGGTTACAGTGGTATACAAGTCAGCGACCGTAACCACTTGACCACAGAGGCGGACTTACATGTACATTGTATGCATTAATTTCATCCTTTTATTGCACATTGGCAGCTAGTCTTAGACACTCGACACATTTTACCGAAATAACAATGCAGTATTATAACCGTCTCCGTGGCCTAGTGGTTAAGGCGTCCGCCTACGGAGCGGGAGGTCGAAGGTTCGAACCTTGTCAGGGGTTCGTTTTGATATGGCCAGTTGGTTAAAAAATGGCTACTGATTGCCTACCAGCATAGGATTCGGGAAGTACTGATGTTCATAAAAAGAGGTGTCTCATAAGTCAGAAATGGCTGGCCCTTTAAATAGGGGTGACACCATAATATGCAATACTTTTTTAATGTCTTTTTTATCGATTAACTTTCTTTTATGGTCTTTTGTGAATTTGGTTACTTTACAAGCCTACCTTTACTAGTTTACCAAATCGGGTATTTCTAAGCTGGTCACGCATGCAACTTTGATATTCCTGGGAACTTCTGACATATTTCTCGCCTGCCGTCTCGACTGCCTTCAGAACTGAAATAACACTTGTAAGTAAGTAATATATCGAATATGTATTCAACACTGCCGCGTGTGTGCTAAACACCATCAGAAGGCACAGACAACAGCACTCAAGGGCATAATTGAATATAAACACATAGGTGTACTGAAAGTAGATGCATACGACTATTGTAATTTCAGTCTCATAACATGACAATTGTCTGTCCATCTATGGAATACGCCATATCAGCTTGGGACCGCTACATAGTCGATGACTGCTATGACAAAGTTCAACGTCAGACAGCTTGTTTCATCTTCAACGACTGATGGCCAACAACTCAGCTGAAAAAACTTCAAGACCACCACACACTGCTGTGTCTCACTATTCCAAGATCACTCCAATGTCTAGTGGACATCCATCTAGTGTTGCACAAATCCAATAGCCTGATGCCCTGGACATGGGAAAAGTGTGGTTGAACAAGTCACCTTGTCTACGTAGATACATACAGTTCAAATCCAAACCCCTTAAGTCCATGGCCACTGCCATTCCTTAAGCTATAGGTTAATTCCAGCAACTATAGAATATTACAAATTTTCCTTTTTTTCAAAAACAATTAATCATTGGAACCATCTCCCCCCCAGACATTGTCCATCTCCCTACCATAGAACTATTCAATATGGCTGTTTGCTATATTGATCATGCCAGCCCCTAGCAGTTTTTGACGCTCAACATGTCTACATCACAGCGAGGGGCTTGACATTTGAGGAAGATAAGGTAAGTCAGAGCTGTTGCTTTCACTTTGTTATCGATTAAGTTATGATTTATTTTTTACTAACTGATGTTGCATACAATAAATTAAATATCATTATGCTAGAGAGAACATTAGATAGTGGCGTCCATGGTCGAGTGTCAGATCTGGAATCGAACGGTCCCGGGTTCGATACTCGGTCAGGCCATGCATGTAGTGTCATTGAGCAAGGCACCTCACAGGCTCACACATATTGCTGGTTAACCGCTTAGGTCGGCTAAGCCTGCCGAGGAAAACATGTCTACATGACATGTATGTCCCACAAGGGGTTTGACATTAATGGGACATACATACATTATTTGCACAGCCTCTTTTTGAAACACAAATACACTGGTTATCGCTTATGTCACCGGTAACAAGTCTACATCCCACAAGGATTTGACATTAGAGGAAGATAGATACTTCACTAATTTAATTGGTATACCAGGATATATCCTCACAAGGGGTTTGGCTAGTCCTATATAAATAAGACCTCTACATAAAAACAATTTCTGTTATTTCAAGGTCTTATTGTTAAAGCTCATTTTCGCATAGCACTTTCCACCCTGATCCGATGGCGGGATTTCTGACCAATATTTTGAAGCTTTTCGGACATGCACGGTTATAAATGTGTGCATTGGTGTTAAGAATAATCCTAAATATAGATATTAGGAACGTTAAAAATATATTGTATTACTGTTGTGCATGTCATTTAGCTGTTTGAAGTCAACAGGTGAAATTCTCCCATTTTTTCTGCGCAGTCTTCACAAAAGAAATCCGAATTATTTATTATTTAGTACATGTCATGCGTATGAACAATTGGATATTAAACGAAATCTTATTTGGTTCATCGTAATGGCACGGAGATAAATCTTATAAACCTTTTCGTCTATTTCGATTTTCTATTTTTGTTTTTCGCAATAATCAAATATTCAAAAAGGCTGATTTGAAATGGTGAATGTATAATTAATGTTGTGTCAAGAGACGTTATAGACTGTGCAGAATTAAAACAACGGCATGTGTGTTCATCTTGTTAACAATTTTAATTTATAAAAACAACTTTTTAGAATATAAAATATGCTACGGGTAATTGAGGTTTAGCGTTTTAGACTTTGAAAAATGCCTGAATAGTAAAATGTAACATTTTTCAAGTCTAAATATTTGGACTAGGGGTTTGGCATTATGTATGTATGTATGTTCCATTAATGTCAAACCCCTTGCGGGGACCTAGACATGTTTCCTGGGCATGCTTAGCCGACCATAGCGGTTAACCAGTACTAAGCAATGTGTGTGAGGTGCCTTGCTCAATGACACTACATACGTGGCCTGACTGAGTATCGAACCCAGACCGTTCGATTCCAAATCCGACACTCTACCATTGGACCACGGACGCCACATTAACGGAGGATTGAATATCTGCTAAGCCAATCAACTTGTTTCAATCTTATAGACTTCCCTACATTTTTTTTGGAACCAATCCGAGGGCGTTATTTATGAATAACAGCATCTAAACATTAGAAATAATCGAAAAATTACAATCGCGAAAACCAACGACATATATACCTTTCAACCGTTCAACAGCAAATTCTTCGAATTCATACAACGATATTGTGCTTGTTGGAGGTAGTTTATATAACTGAAGCCTGCTGATATATGACCCATTTGAAATATCACGCTTGCTTGTTTTATTTCTTTTAAAAGCTCGTTTTGATGAAACAAATTCCATTTTCGCGCTTTGTTTTCATTTGCTTGTATCCGGCTGCGTTATAAAAATGACCTTTGATTTCAGTACAAGTCTGGTACCATGATCAATATCAATGAAACGATATAAAAGACTAATCAAACGTCTGAATAACATAGATAATAACACTGTCAGATGACTTCTACTTTAGTTTTGCTATTTAAAAGCATTTGTTGTCAAGTTTAAAATTGTGTTTGTAGCAGACATGGCAGGCTCAATACCAGGTTCAGTGTTAGCAGCAGGCTGGATCCCGTTTGTAATAGTTATTGTGGTAATTAACTAATTATTAACATGTTTTGACATAACACTTTTAACAGTTACTCACATGATAACAAAACAGTACATTCGTAACATTGTTACATGTATAACAATATGAATTACATTGTTACATGTATAACAATATGACAACCAGTATAATATTTACAACAGGCAATAGTGACGCAGTCGTCACATGTCAATCAAACTAGTCGATCATTCAACTGTTCAATCAGGCTTCAATATTTCACACACCCCCAAGCAACGATTATTGTGTGTCTAAGAGGCCTATTATAGAGTGCAGTTAGAACTTAGGGGGCGTAGCTAATTGAAATATTTAGACCTGAAAAATGTGACATTTTACTATGAAGGCATCTGTTGAAATTATAGATCGAAAAATTATTTTGAGGTCTTATATTAAGGCTAGGGCGTAGCCAGACAAAAATAATGTGTACGCAAATCTACCATTATCTGGGAGCACTGAAAGTGAGGCAAACCTAACAGGATAGCATTATCACAAATAGATATCTCTGATCCAATATTATTTATGTTTTGTCCTACATTTGTGCAACATACATACATATTATTAACTAATATTTTGCAAGTACAAAGTTTGTCATACGTTCTTTGATTTTGTTATACATGTATACAGTCATAAGATGTATTGGGTGTTTTTTTTATATGATGTTATGGGTAAATGGGGGTCGAGAAGTCTCATGTCGTTGAGATGTCCAGGCTCCTGGGGGTTTAGATGTCTTGCTTGCTAGCAGTTGGGAGCCATGAAAAATGCAAACGAGAAGTTGTGCATATAATTGTTTCGATAGTCTGATTTTGGACAATGTTCTATCAAATTTGATTTGTGCATTATTTTATTTTCAGCTTATTGTTCTGTTTTCAAGTATTTACATCAAATATTACACAAGCAAGCGTGACAGCGAGTGGTCGACGACACTGAGTGCTATCATTTCTCTCAGCATTACGCTGATGACGACAGCACTTATACCAGTAGATGTATTCTTGGTGTCGTTCATGAAACATTCAAATGGAACATTTAAAGTAAGATCATAGTTAGGGTTCATTCACAGGAATGTGAGATTGTATCCATACAGCACCAAACACAATGTTTTAGGCAGCGATAACCCTGTATCTATATCCCTCTATATATCTAGGGTTATTGGTGCTTAAAACATGGTTTTTGGTGCCTTATCGATAACATCTTAAGTTCCTGTTGTTTATTTTAGAGTGGGTAAAAGGGCAGGTTGGGTCAGAAAAGGGGCAAGGTGCAATTTGAGCGGCGATTGAGGTAGCTAGTTTTCCCCTTTTGAATATTTTGCTAACATACAGTGATTGACAGCTAATTATGCTTGATCAAAGAAGCAATTGGGTGGAACATATCAGGTAAACTAATGGGGGGCAAGGTTGAGTTTATATAAGATCTGCCCACTTACTAGCCATTTAAAAAATTTAATATTATAAAAAAGGCAAATGGGTGGACATACAATTATATAATGAGCAAATGGGTGGACATACATATAATGAGCAAATTGGTGGACATACATATAATGAGCAAATTGGTGGACATACATATAATGAGCAAATGGGTGGACATAAATATAATGAGCAAATGGGTGGACATTCATATAATGAGCAAATTGGTGGACATAAATATAATGAGCAAATGGGTGGACATAAATATAATGAGCAAATGGGTGGACATACATATAATGAGCAAATTGGTGGACATACATATAATGAGCAAATGGGTGGACATACATATAATGAGCAAATTGGTGGACATAAATATAATGAGCAAATGGGTGGACATTCATATAATGAGCAAATTGGTGGACATAAATATAATGAGCAAATTGGTGGACATAAATATAATGAGCAAATGGGTGGACATACATATAATGAGCAAATTGGTGGACATACATATAATGAGCAAATTGGTGGACATACATATAATGAGCAAATGGGTGGACATACATATAATGAGCAAATGGGTGGACATACATATAATGAGCAAATTGGTGGACATACATATAATGAGCAAATGGGTGGACATACATATAATGAGCAAATTGGTGGACATACATATAATGAGCAAATGGGTGGACATAAATATAATGAGCAAATGGGTGGACATACATATAATGAGCAAATTGGTGGACATACATATAATGAGCAAATTGGTGGACATACATATAATGAGCAAATGGGTGGACATAAATATAATGAGCAAATGGGTGGACATACATATAATGAGCAAATTGGTGGACATACATATAATGAGCAAATGGGTGGACATAAATATAATGAGCAAATGGGTGGACATAAATATAATGAGCAAATTGGTGGACATACATATAATGAGCAAATTGGTGGGTTAGAATGGTGCAGGGTGGGCATCCTGTCATTCTGCTCTAGAAAACACTATATATACCTATTATTCTCATTGTTTGTTTTGCCCAGCAGTTACAGAATTAGTGCAAAAGATTCTGTAAGAAGCTACATTATATTGTGATCTAATTCTTAGGATATCAGATTCTGGCTCATGATCCAAGCTCCCGATCATCTCAGAGGAGGTGTCTGGGTATTCCGTGAGATAAACACTAGACCCGATACATAAGTACCTTTACTGATTTGTCTGTGGGTATTCAGTGAGATAAACACTAGGCCCAATACCTAAGTACCTTTACTGATTTGTCTGTGGGTATTCAGTGAGATAAACACTAGGCCCAATACCTAAGTACCTTTACTGATTTGTCTGTGGGTATTCCGTGAGATAAACACTAGACCCGATACCTAAGTACATTTACTGATTTGTCTGTGGGTATTCCGTGAGATAAACTCTAGACCCGATACCTAAGTACCTTTACTGATTTGTCTGTGGGTATTCCGTGAGATAAACACTAGGCCCGATACATAAGTACCTTTACTGATTTGTCTGTGGGTATTCCGTGAGATAAACACTAGACCCGATACCTAAGTACCTTTACTGATTTGTCTGTGGGTATTCAGTGAGATAAACACTAGACCCGATACATAAGTACCTTTACTGATTTGTCTGTGGGTATTCCGTGAGATAAACACTAGACCCGATACCTAAGTACCTTTACTGATTTGTCTGTGGGTATTCCGTGAGATAAACACTAGACCCGATACTAATACCTTTACTGATTTGTCTGTGGGTATTCGTGAGATAAACACTAGCCCGATACTAAGTACCTTTACTGATTTGTCTGTGGGTATTCCGTGAGATAAACACTAGACCCGATACCTAAGTACCTTTACTGATTTGTCTGTGGGTATTCCGTGAGATAAACACTAGGCCCGATACCTAAGTACCTTTACTGATTTGTCTGTGGGTATTCAGTGAGATAACCACTAGACCCGATACCTAAGTACCTTTACTGATTTGTCTGTGGGTATTCCGTGAGATAAACACTAGGCCCGATACCTAAGTACCTTTACTGATTTGTCTGTGGGTATTCAGTGAGATAACCACTAGACCCGATACCTAAGTACCTTTACTGATTTGTCTGTGGGTATTCCGTGAGATAAACTGATTTGATCAAGATATTAGAAATCATTTTTCAGCTGCGGAAAATTGTTACATGTGGAAGTTTATGCAACCTGTATATCTTAGCTGGGACATATGGTCTAGTTGTTTATAAAAAATTTATTTTAGCTCGATTGCGAAACAAGTTCTTACAACTTATAATTAATCACTCGAGACCTCATTACTGATGGAACCCATCACCACAAGGGAAAGAGAGAAGAGGCAACGTGGAATTTAAATGCCTTGCCTAAGTGCACAATTGTGACGGTTCCAGCGCGGCTTCAGACTCCTGACCCTTCGCACCTGAAGCGAACGCACTACCACTGCACTAGCACAACTTCCACAATATATGATCTAGTGCCTAGTATGCAATGCACATGACATACTCGTATTAGTGGTCATATATGACAGTTACCTCCTCATAACAGACATCATATATCCTCTTATTTATAAAATATGTTTATCTATACAAAATATATGCACTTTTTACTCATGTATATAATTATGGTACGCGATCATAAAATAATAAAATTATCAGGGACAATGTGACAGACTTGCAATCCCATGCATTTTACAGGTCTCATTCTACAGGGTGACTTGGGCAAAATAGTCGCCCTAGGGACCCTGACAAGTTCCCTAAAAAAATATATAATTTGTTTTATTTAATTGTTTTTTTTTGTTTTTGCAATTTTCATACAAAATTTTACTGGCCCATTATAATGCACTACATCTATTCAAATGTTGTATTTAATGTTTATATTGTGTCTTTTAACCCTATTTTGTTGAAATTTATTAAATAACACAATTTAAGGACACAATCACGCGCTTTCTCATTTCTTCCAAAAATTATGACCTAGAAATGGACTGAGCCCCGTTTTATATGCATAATGTTACTCTTTCGTTATTGCATATAGTTTGAATTTCTCTTGCTTAACCCTTTCCTTCATAGAGATTTAGGTTAATATACTATTATATCTCCATACAAACGACAGCCATTTAGCTATCATGCAGTGGATTAGTAGTGGCCATATCTATCCCACCTCCATAGATATTACTTGGACTACACGAGATTCTGGCCTTTATTATGAACATTGGTTTCGCTACTACATTGTCAATGTATGTCATATTGGTAATGGCGTCAAGAGGTGCTTCTATGAGGGAAAGGTTTAACATGTTAAACTAAATGTTTCATTTTAGGATTGGGCCAGTAACAACGAGACGCGTGACTCCCTGGAACAGTCCATTCTGATTAGCTACTACAGTATGTGGGAATTTATAAATTATTGTTTTTAAAATGTTTAGTTTATACAAATTTATTTTAGCTCGAACTCGATTGTGAAACAAGTTCTTACAACTTATATTAATCAATCTCAAGACCTCACCTCATTCCTGATGGAATCCATCGCCACGAGGGAGAGAGAAGAGTCATGTGGAATTTAAATGCCTTGCCTAAGGGCACAATCGTAACAGCTCCAGCGGGGCTCGAACTCCTGGACTTTCGCACATGATACGACATCATACGAGCGTGGTACCATTGCGCTATAACGACTTCCACATAAAATATGTCATGTTAATTTGTGTAAACATGAAAGCTGATTACATTCGTATATTAGCTTACCAGAATGCCAGTTTAGTACCAATAATGTATATTAGCTTACCAGAATGCCAGATTAGTACCAATAATGTATATTAGCTTACCAGAATGCCAGTTTAGTACCAATAATGTATATTAGCTTACCAGAATGCCAGTTTAGTACCAATAATGTATATTAGCTTACCAGAATGCCAGTTTAGTACCAATAATGTATATTAGCTTACCAGAATGCCAGTTTAGTACCAATAATGTATATTAGCTTACCAGAATGCCAGTTTAGTACCAATAATGTATATTAGCTTACCAGAATGCCAGTTTAGTACCAATAATGTATATTAGCTTACCAGAATGCCAGTTTAGTACCAATAATGTATATTAGCTTACCAGAATGCCAGTTTAGTACCAATAATGTATATTAGCTTACCAGAATGCCAGTTTAGTACCAATAATGTGTATTAGCTTACCAGAATGCCAGTTTAGTACCAATAATGTATATTAGCTTACCAGAATGCCAGTTTAGTACCAATAATGTATATTAGCTTACCAGAATGCCAGTTTAGTACCAATAATGTATATTAGCTTACCAGAATGCCAGTTTAGTACCAATAATGTATATTAGCTTACCAGAATGCCAGTTTAGTACAATAATGTATATAGCTTACCAGAATGCCAGTTAGTACCAATAATGTATATTAGCTTACCAGAATGCCAGTTTAGTACCAATAATGTATATTTTTATGATGTTGGGAAAAAAGTAGTACATTCTATGTAAACCCGTAGCAAGGATATTGTCTTTGCCTGGAAATATTCATATATTGACACATGGACATCAATTTGCCTGGAAATATTCATATATTGACACATGGACATCGATTTGCCTGGAAATATTCATATATTGACACATGGACATCAATTTGCCTGGAAATATTCATATATTGACACATGGACATCGATTTGCCTGGAAATATTCATATATTGACACATGGACATCAATTTGCCTGGAAATATTCATATATTGACACATGGACATCAATTTGCCTGGAAATATTCATATATTGACACATGGACATCAATTTGCCTGGAAATATTCATATATTGACACATGGACATCGATTTGCCTGGAAATATTCATATATTGACACATGGACATCGATTTGAAACAGCTTAGCTTAACAGTTTGATTTCGATCAATGTTCGTGTTTTGTTGTATCAACGTTTCACATTAAAGATGATTGTGTACATATATTTCGTGTATGTACGACCCTGTAATATTCTGTACATATAGGGTCATATTCTGTACATGTATCCATTTCTTGTATGTACGACCCTGTAATATTCTGTACATGTATCTATTTCGTGTATGTATGACCCTGTAATATTCTGTACATGTATCTATTTCGTGTATGTATGACCCTGTAATATTCTGTACATGTATCTATTTCGTGTATGTATGACCCTGTAATATTCTGTACATGTATCTATTTCGTGTATGTATGACCCTGTAATATTCTGTACATGTATCTATTTCGTGTGTATTTCAACATTGTATTCCTTGATCACATTCTGTATATATATTTCAGCGTTGTGTACCTTGATCACATTCTGTATATATATATTTCAGCGTTGTAAGCCTTGATCACATTCTGTATATATATTTCAGCGTTGTGTACCTTGATCACATTCTGTATATATATTTCAGCGTTGTATTCCTTGATCACATTCTGTATATATATTTCAGCGTTGTGTACCTTGATCACATTCTGTATATATATTTCAACATTGTAAGCCTTGATCACATTCTGTATATATATTTCAGCGTTGTAAGCCTTGATCACATTCTGTATATATATTTCAGCGTTGTATGTCTTGATCACATTCTGTATATATATTTCAGCGTTGTATGTCTTGATCACATTCTGTATATATATTTCAGCGTTGTGTACCTTGATCACATTCTGTATATATATTTCAGCGTTGTAAGCCTTGATCACATTCTGTATATATATTTCAGCGTTGTAAGCCTTGATCACATTCTGTATATATATTTCAGCGTTGTATGCCTTGATCACATTCTGTATATATATTTCAGCGTTGTAAGCCTTGATCACATTCTGTATATATATTTCAGCATTGTATGCCTTGATCACATTCTGTATGTTTCTCCTGCTACCGTTCATGTACTTTTTCTATGAAGAGAGAGAAGATGACATTACATGCAAGTCTGTGAGTACATATAGTGTAGTGGCAATATCTCAAAAGGGGCTTAAAAATGGGTGCAACCCCTCCCCATGGTAGAACAAGACACAACCTATTTTTTCTTGAAGAGGGTGGTCTGGGGAGTAGGAAAAGGATGGTTGTGAATCTGAGATCATTGTAGGTCATTATGAAAATCTCATTTATATATGTGTAGATGAGGACTCCGAGAATAAATTTGATGATATATGTTTTTTCCAAGTATATCAGTTAATATTCAAGCTATATGCACAAATTATGTATCAAAATGTTCAGGATGACAATACACACTCACTACAATTGCATTTAATCAGAAAATATATCTCATACTTGGCATAAAAGCCAAAATAATGCAATTTATTGCTGAAAATCGACTACAGATTCACTGAATTACCGACCTTAATGACTACATAACTTTACACATACCAGCTCCATGTTGATAAATATTATACCTAAATGTATCCTGTACATATATGTATTCAATATAAGGTTCCAAAGTGTAATATAGCTCCTGCTGAGAATTGTATTATCAAAAACATAGCACTTTACCGAAATATCCAAAATACCTTAAATTCGCGTATTCCACGAAATATCATGTTTTCATTAGTTTACACCATGCTGCCTTGGCAATATACTTTTGTTATATTTAGATACATATATCAGCACATTCACAATATGGTGAACTAGCATTTATGACTACCCCAGAAATACACGCACATGTAAATGATATACATATTTATTGAATTGGAAGTTATTGATACAGCAGTGGTAATTTAATCCAAATGATTGATGTTCATGTAATCAGTCAATCACTGTCGTCATTGCTGCTGTCACTTAGCACAAGAGCATTATCTGTGTTTTGGCAATCACCAACACAGGAACATAACTCCGTGCATCTCAGTCCCGCGGTCAGGCAGTGACAGGCTCTAGATTGTGAGCAGTTCTCATCGGTGCAATAGAGATGTGTCAGGTCTCGAACCTCTTTGGGGGCCGCATCTTTTTCGAACATGACAGGTTCGAGTTTGTTGTCCCTTAGCTGCCATCCATTGCCATCAGGTCTCCAAAGAACTGGCTTTGCTTCATGACTGTGAATCCAAATCGCCACCTGGTAATTCACACGTCTGATATGCTGTTGAAAAGCATCATCTGTTGGCGGGAAAAGTGATGCAACCTTGTCACTTTTACACGCATAATCATAGCGTAGCTGATCCAGAGACTTGCACGAGTTGCTCTTCGATCCATACAGAAGCAATGCATACTTCGTGGCTGTGGGGAGTTCATTAGTTATGTCACTGGATTGGCCTAACTGTGCCAGTGGCAGCAAGTCTCCAATATTCAACAAGAGCTTGCTATAGGTAGTGCGCTTACCTATTTTGAAGAGGGAAGATGTTGTATCGCATCCACTAATAGCATGTGACGCTGGTAGCAGAGTGAAACATCTTCTCCAATTTGATCAGTTATGGTGTTGACAGGAATGAACCTCTGGCGGTTTGTTGCTTTGCTGCAATGACCAGCATTCATGTAAACTTTGCAGTCTCCAAACACACCCTTGCCACAGTAGTATATTAGAAGGACTAATACATCAGTATCATCGCATCGGACAATGATACTTGAGTGTGATTGAGCAAGATTGATGGCATGTAGCAGGATTCGTGTGTCGGCCTCCTCGTGTGTGCTGAACAGTTCAGGTTTTTCTTGTACCTCTGTGCGCTGAATAACTTTCACAAGCTGACCATCTTCAAAACCTTCTGCCAGTGTGATTGATTGGTGTTCCTTGAGGAGCTGTGGAGCGGTTTGTGTCAAATATACACAGACAAACTCTGCCAGTGCTGATTTGTTTGTGGCATTTGTCATAAATTTTCGGTAGTTTGGAACCCTACGTCGACCATTGATGACATACGTAGGGCCTGTTTCTCTACCTGTACGATGGTCTCGTTCCAGCTGCTTGATGGATATCTCCGAATCATATCGATCAAAGACCAGAGTGACTGATATCACACCTAAGTTACCAGCTAGCAGTGACTGAATTCTCTGCATTACGACAAGTCCCAAATCATCGAATGTGTCAAACTTGGATTCATCCATTGCTTGAAGTAGTGCCATCCCATCAATGATGTATGCAGTGTGACGATCATCTGTCTCTTCCAACACCTGTATTTCATCGCAATTCGATTCTAACTTCTTGGCTAAATCAGCCTTGGTCGTCTTGCGCATCGTGCCATCATCGTTGAACAGAGAAGGTGGTACAGGTGCTAGCTTGTGTGTCAGAACCTCTTCTAAGCTGACATCCCTCTGCTTCGACACAGCCAGCAGCCTTCGGAATAAGACTTCAGAATCTACCATGATCTTGTCTGTTTTCTTGGATGTCAAAGATTTGGACATGTTGGCAAATGTTGGAGTCTTCGTCCGTGTGTCTGTCTCCCAGAAACTGAGTGTCCTGTCAACCATGAGCCGCTTCTCCACAAAGGTAGTGTTCCGTGTCTGTGCAACTTCCAGAATATTTATCAGTCCATTGGCAACTTCCAGTGATGCGACCTGTCCAGTGGTGATATTGACGAGTTCATCGGGCACAGTATCAAGGTCGAAGGGATTCTGTAAGCCTGATACATATTCCTGTATCTTTATGACGTCCTGTTCATCCCTTGCCATCCTAGTCTTGCCATGCTCAGTGTGGTTTCTCGTTTGTGTTTGTTTGTTACTATGGCACAGTTCCTTGAAGGCATCTGTGTACTCCGCAGTGATGTGTCGAGTCACCATCCAGCGTGTGAGAGCGCCCTTCCGCAAGGTAAATCCGATGACACCTCCCTTGCTCTTCCCCTCACGGTTTATTGTCTGTTCAAGTGCTTGGTCACTGGCAACTGCATTGAACCGTCTGGACGACCTCCGGACTACGAATCCACCTTCTTACAGGTATTGGTAAGATTGTGGTTGTTTTTGCTTGAGGCTTATCATATCATTCAGATATCCAGGCAAATATCGGACATAGTTGCCTCTGTCGGCAGCTCGACACCAGTGGATGGCCTCACAGACAGCGATGAGATGCAGCTCGAATAAACCATCCTGCTCTGATCTCAGAAGTCACAACAAAGTTCCCACTCCCTGCATGAATGTGTCCCAGTAAGCAAAGGTAGCTGATTGTGTTCGTCCAGCGGCTGTGAACTCCTGATGTAGCGCTTGTAAGGTTGTGATGTGTTCGGACTCTAGCTGTTCGGTTAGTTTTCGAGCTGATTCGTTGTCTCCTGATTTGAAAGCCTGTTGGATATCGCTCACAAGCTTATCCATGTCATCTTGTCGAAGATCTGTCTGAACCTGTTGTTGTAGCCATGCCAAAAATGCTTCCTGATACAACCGATACAAGGCCTCTAGCACCAGTTTCATGCTCCTATTTCCTCTGGACACATGCTTCCCTTCGAGCATAAGTCTTGCAGTTGCTGACGCATAGACGTCCGAGTCGACCAGCATGGAGAGGAGACCCCCGTCACCATAGAGTTTCCCGATGCTCGCTACATAAGCCATTGTTAAGTGCATACCACCTAGCCTCATTGTTATCTTTCCGTCCAAACGTGGAGGCTTGTTCCACATTATTTGTTGTGCCTTGCTGTAGATGGCGCAATCTGCTGTGACTAGGATGTGAGGCTGCTTAAGTTTGTCGGCTATCTGGACTAATCTAAGTAGGATGGTATAGATGGTGGTAAGATCCGTTGGTGGAGCACGAATGAAGGGCAGGTAGCATGTAGTCGCGACTGGCAGATTCCGCTCAGACAAGAATGCATTAGATGCCGACCACGATGGGATAGCCTGATGATCATCAACGGTTTTACGGGACACTTTCCATGCTAAATCTCTAGATTCGGCTGTCTTGAATTATGGATGTTCTATGTCAATATTCATCATTGCTGAATCGCTCACAGGAGGAGGTTCTGGTCGTTTGGCAGCTTTGTTGTACCTTAAAATAATACATGTCAGAACTAAATATATATTTGGACATGCATGCACATTCGTGGTAACTTGTGAATAGTATTATACTACCATTTTACTGTCTATGTTATCGATGCTATTCTATATGCATGCATTATAATGTTAGACCAGCCACCAACAATCATATGACCACAACCGTAGGTATCATAAATTTCTTACCAATTGTTTTACCAGGTATATGCTGTAATTACCAAAATATAATGATAAAGTGGCAGCAAAGACTACAACATTTCCACAGTTTTGTTTCAATGACTTAGCTATATACCTCTGGAGATCGTCAAATCCTGGACATACTTTATCAGCTGCTGATAGCGACTTCATTGGCAACCTGGGAATGCACTTGTCATCAAGTTGGGGGATTCCTCTATGGAACAGCACGGCTGCCATGGCATGAGTGGTTGACTTTCCATCCAGAGTAGCTTCGTTTTGGTCAAAATTATCGATCGCAGCATCTACCACTGGCAAACCATCAATGGACCCTAGGTGCTGGAGTCTCTTGGGTATGTATACGCCATCTTTGACATTTTCCTCATCAATAGCCACAGATGTGAGGAAGCGCCAAACTTCGTCGTAGGAGACACAATGACCCAGTGAATTAAGTAAGTCGATCATATTCTTGTTTCCAAATTCGTGGTGCACTTGTAAGGCTAAGTCTAGTGTAATTGATGTGTACATGCGCTGACTCTGTGAAATCATATTATGACATATGGCAATTGTTTTCAGGTTGATCTTAGGAACATCGTCTTCACTACAACTTGTCAGCTTGTTGTATGCTTGTTCATTAAGGCACCATTCAATGAAGTCATACATATAGAAACACATTTTATATCAGACATTGGAATCGCGTTACGTACTATGCGGGGGGGGTATGTTTTTAGAAGAAAACTCTGAGTAACTGTTCTGTGCATGTATTTCTGGGGTAGTCATAAATGCTAGTTCACCATATTGTGAATGTGCTGATATATGTATCTAAATATAACAAAAGTATATTGCCAATGCAGCATGGTGTAAACTAATGAAAACATGATATTTCGTGGAATACGCGAATTTAAGGTATTTTGGATATTTCGGTAAAGTGTTATGTTTTTGATAATACAATTCTCAGCAGGAGCTATATTACACTTTGGAACCTTATATTGAATACATATATGTACAGGATACATTTAGGTATAATATTTATCAACATGGAGCTGGTATGTGTAAAGTTATGTAGTCATTAAGGTCGGTAATTCAGTGAATCTGTAGTCGATTTTCAGCAATAAATTGCATTATTTTGGCTTTTATGCCAAGTATGAGATATATTTTCTGATTAAATGCAATTGTAGTGAGTGTGTATTGTCATCCTGAACATTTTGATACATAATTTGTGCATATAGCTTGAATATTAACTGATATACTTGGAAAAAACATATATCATCAAATTTATTCTCGGAGTCCTCATCTACACATATATAAATGAGATTTTCATAATGACCTACAATGATCTCAGATTCACAACCATCCTTTTCCTACTCCCCAGACCACCCTCTTCAAGAAAAAATAGGTTGTGTCTTGTTCTACCATGGGGAGGGGTACCCGACCAAAAAGTACCCCTTGACCACTACACTAATAAGTATATAGTTTATACAAATTTATTTTAGCTCGATTGCGAAAGTACTTCTTTCAACTTATATTAATCACTCTCGAGACCTCATTCCTAATGGAATCCATCGCCACCATGGTGAGAGAAGAGACGTGTGGAATTTAAATTCCCTGCTTAAGTGCACAATCTTAACAGCTCCAGTGGGGCGCAAACTCTGGGCTATCGCACCTGAAGCGACCGTGCTACCACTGCGCTATCACGACTTCCACAAGTTGCATGGCCTCCTCTGACATTTCATTGTTGGCTTTCGCCAATTAGAAAAAGTTTGATCCTCTTTGGAGCCACCTGATGTCAATGATTGCCAACATAGCGACAAGTTCAAATGTTGTGGGGCCCTTGCACATAATTATTTCGCCAATTTTCATTAAATTATGGACACTTTCATCTGAAAGCTGTGTTCATGTGTACTGCACAATAAAAACATTTGACAAGTATCTTAACAAACGCTGTTCCATATACATAATAAATAATTGTATTAAATGGAGATAATCTCAATAAGCTTTAAAGCGACACTACATCGGTGAAAACACAAATTTCTACAGAAGTATTTTCCTATTACATGGTATAATTATTTTCCAAATATTTGCCTCAATTACTGAGTATTTCAACTAATAGACAAACGTCGTATACGCAGTTTGTTGACATAACAAAATAATGTAAACATCCATGCGTACTACAACTAGTGTATCCTGAATAACACAATTTATGGTACAGATTTACCGTTATATCTCACATTTGTGCCTATTTATTTGTAGACGGCAATAGTAAAACGACTTAGTTAAATTATCTCTAAGCGACATTGTCGCGTTTAGTATTGACTCCGATGACAAACAAACGTCAATTCAGGAGCATGGATGACCGTTATATGAAATCATACTTTCAATCCACAAAAACACTGTTTATTGATTCAATGTTAGTGTTCGAATGTATTCGGAAGAATTTGTAGTAGCAATACATTTATACATGAAAAAATGCATTTTATTTTCTTCTTACGATGTAATGTCGCTTTAACCTTTCGATTAAATCCATTTTCATTCTGTATACAATAGATATGTACTGTACATTATGAATGAATAAATATGTTTAAACCAATGGTATTAATGGAAGTGCATGAAAATTGACACATGGCTATATTCGGCACGAAACTATAATGTGGAAAACATAGGACCGATAACTCTTGCAGTCAAATTAACAAAATTATGAATAACACTTCAACATAAAAAATAACAAGGAAGGCCAGAAAATATGTTATACATGTATGGTTTATTGCATTTGTATAATGTTGTCATATCAGAAAATGTGTTCAATATCCATGAATAGTGGAGCGTGATTGTCCGTCTGACAACTCTTGTTATGTTGTTATTTTCAGAGATGTTGCGGAGCACTGAAGTACTCTCTTGTGTTTCTGATTGTTGTTTTTGTTCTGCTTCTCATTGGGTAAGCACAGATTGCATGCATCAATTAGCCTGGGTACCAGTCTGTCAATTGCACACATTAATTAGCCTGGGTTCCAGTCTGTCGATTGCACACATCAATTAGCCTGGGTTCCAGTCTGTCAATTGCACGCATCAATTAGCCTGGGTACCAAGTCTGTCGAATATATTAACTTTTTAACGTCTGGTAAAATTGGTATGATCAGAAACTCAACACGGCTCAATTAACGGTTTGGGTGTTAACCCTTTACTCCACACTGAAAGAGGTCAATTACTCATTGTATCTCCATACTGCTGATAAGCAGCTAGCTCACTGCACAACATTCTCAATAATCAATATCTATGGGAATAGATAACAGTGTGGAGAGTTTGTAGATGGCAAAGACACGGTTTACTGATTGAAAATGATTGTTTAAAATGTTTCGGAAGACTGTAATAGCAATGCTATTGATATGTGAATACTTATATCTTCGTCTTTGTACAATTTGATGGCACTTTACATGTAAGTAGACGTTTTTAAACTTCCAACTCCTGTGCTATGACAAACAAAGTTATTAAAGTTTGCACTTATCTCCAGGGTTCCCTCTGTCTGAATGTTTGTCTGCGCCACTTCTGTGGCCAATTGAAAAACACTGGAGCCAATTTAAAAAACTTGGAGCCAACTAAGAGCCATATAGTTCACAAATAAATATTTGAAGCCATGTATTTGACAAAACATGTGCCAAATTTTTTTTTTTAAACTGCGCCAATTCACAAAATTTAGCGCAAATATTTGTTTTTTGTCGCAATTGGCGCCATTGGCGACCGACAGCGGGAACCCTGATCTCAATCAACAAATGAATTGATTCTGATTGTAATTCTGTCTTATTGAGGTGGCCGAGAGGTTAATGTCATTGACTTTAAATCATTTCCGAGAGGTTAATGTCATTGACTTTAAATTATTTCCGATAGGTTAATGTCATTGACTTTAAATCATTTCCGAGAGGTTAATGTCATTGACTTTAAATCATTTCCGAGAGGTTAATGTCATTGACTTGTCATTGACTTTAAATCATTTCCGAGAGGTTAATGTCATTGACTTTAAATCATTTCTGAGAGGTTAATGTCATTGACTTTAAATCATTTCCGAGAGGTTAATGTCATTGACTTTAAATCATTTCCGAGAGGTTAATGTCATTGACTTGTCATTGACTTTAAATCATTTCCGAGAGCTTAATGTCATTGACTTTAAATCATTTCTGAGAGGTTAATGTCATTGACTTTAAATCATTTCCGAGAGGTTAATGTCATTGACTTTAAATCATTTCCGAGAGGTTAATGTCATTGACTTTAAATCATTTCCGAGAGGTTAATGTCATTGACTTTAAATCATTTCCGAGAGGTTAATGTCATTGACTTTAAATCATTTCCGAGAGGTTAATGTCATTGACTTTAAATCATTTCCGAGAGGTTAATGTCATTGACTTTAAATCATTTCCGAGAGGTTAATGTCATTGACTTTAAATCATTTCCGAGAGGTTAATGTCATTGACTTTAAATCATTTCCGAGAGGTTAATGTCATTGACTTTAAATCATTTCCGAGAGGTTAATGTCATTGACTTTAATCATTTCCGAGTTAATGTCATTGACTTTAAATCATTTCCGAGAGGTTAATGTCATTGACTTTAAATCATTTCGAGAGGTTAACGTCATTGACTTTATATCATTTCCGAGAGGTTAATGTCATTGACTTTAAATCATTTCCGAGCGGTTAATGTCATTGACTTTAAATCATTTCCGAGAGGTTAATGTCATTGACTTTATATCATTTCCGAGAGGTTAATGTCATTGACTTTAAATCATTTCCGAGCGGTTAATGTCATTGACTTTAAATCATTTCCGAGAGGTTAACGTCATTGACTTTAAATCATTTCCGAGCGGTTAATGTCATTGACTTTAAATCATTTCCGAGAGGTTAATGTCATTGACTTTAAATCATTTACCCCACACCGCTGTATGTTCGAATCCCACTGGGATGTGTTGAATTGTTTTATGTGAGAAAGCTATCCAGTTGGATCGTGGTTCTACCCTGGTACCCACCCGTGCATGAAACACTGCTCGGAGAGGCACACAGAGTTAGAGGGTCACAATTTCTTGCATAGGATGTTCCAACATCGTAAAAATATACATTATTGGTACTAAACTGGCATTCTGGTAAGCTAATATACATTATTGGTACTAAACTGGCATTCTGGTAAGCTAATATACGAATGTAATCAGCTTTCATGTTTACACAAATTAACATGACATATTTTATGTGGAAGTCGTTATAACGCAATGGTACCGCGCTCGTATCAGGTGTGAAAGGCCAGGAGTTTGAGCCCCGCTGGAGCTGTTACGATTGTGCCCTTAGGCAAGGTATTTAAATTCCACGTTGCCTCTTCAATCTCCCTCGTGGCGATGGATTCCATCAGGAATGAGGTCTCGAGAGTGATTAATATAAGTTATAAGAACTTGTTTTGCAATCGAGCTAAAATAAATTTGTATAAGCAAACTAAACCACAAAAACTAAACTAACAAACAAGTACTTATTGATAATGTCTGAATGTGTGCCTGCGTATATCTGTCTGTTGGGCTCTCGTACATACAAACAAGTACTTATTGATAATGTCTGAATGTGTGCCTGCGTATATCTGTCTGCAGGGCTCTCGTACATACAAACAAGTACTTATTGATAATGTCTGAATGTGTGCCTGCGTATATCTGTCTGCAGGGCTCTCGTACATACAAAGAAGATTCCGGACAAGCATGCCAACTCCACTGACTGGGAAAAGATGGAGGCTCTGTTTGACATGGAGAGCAATTGTAAGTTATCTACCGTGGAAGTCGTAATAGCACGTTCGTTTCAGATACGAAATGCCTGGAGTTCGAGCCCAGCTGTAGCCATTAAGATTGTGCCCCCCTTAGGCAAGGCATTTACCTGTTCTCTCTCCCTCGTGACGATGGATTCCATCAGGAATGAGGTCTCGAGAGTAATTAATATGCCTGGGTTCCAGTCTGTCGATTTTTCACGTTTTAACTTCTGGCAAAATGACATGATCCTAAGCTCTATGCGGCCTAATTAATAGTCTCGGTGTTGAAATATATTTATTTGACTGACCAGGCAAAATATATCAACACCTGTTCCCAGGCTAATAATTAATATGAGTTGTAAGAACTTGTTTTGCAGCCAAGCTAAACTATATTTGTATAAACTAACTTTAGTCTGTATCATGATTTGACCAAATAGCATGCCATTATTGTTTCCTAACAGAGTGATGGGCTTGGAAACATTGTTCCTATGGCAACAGCTTCAAATATTTTCCACTATTTGATATAGAAATTTAAGCAGCATAGCTTTCACTAATAAACCCTTGAAATGATGCAGTAATATACAGAAGTGGGACAAGTGTATAATTTTAGTCTAATTTTAACATTTTCTTGCCATTTTTCTGATAAATGTCCCCATTTTCGCATGGTGCCCGCCATGCAATTTAAATTTGTTTTGCGATCGAGCTAACATAAATTTGTATAAACTAAACATTACCTAGCAATTACACATCTGATCACATCTTACACAACCACCACCAACCAATAATGCGTATAATGCTTATAAACTGATGGATCTGCTATGCATCACATATGTTTACTATCCCCATGTTATATTAACAGGGGTGGAGAACAGTTTGTCCCTGGATATCTGTCTAGTTATCCCCATGTTATATTTACAGGGGTGGAGAACAGTTTGTCCCTGGGTATCTGTCTAGTTATCCCCATGTTATATTTACAGGGGTGGAGAACAGTTTGTCCCTGGTTATCAGTATACTTAGCCTCATTGGGATGCTCGCTCTGTTCTTATATACAGTAAGTAACCATGATGGTATTTAGTCGTTTCTTTTTGCAGTGTATGCCCTTGTCGTATAGTTTAATTACAATATTTTCTAATTATCTCATTGTACAGGTTACAATATTAAATGTACATTTGTTGATCATTAACACACATTGTTCATGTATACACTATTAAATGTACATTTGTTGATCATTATCAAACATTGTACATGTTACAATATTAAATGTACATTTGTTGATCATTAGCAAACATTGTACAGGTTACAATATTAAATGTACATGTGTTGATCATTAGCAAACATTGTTCATGTATACAATATTAAATGTACATTTGTTGATCATTAACAAACATTGTTCATGTTACAATATTAAATGTACACTTGTTGATCATTAGCAAACATTGTTCATGTATACAATATTAAATGTACATTTGTTGATCATTAACAAACATTGTACAGGTTACAATACTAAATGTACATTTGTTGATCATTAACAAACATTGTTCATGTTACAATATTAAATGTACACTTGTTGATCATTAGCAAACATTGTTCATGTATACAATATTAAATGTACATTTGTTGATCATTAACAAACATTGTACAGGTTACAATACTAAATGTACATTTGTTGATCATTAACAAACATTGTTCATGTTACAATATTAAATGTACACTTGTTGATCATTAGCAAACATTGTTCATGTATACAATATTAAATGTACATTTGTTGATCATTAACCCATTTCATTCTGGATACCGTTCAAACAGTATTTGCAAAGAACATAGAGCCAGATCAGCTGCCACGGAACGTGCCATCTGATCAGGCTCTATGCTGTTTGCTATTCAGATGATCTTGCTAAGACACTTGGCTATGTAGCAAACAACATAGATCCTGATCAGCACGCAGCATTACGCAAAAGCCTTTAAATGTATCCAGAATGAAATGGGTTAACAAACATTGTTCATGTATACAATATCTTCTTCTTCTCTTCTTGTCGTTCACGAATCACATGGACAAGCCGGCAGCAAACACGAAATGGGCCGTCCTCCTCAGATCCTCCCGGCAGCCATGTAACTTAGTCTGAGAGAAGTATCTGTTGCCCAGGTTGTTTTCCTCAGCCCATGTAGATTGTGACACTCCTGGAGGATGTGTTCTGCGGTCTGGTCCCCTATTTTGCAGCTGCAGGCAGTTGATGGAGCTAGTCCAAGCTTCCGACACATATGGAAGTTCAGGCGGTTATGCCCTGTTCTAAGCCGGAATATCGTGACTTGCTCCTGTCTGGTGAGAAGGTGGTAGTCATCCTTCTCGACTGTTGGCTTTGATGCAGATTTGATTATGGTGCATTTCTCCTTGTAAGTCAAATCTTTGTCTGGTTGTCTCTTGGTAGAACCTTGCTTGGCAAGCTGGTCAGCGGCTTCATTGCCAAGAATGCCTATGTGTGCAGGTACCCACAGGAGGACAGTTCTTTTAGTTATGCTGACTGTTCGAAGGGCTTCCATCAGGTGGGGTTCTTTGTTGTTAGACAGGGCATCCAGAACTGAGAGTGCATCAGTCAGGAAGACAACCTGGACACACTCTACAGTGTTGTGTACTAGAGATGCTGCTGTTTCAAGGGCCTGTACTTCTGCCCCATAGTTGCTGCAGTGTACTCCAGTAGGTAGAGCAACTGACTGTGTGTGTCCATCTGGGTGTCGGACATACACGCCTGCTCCTCCGTGTGCTACTGCTCTTGTGGCTGAACCATCTGTGTAGACTTGTAGCCATGCTTCTCCAGGATAACTCTTGTCGATGTGTGCTAGTGTGAGGGCACGTTTGACGTCATCATGTTGTCTATCTCTGGATGTCATGTATGGGATTGTACTGCAGATGGTACCCTTGGATTCATCGCTAGTCAACCATGGCTTGGATAGAAATGGCGTTGGAGGCAATGTCTTGGCTGGGAGATGGCTGGTGTGCTTTCGAGCAAGCTTCTTGGACTGGTGGATGAAACTGCTTCGCTTTATACGATTCTTCGTTAGTGCCTCAACTCTCTGCTTCATCGGTTGTTCTTCCTGACATCGAAACTTCTCTGTCTGTAGAAGAATTCTTGTGTCGCGACGTTCTTGCAGTGGCTGGATGGAAGTAATTTTCTCCATGGCCTTGATTGGAGTGCTCTTCATTGCACCTGTGATCAGCCTGAGAGCCTTGTTCTGAACCTTGTCGAGTATCTGTTGGTTGGTCTTGGCTGATGATGTCCAGGCAGTGGATCCATATTCCAGGTGAGGCCTGACCACACCTTGGTATATAGTCTTCAGGATGTGATCATTGGCACCCCATGTGGTGCCAGCAAGCTTCCGAAGGATTGCAAGCTTGCGCTTGGCTTTGGCCTCTGCTTTCTGGATATGTGGCTTCCATGTCTGCCGTCTGTCAAGTATGTTGGCTCGTTGTCCGTCTTCAAGACAGTTCCACCGACTTTGATGGTTCCAGCTTTCTGTTTGGTGGAAAGTGTGAAGAGTGTGGTTGACGACTTCTCCTTATTAATAGAGATGCACCAGTCTTCTGCCCATGCTGTGAGCTTGTCTGCGGCCATCTGCATTATGTATGTGGCAGTCGTTGCATGTTCTTCAACACACCACATGACCAAGTCGTCAGCATTGAGTGCTGCTTTGATACCTTTTGGGAGCTCTGCAAGCAAGTCATCGATGAAGATGAGGAACAGCGTAGGCGAGATCACTCCTCCTTGAGGAACACCGTGTCGGATGAGGAATTTCTTGCTCTTCTGGTTGTCAACAAGTACTCTGGCTCTGCGATTGTGTAGGAAGTATTTGGTCCATCGGAGCATCTTGTCGGCAATTCCGCATCGTTGCATCTTGACCAGCAGCCCATCAGTCCAGACTTTGTCAAAAGCCTTCTGGAGGTCTATCCAGGTTGCAAAAACTACCTTCTGGCCTTGGAATGCATCCTCAACTTCCTGAGCGAGGTATGTTGCCTGGTCCTCTGTGCATCTGTCTGAACTGTCGGAATCCTGCTTGTTCCTTGGATAGGAGGTTTTCTGTCTCAAGGTACCACATGAGTCTCTTGTTAACTATCCTCTCCATTGTCTTGACCACACAGCTAGTGAGACTAATAGGGCGATAGCTGGAAGCTTTCTTTCTATCCTTGTCGTTCTTGTAAATTGGGATAACGGTGGCTTCCTTCCAGATCTGCGGAACTATGCCTTCTTCCCAGCTAAGATTGAAGATGTCAAGAAGTTTCAGCATGGCTGAGCATCCAAGATGAGTTAGCATCTCATTGGAGATTCCATCTGGTCCAGGTGACTTCCTCTTCTTCAGTTGTCTGAGCGCTGTGTACAGTTCCTGGTATGTAAGTGGAAGTTTCATGGAGTCTTGTTCCGTATGCCTTTTACTTCTATCATTCTGTTCTTTCCGTGCCTCTCTTTGCTGTTGGAATGTGACTTTGATGGTGTCCTCTTTCTGGTATGCTTTGGCGAGACAGTCTGCAGTCTCTTTGCCGGTCAACAGTTCCCCATCCTCATCCAACGTGATTTTTGTCTGCTATTTTCTTCCTCATTTAGCTGTTTCGTGAGCCTCCACAACTTCCTCCCGTCCTTCTCAAGGTTCAGGGCAGCAGTTTTCTCCCTCCAACTTCGTCGTGTAGCTTCCAGTTTAGATTTTTGAAACTGTGCCTTTGCTTTCTGTAGTTGTTCATGGTTTTCTTGTGATGGCTGTTCTTCTGCCCTGTTCTTTGCTTCAGTGAGTTCATCTTGGAGGGTCTGCACTTGATTGGTCCAGTAGGGCTTGTATTCTCTTCTCGCACCTCTATGGGTGGTTTCATGAGTATGCAGCTGTTGAACTCTTTCACCACGTTGTTAACATCTCTTCCTTGTACCTGTATGCCTTGAGTAAGAGAATTGGACCGAATAGCAAAGAGACTCCACTTGGCTTTCTTGTAGTTCCATCTAGGGTAGGGATGGTCTGTATCACTTCACTGGTGAGTGTGAGGAACACTGGTTTGTGGTCACTTCCACCAAGTTGATCGCCAACTTCTCTAACCATACCTTTCTGGATGTCCTCTGTGCAGAATGCTAGATCTGGAGAGGTAGTAGTGTGTCATCGCCTAGAGTAGAAGGTTGGTACATCATAGGGCTGGTTGACAAGAATCAAGTTGTGCTCATCCTGCCAGTCCTCCACTTCATCCCCACGCCTATCAGACTGTGCATATCCCCAACTCTGGGAATGACTATTGAAGTCACCAACAACCATGTATCGACTGTTTGAAACTTCAATAGTGTCAAGGGCAAGGGCTTTGTCATTTGGGCAGTAGTAGTTGACGAGGTTCAACTCAGATGATTTGGTCTTGATCTTGACCTCCTGGTATTCCGCTCCTTCAAGGTAGGTTTTCACTTCGCTCGCATTGATGTTGTTCCGGACTAGAGTGAGCACACCACCCTTGTGTCTGTCGTGTCGGACTGCTCGGAGGCACTGGTAGCCTCGTACTTTGAACGTCTTGTCTTTGTTCAGGTGTGTTTCCTGTATGCAGCAAACACTTACCTCTTTGTCCTGTAGTACTTGCTCCAGTTCAGTCTTTTTGTTAAAGACTCCTTCAGCATTCCACTGCATGAGCACAAGAGGTTTCTGCTTCACGTTTCAGCCAGTAGCTGTCCTTCGCCGTCCCCTGGCTCCACAGGGCGGCTTAGGGTGACCTCCAGTAGCTAGGGATGGGTTCCTTCGAGGTATGGAACCCGGCACTGTACCTGCCTGGTGGGTCTTCACAGGTCCAGCACCATCTCGGTTTACTCTTTCTGTCATTGTGATTCATTTTGCGTTTATGCGTAGTACCGTGGTTTATTAGAATGCGCCGTGCGGCCCAGTACTTCCGGCTTCAGCATTCAAGGTTTCTGTTGGGGTTACCTCACCCTTAGGCTAGGACTTTTAAGGCGGTCCATATATTCGCCTGATGCACCCGTTGTGGGACACGTGGAGTATTTAATAGGAGTAGCTTTGCCTTGTGCTACCCTGCCCCGTCCTGGTAGGTACACCGCCGTATGGTCCGGGACTGCTTATTTGATTCACAGCTAACCCCCATATCTGAGGGCCGTTCCCCTATCCGCCACCTGAGGACCCGCTGGGTAGGGGATGGTCGCCCCGCTACTGAATTGGAAGCAGCATGGACCCAGGTTATACAATATTAAATGTTCATTTGTTGATCATTAATAAACTTTGTTCAGGTTATACTATTAAATGTTCATTTCAAATGTTGATCATTGACAGGCATATGGAATGGCAATATTACCCATCGATCTTATCCGTGGAAGCAGGAATGTGCACAAGGAACGTATGGTTGTGCAAGATAAGCAGTCTACAACGAGGGATAGAATACAGGCCATCAGGGATAAGGTACCACCAGAACTGTATGTCGGAAGCAGGGGAGATAACTGTATTTGTAAACATCGCTTCCATTGAATAACTAGGTTACTATGGTCCACGATACATCAATGAAAGCATTGTGTACAATGTAGTTCAATTTTGACCCATTTATAGACATCGGTCAGTTACTGCCCCTGAATACTCCCTAAGAATCCTCTTAAATGGTTTCCTCTGTGTTTATTGTTTCCTTTGCACAACATGCATCAATTTCCATCCACTTTCTGATCTTATAATTATTGTGTGTGTCTTACGTTTATTTATTGTCGCTACCGGTTGCCCATATGAGCGACGCCACCTGAAGAGATTAGTCATTTTAGATTTTTGGAGGATAGTGCAATGATACAGACAGAGACCCATTCCAGAGTCTCCTCTGGTTCTTTTACTCGGTTTAATGTCCCATCTGAAAGACTGTTAATTTTATTAGGGTCAGTCGGGGGATCGAACCTGCAATCCCTGGATTACCAGTCCAGCGTGTTACCACTGGACTACAGATCCGTAATTATTAAATTACTATCTCAATAAATATGGTACAGTATATTCAGTTGGTACGTATCTGTAATAAATATGGTACAGTATATTCAGTTGGTACGTATCTGTAATAAATATGCTACCAATTAATTTATCATAACATCTGGTTAGGGAACAACAGTAAAAACAAATGATTCTAAATAAAAGAACGATATGCATTTTGAGATATATCGAACTATATCTGCCAAGGGAGGTAATAGAAACACCAGCAACGTCGTTCATTATGTTTGAACTTTATCCCAAAATATATCTTGACGAAAGTTGTTATTCTTTCCTGTACTCGAGCAAGTTCTTGTATAAACAAGGTCACTGTGCATCATATCTCAGTGAATGCTGAATTCTTCAAATAGCCATCAACAACCACCGTGGAAGTAGTGATAGCGCAATGGTAGCGCGTTCGCTTCAGGTGCGTAAGGCCTGGAGTTCGAGCCCCGCTGGAGCCGTTACGATTGTGCCCTTAGGCAAGGCATTTGAATTCCACATTGCCTCTTCTCTCTCCCTCGTGGCGATGGATTCCATCAGGAATGAGGTCTCGAGAGTGATTAATATGAGTTATAAGAACTTGTTTCTCAATCAAGCTAAAATAAATGTGTATAAACTAACCATCCTGCTCCTTTGCAAAAATACGTCAAATTAAAGAAAACATTTCAGCTCAATGGCAAGGAAACATTAACTCATTGAATGTTGGGTAAAATACTAGAATTATATCAAAGCACTGTTGCGTCTGCCTGAAGTTCAAGTCTCGAATGCTATTCAAGTCATAAATGTGCATGCGCCATTTAACATATCTATGCTTGACATTCTTTACACATAGTAAAGTAATCATGTTGTACAACTAAATAATTCCATGTACAACTAATAATAAATACATATATCTTGGAGTTAGTAGCTTTTATTTTATTTTTTACAACTTTATTTATTTTACAATGATCGCGAAACAACTTTCGTTGTCGCGGATGAAAGCGTAAATGTGGTCATTCGTGTGGGAGGAAACTGGAGTACCCAAAAATAAAGCCACCTGTCCAATCTGGCGACCACCGTACAATCTCACATACTTCCCGTGGAGGACGTAAGATTTCCAACCCTTTTATTACCCTGGATGTTAAAAAATGCTCACCCCTTTGACTTTGTTTACTGCCTCCATTTTGATGAAGTTAAAAGCAATAACATTCGTTTCTATGACATGTACACATCTCTAGTTTTAAAATACCGTATTGTTCCTATATTAGAGGTGGCGCTTTAAATAGGAACAATACGGTAGGTCAATAATTGTAAGAAAACTGGGTCATTAGTTTTATAGCATAAAGAAAACAATTTTTTGCAAGCTTCTTCCGTGTTTGATTTGTAGATCATGTTGGGCGACTCCAACGATTTGGACCTCTTGTTTTCTTACAGTACAGTGGAGGACGTAGGATTTCCAACCGTGACGCCTCTCTTGTTTCTGACCTTGAGGAGTCGGAAGCTTTGATGGAGAGACAGGACCGCCATCTTGAAGCCCATGACACTTGCTTCCAGAAGTGCTGGATAATTTTTCGGCCTTTCGCCATTGTGATCGGCATCATGCTAATTCTTGTGGCAATATTGGTGTTTCTGTCCCTGCTTCTTACTAAGTAAGTTCAATATTTTATTTGTTCAGAAATTGTGTTAAGGAATGAATCGCAAGTTAATAGTTTCCATTGGGTATGAACTACATTGAGTGTGTTTAAAGTGTTTCGAGGCGAAGGCATCCACGGTAACTTGAAACACACTCAATGTAGTTCATACCCCAATGGAAACTATTAACTCGCGATTCATTACTTATATTTACATTAATTATTCTTTTCAATGAGACAAAGAAAACGATATAACACTTTCCAATTAAAAGGGATTTAGTCCAATTTGCGACTTACCGTGGTCCCTGGTCTTCTGTGATAACTCGTGTATTATGTATAGCATCCCCACTGCCGAGCTCCCTGGTTTTCTCTGATAACTCGTGTATTATGTATAGCATCCCCACTGCCGAGCTCCCTGGTCTTCTCTGATAACTCATGTAATATGTATAGCATCCCCACTGCCGAGCTCCCTGGTCTCTGATAACTCGTGTATTATGTATAGCATCCCCACTGCCGAGCTCCCTGGTCTCTGATAACTTGTGTATTATGTATAGCATCCACACTGCTGAGCTCCCTGGTCTTCTCTGATAACTCATGTATTATGTATAGCATCCCCACTGCCGAGCTCCCTGGTCTTCTCTGATAACTCATGTATTATGTATAGCATCCACACTGCTGAGCTCCCTGGTCTTCTCTGATAACTCATGTATTATGTATAGCATCCCCACTGCCAAGCTCCCTGGTCTTCTCTGATAACTGGTGTATTATGTATAGCATCCTCACTGCCGAGCTCCCTGGTCTTCTCTGATAACTCATGTATTATGTATAGCATCCCCACTGCCAAGCTCCCTGGTCTTCTCTGATAACTGGTGTATTATGTATAGCATCCTCACTGCCGAGCTCCCTGGTCTTCTCTGATAACTCATGTATTATGTATAGCATCCCCACTGCCAAGCTCCCTGGTCTTCTCTGATAACTGGTGTATTATGTATAGCATCCACACTGCTGAGCTCCCTGGTCTTCTCTGATAACTCATGTATTATGTATAGCATCCCCACTGCCGAGCTCCCTGGTTTTCTCTGATAACTCGTGTATTATGTATAGCATCCCCACTGCCGAGCTCCCTGGTCTTCTCTGATAACTCATGTAATATGTATAGCATCCCCACTGCCGAGCTCCCTGGTCTCTGATAACTCGTGTATTATGTATAGCATCCCCCTGCCAAGCTCCCTGGTCTCTGATAACTCGTGTATTATGTATAGCATCCCCCTGCCAAGCTCCCTGGTCTCTGATAACTCGTGTATTATGTATAGCATCCCCACTGCCGAGCTCCCTGGTCTCTGATAACTTGTGTATTATGTATAGCATCCACACTGCTGAGCTCCCTGGTCTTCTCTGATAACTTGTGTATTATGTATAGCATTAACAATGTACACGTATCTTGTTGTTTCCAGTATTGACAAGACTATGCACAGCCTTGGACCCAAACTGGGCTATGCCTTGCCTAAAGCAACTCTACCCAACCCAGTGGACATTATACTCGTCTTCTGTCAACGGGTATAACCACGTCTAATGCATTTCCAAATTTTATTAAATCATAAAATAATAGCATGTCATGTGTCGCTGGAAAGGTAATGTTATATACAGTCAAACCTGTGTTAGTGGTCACCTCTATTAAGCAACCACCCTGTATTAAGCAGACAGTTTCCAGATTCCCAATATGTCGTTTTATTATACAGTTGACCTCTATTAAGCAGCTACCTGTGTTAAGCAGCCACTTTCTTCACTTTCATGTGTATTATGAGACCGCTTGTATATATAGAGACCACTTGTATATATATAGACCACTTGTATATATATATATAGACCACTTGTATATATAGAGACCACTTGTATATATAGAGACCACTTGTATATATAGAGACCACTTGTATATATAGAGATCACTTGTATATATAGAGACCAGTTGTATATATATATAGACCACTTGTATATATATAGACCACTTGTATATATAGAGACCACTTGTATATATAGAGACCACTTGTATATATAGAGACCACTTGTATATATATATAGACCACTTGTATATATATAGACCACTTGTATATATAGAGACCACTTGTATATATAGAGATCACTTGTATATATAGAGACCACTTGTATACATAGAGACCACTTGTATATATATATAGACCACTTGTATATATAGAGACCACTTGTATATATAGAGACCACTTGTATATATAGAGACCACTTGTATATATATATAGACCACTTGTATATATATAGACCACTTGTATATATAGAGACCACTTGTATATATAGAGATCACTTGTATATATAGAGACCACTTGTATACATAGAGACCACTTGTATATATATATAGACCACTTGTATATATAGAGACCACTTGTATATATAGAGACCACTTGTATATATAGAGACCACTTGTATATATATATAGACCACTTGTATATATATAGACCACTTGTATATATAGAGACCACTTGTATATATAGAGATCACTTGTATATATAGAGACCACTTGTATACATAGAGACCACTTGTATATATATATAGACCACTTGTATATATAGAGACCACTTGTATATATAGAGACAACTTGTATATATATATATCACTTGTATATATAGAGACCACTTGTATACATAGAGACCACTTGTATATATATATAGACCACTTGTATATATATAGACCACTTGTATATATATAGACCACTTGTATATATAGAGACCACTTGTATATATAGAGACCACTTGTATATATAGAGACCACTTGTATATATAGAGACCACTTGTATATAGAAACCACTTGTATATTTAGAGACCACTTATATATATAGAGACCACTTGTATATATAGAGACCACTTGTATATATAGAGACCACTTGTATATATAGAGACCACTTGTATATTTAGAGACCACTTATATATATAGAGACCACTTGTATATTTAGAGACCACTTATATATATAGAGACCACTTGTATATAGAGACCACTTGTATATTTAGAGACCACTTATATATATAGAGACCACTTGTATATATAGAGACCACTTGTATATTTAGAGACCACTTGTATATATAGACCACTTGTATATATAGAGATCACTTGTATATATAGAGACCACTTGTATATATATATAGACCACTTGTATATATAGAGACCACTTGTATATATAGAGATCACTTGTATACATAGAGACCACTTGTATACATAGAGACCACTTGTATATATAGAGACCACTTGTATATATAGAGATCACTTGTATATATAGAGATCACTTGTATATATAGAGACCACTTGTATATATAGAGACCACTTGTATATATAGAGACCACTTGTATATATAGAGACCACTTGTATATATAGAGACCACATGTATATATAGAGACCACTTGTATATATAGAGACCACTTGTATATATAGAGAACCACTTGTATATATAGAGACCACTTGTATATTTAGAGACCACTTGTATATATAGAGACCACTTGTATATATAGAGACCACTTGTATATATAGAGACCACTTGTATATATAGAGACCACTTTTATATAGAGACCACTTGTATATATAGAGACCACTTGTATATATAGAGACCACTTGTATATAGAGACCACTTGTATATAGATACCACTTGTATATATAGAGACCACTTGTATATATAGAGACCACTTGTATATAGAGACCACTTGTATATATAGAGACCGACTTTTAAGTTCCCATTTGTTATGGAACAAATTAGCCTGTATTAAGAGACCATTCTCGCTTAGAGACCGCTCTTTATCCTTCCCTTCGGTGGCCTCTTAATACAAGTTTGACTGTATTTAGTTTTTACAATTCTCCTTTAGCTTGATTGCTGAGCAAGTTCTTACCAGAATAGTTTAATCGTTCTTAAGACCTCGCTCCTGGTGGAAGGCAGAGAGAATAGGCAATGTGGACATGGTTCTGACAAGGTTCTAATTGGTAACCTATCAATCATGAGGCACACACTGTATCTTGCCTAAGGACATGGTTCTGACAGGGTTCTAATTGGTAACCTATCAATCATGAGGCACACACTGTATCTTGCCTAAGGACATGGTTCTGACAGGGTTCTAATTGGTAACCTATCAATCACGAGGCACACACTGTATCTTGCCTAAGGACATGGTTCTGACAGGGTTCTAATTGGTAACCTATCAATCACGAGGCACACACTGTATCTTGCCTAAGGACATGGTTCTAATTGGTAACCTATCAATCACGAGGCACACACTGTATCTTGCCTAAGGACATGGTTCTGACAGAGTTCTAATTGGTAACCTATCAATCATGAGGCACACACTGTATCTTGCCTAAGGACATGGTTCTGACAGAGTTCTAATTGGTAACCTATCAATCATGAGGCACACACTGTATCTTGCCTAAGGACATGGTTCTGACAGGGTTCTAATTGGTAACCTATCAATCACGAGGCACACACTGTATCTTGCCTAAGGACATGGTTCTGACAGGGTTCTAATTGGTAACCTATCAATCACGAGGCACACACTGTATCTTGCCTAAGGACATGGTTCTGACAGGGTTCTAATTGGTAACCTATCAATCACGAGGCACACACTGTATCTTGCCTAAGGACATGGTTCTGACAGGGTTCTAATTGGTAACCTATCAATCACGAGGCACACACTGTATCTTGCCTAAGGACATGGTTCTGACAGGGTTCTAATTGGTAACCTATCAATCACGAGGCACACACTGTATCTTGCCTAAGGACATGGTTCTGACAGGGTTCTAATTGGTAACCTATCAATCACGAGGCACACACTGTATCTTGCCTAAGGACATGGTTCTGACAGGGTTCTAATTGGTAACCTATCAATCACGAGGCACACACTGTATCTTGCCTAAGGACATGGTTCTGACAGGGTTCTAATTGGTAACCTATCAATCACGAGGCACACACTGTATCTTGCCTAAGGACATGGTTCTGACAGGGTTCTAATTGGTAACCTATCAATCATGAGGCACACACTGTATCTTGCCTAAGGACATGGTTCTGACAGGGTTCTAATTGGTAACCTATCAATCATGAGGCACACACTGTATCTTGCCTAAGGACATGGTTCTGACAGGGTTCTAATTGGTAACCTATCAATCATGAGGCACACACTGTATCTTGCCTAAGGACATGGTTCTGACAGGGTTCTAATTGGTAACCTATCAATCATGAGGCACACACTGTATCTTGCCTAAGGACATGGTTCTGACAGGGTTCTAATTGGTAACCTATCAATCATGAGGCACACACTGTATCTTGCCTAAGGACATGGTTCTGACAGGGTTCTAATTGGTAACCTATCAATCATGAGGCACACACTGTATCTTGCCTAAGGACATGGTTCTGACAGGGTTCTAATTGGTAACCTATCAATCATGAGGCACACACTGTATCTTGCCTAAGGACATGGTTCTGACAGGGTTCTAATTGGTAACCTATCAATCACAAGGCACACACTGTATCTTGCCTAACGACATGGTTCTGACAGGGTTCTAATTGGTAACCTATCAATCATGAGGCACACACTGCATTTTGCCTAAGGACATGGTTCTGACAAGGTTCTAACTTGACTATATCTTGTTTTTGTATTGTACAGGTGTTTCCACTGGAATATATCATGTTTTTGTATTGTACATGTGTTTCCAATGGACTATATCATGTTTTTGTATTGTACATGTGTTTCCAATGGACTATATCATGTTTTTGTATTGTACAGGTGTTTCCAATGGACTATATCCTGTTTTTGTATTGTACAGGTGTTTCCACTGGACTATATCCTGTTTTTGTATTGTACAGGTGTTTTCACTGGACTATATCTTGTTTTTGTATTGTACAGGTGTTTCCAATGGACTATATCCTGTTTTTGTATTGTACAGGTGTTTCCACTGGACTATATCTTGTTTTTGTATTGTACAGGTGTTTCCAATGGACTATATCATGTTTTTGTATTGTACAGGTGTTTCCACTGGATTATATCCTGTTGTACAGGTGTTTCCACTGGACTATATCCTGTTTTTGTATTGTACAGGTGTTTCCACTGGACTATATCCTGTTGTACAGGTGTTTCCACTGGATTATATCCTGTTTTTGTATTGTACAGGTGTTTCCACTGGACTATATCTTGTTGTACAGGTGTTTCCACTGGATTATATCCTGTTTTTGTATTGTACAGGTGTTTCCACTGGACTATATCCTGTTTTCGGCACTTGTCTTCTACTTGATTGTTTGTTCCATGGCCGGCATAAGGAACATAGGTATCTGGTTTTTTTGTCTGAAGGTAAGTTAGTTATGGCAATTTTATAGCATGCATATAAAATATAGATGTACTTTGCACCGCTTTACTTGACGAGACAAATAATTAAGTCGTGTACAGTAAAACATCTGGACATTTTCTCCGGTCTTGAAATTTTCTCTTTTATTTTCATTGTATTAAAAAAAACCTCTAATTCAGAACCCCTCTATGATTGAAACCGAACGAAATTTCATACCATCTTGTGTGTATTTTCAACACAAAATGACCCTCTAAACCATACGTAAGGAAGACAGTCAAGGGTATTGTCATAAAAGTGACAACATTCCATTCTTTACCAATTGTCCTCTCCTATGTTTTTCACACGTTGTGAAACTCGCACTTTGTACTGCATGATGGGTAGATAACATTAGCAAATGTGTGTATGATTCTATCTATTTCATTTATTGTTTGTATACAGTATATTTGTGATAATGTTGATTGGTTTTGATTGGCATTTGTGTTCTGGGGACACTAAGCACTGTTGCATATTAACATCAACCAATTGAATAATAGAGTACATTTTAAATTTTTGGTTTCAGTTTCTCCACAGTGTATATTCAGTCTAACCCCGGAGAAACAGTGTATTCAGAGTATGATAGTGTTAACTCCACTGTGTACCTGGATTAACATTGTGTATTCAGTCTAACCCCGGAGAAACAGTGTATTCAGTCTCTGTGTGTTTTTACGTTTATTTATCGTCGCTACCGGTTGCCCATATGAGCGACGCCTCCTGGAGAGATTAGTTATTTTAGATTTTGGAGGATAGTGCATGATACAGACAGAGACCCATTCCAGAATCTCCTCTGGTTCTTTTACGTGCACGGTGTAAAGCACCGACACGAGACCTCGGTTTAACGTCCCATCTGAAAGACTGTTAATATTATTAGGGTCAGACGGGGGATCGAACCTGCGATCAGTCTGTATTCAGTCTTACCCCGGAGAAACAGTGTATTCAGAGTATGATAGTGTTAACTCTACTGTATTAGGAGTACCTGGATTAACATTGTGTATTTAGTCTAACCCCGGAGAAACAGTGTATTCAGAGTATGATAGTGTTAACTCCACTGTATTCAGTGTACCTGGATTAACATTGTGCAAGCTCTAAAGTGCATCATAACGTAAGAGTACATACTTATACAGTACCTCCATTAAGCAGCCAGTTTCCAAATTGCCAATGTGATGTTTTATTATACATTTGACCTCTATTGAGCAGCCACCTGTGCTAAGCAACCACTTTCTGTAATTCTCTTGGCTGGCTGCTTAACACAGGTTTGACTGTCTGTACATGTACATGTCTCATTTCTACTAGTGTATAATTATGTTTGTTTTATTTTAGTGTTCATATGTTGTACTGTTCATCATAGCCGCGAAAGTAGGTCAACCAGGTTTGTTTGTTTACGAGAGCTGTGTGACGTAATACGAATATCATGAGATTCGGGATAACACGAGATTAGGGAACGCGACTATACATTGTACATGTATTAAATATTAAAAAACCTCTAATCCGGAACAACCTCTAAACCAAACTTTTTGTCCAGTCCGGAAAAAGTCCGGATTAGAGGGGTTTTAATGTATAAGATAATCCTAGTATTTTTTTGATAATTCACATTAAATGCTTTTCGGTTTGTGCAAGATTTTTATAAATTCATGAATAAACTAAAAAATATGAAATTACATGTAATCCATGAATTTGTAAAGTAAAAAAATGATATTTTTATATTTCAGCTTATTGTTTCTATGTTTAATTAATACTTTAGTTACAAGTGTATATTACTATATATTATAGATGTACAAGATCCGACCAAGATGAACATGTCCCCAGGGTTACAAGTGTATATTACTATATATTATAGATGTACAAGATCCGACCAAGATGAACACGCCCCCAGGGTTACAAGTGTATATTACTATATATTATAGATGTACAAGATCCGACCAAGACGAACACGCCCCCAGGGTTACAAGTGTATATTACTATATATTATAGATGTACAAGATCCGACCAAGACGAACACGCCCCCAGGGTTACAAGTGTTTATTACTATATATTATAGATGTACAAGATCCGACCAAGACGGACACGCCCCCAGGGTGTACTCATGATGTGCATGATCCTTATGTTTATTCAGCTGGGAATCAACATTATTCTGTACAAACTTACGCCACAATACTCTTCATACGGCAGTCAGCATTTCATGGTAAGCAAAATGAATGTATATTTATTGGTAGTGATAGGCAACGAATGAATAGTGATTTTGCTATTCAATTGGAACAGTATTCGACTATTCGATCATTTTGTCAACCCATTCATTTTGCTATTCAAATATTCAATTGGAACAGTATTCGACTATTCGATCATTTTGTCAAGAGATTTAATAGTGTAACCCATTCAACACCAAGTAACTGACATGGACTGGTGCATTGTATTTTTAGATTAATAAAAAAAAATACATTTGGACCAGTTCATTTATCAAAATAGGTAATTTTGTCTAAAAATAGTAATATTACTGGCAAAAAGTGCAAATCCTTACGAGCCGGCTCATCTGGTTCTTCACTTTTTGTAAGCCTATTTAGAAGTCTGTAGTGTTGAAAGGGTTAATACCTTAACCCTTTCCCTCATAGAAGCACCTCTTGACGCCATTACCAAATACGACATAAATTGATAATGTTGTAGCCAAACCAATGTTCATAATAAAGGCCAGAATCTCATGTAGTCCCAGTACTATCTATGGAGGTGGGATAGATATGGCGACTACTTATCCACTGCATGATAGCTAAATGGCTGTCGTTTGTATGGAGATATAATACTATATTAACCTAAATCTCTATGAAGGAAAGGGTTAAATGGCTGTCATTTGTATGGAGATATAATACTATATTAACCTAAATCTCTATGAAGGAAAGGGTTAAATGGCTGTCGTTTGTATGGAGATATAATACTATATTAACCTAAATCTCTATGAAGGAAAGGGTTAAATCCGTATGGAAAAAACATCAACCACTGCCTACAATGTTGCACCTGGCACATAATTATCTGATTACGTTCCGACCACGTATCGTTTCAACACTTTTCAAGGGATCTCCACATTTAGGAAATAATATTTATCTTGCGGTTGTTTATCGGCTAAGAAAACACAGTTTGGTTAATTCCTCGCATCAGAAGGACATTCTAACATGACCCATTATAGTGCTACAAACGAATAAATCTGTGCGTTATTTTGTCAGTGGAGTAAAATTCAACAGCCATAAATAGACTGGCTGTAGCTGCTGTTTATTGCAGATTTAACAACTTAATGTTAGGATGTTTGTTTAATCATATTTTCGTGCTTGATTCGTTTTATATAATACACATGTGAATACAAAACATGACAATTTAAAGAAAACCAATCAAGTTGGGCCACAAGTGCTAGCAACATTAGTTATGGCCCTACCCGATCACATTGTTTATTCACATGAGCTTACCAATTTTTAAGCTGGTCCTTACATTAATTGCACTTTCTCAAGCTTTATTTAGCTTTAATGTAGAATTTGAATGTCGGTATGTGTCAACCGATAAATTGTTTTGTTCAAAACGATTGTTTGTAGATTATCGCCATTTACTGTTTATAAGTTATTTCCCTTTCATGTGTGTAGATTATCGTTCTTTACTGTTTATAAGTTATTTCCCTTTCATGTGTGTAGATTATCGTTCTTTACTGTTTATAAGTTATTTCCCTTTCATGTGTGTAGATTATCACCATTTACTGTTTATAAGTTATTTCCCTTTCATGTGTGTAGATTATCGCCATTTACTGTTTATAAGTTATTTCCCTTTCATGTGTGTAGATTATCACCATTTACTGTTTATAAGTTATTTCCCTTTCATGTGTGTAGATTATCACCATTTACTGTTTATAAGTTATTTCCCTTTCATGTGTGTAGATTATCACCATTTACTGTTTATAAGTTATTTCCCTTTACTGTGGTGTAGATTATCGCCATTTACTGTTTATAAATTATTTTTTTATCCCTTTTGTGTTTCTAAATTATTTCCATTTGGTGTTTGTAGACTACCTCCCTTTGATGTTTGTAGACTACCTCCCTTTGATGTTTGTAGACTACCTACCTTTGATGTTTGTAGACTACCTCCCTTTGGTGTTTGTAACTTATTCCTCTTTGATGTTTGTAGACTACCTCCCTTTGATGTTTGTAGACTACTTCCCTTTGTTGTTTATAACTTATTCCTCTTTGATGTTTGTTGACTACCTCCCTTCAGTGTTTGTAGACTACCTCCCTTTGGTGTTTGTAACTTATCTCCCTTTGATGTTTGTTGATTATCTCCCTTTACTATGATCATGACCTATGTTTGTACATGGTGCTGTATACAAGTTAACATTATGAAGAAGCAATGCAACTGAGCATTTTTATGGTATGAGCATTACACTGTGCATGTGACTGTTTATTCCAGGAATCGAGCAATTCTACGCTGGAGAAGTGCAGCACAAACCAGGGAGAAGGTAAAGTGGTAGCAACTTTCTCAGTTAGTCTGGCTTCCAGTCTATACATCGATACTCAAGTTTGCTCAAATCATGATCCAGGGGAGATAATTGACCAGAACATGGTAGAGGTCACATAGACTTCTATAGTTTACATAGACTTCTATAGTGTACATAGATTTCTATAGTTTACATAGACTTCTATAGTTTACATAGACTTCTATAGTTTACATATAGTTTACATAGACTTCTATAGTTTACATAGACTTCTATAGTTTACATAGACTTCTATAGTTTACATATAGTTTACATATATTTCTATAGTTTACATAGACTTCTACAGTACAACTCTTTAAAAGAATCTTCATCTGAGAAAGCACAATTCTGAGTACTTTCATATTTTGTAATATACAGTAAAACCTATGTTAACGATTTCCTCTATTAGGCAATGTATGGTTTTATAGCCCTTCCAGCTATTCCAACTCCGGTGAGCGAGGGCCTTCATGGCTCTCTTGTTTATATCAGTGTTTTCGTGATGACAAATTTTCAGGAATTAATTTTTAGTCTTTTCTAGAATTTCATGATTTTCTTTGCCTAGACAAAGTACAAAATATACCAATTTCAGGATGTTCTTTGTATAGACAAAGTACAAAATGTACCAATTTCAGGATGTTCTTTGTATAGACAAAGTACAAAATGTACCAATTTCAGGATGTTCTTTGTATAGACAAAGTACAAAATGTACCAATTTCAGGATGTTCTTTGTATAGACAAAGTACAAAATGTACCAATTTCAGGATGTTCTTTGTATAGACAAAGTACAAAATGTACCAATTTCAGGATGTTCTTTGTATAGACAAAGTACAAAATGTACCAATTTCAGGATGTTCTTTGTATAGACAAAGTACAAAATGTACCAATTTCAGGATGTTCTTTGTATAGACAAAGTACAAAATGTATACAAATGTAATTTCAGGATGTTTTTGTATACAGTCAAATGTATTTCAGGATGTTTTTGTATACAGTCAAATGTATTTCAGGATGTTTTTGTATTACATGTTTCAGATGTTTTTGTTGGTTATACCAATGTGGATGTTCTTTGTATAGACAAAGTACAAAATGTACCAATTTCAGGATGTTGTTGCATGGTACAAAATGTTTGTGAGTGTGTTATCCCCAGGATGTTGTCATGTATTACATGTTTCAGATGAGTGTGTTATCCCCAGGATGTTGTCATGTATTACATGTTTCAGATGAGTGTGTTATCCCCAGGATGTTGTCATGTATTACATGTTTCAGATGAGTGTGTTATCCCCAGGATGTTGTCATGTATTACATGTTTCAGATGAGTGTGTTATCACCAGGATGTTGTCATGTATTACATGTTTCAGATGAGTGTGTTATCCCCAGGATGTTGTCATGTATTACATGTTTCAGATGAGTGTGTTATCCCCAGGATGTTGTCATGTATTACATGTTTCAGATGAGTGTGTTATCCCCAGGATGTTGTCATGTATTACATGTTTCAGATGAGTGTGTTATCCCCAGGATGTTGTCATGTATTACATGTTTCAGATGAGTGTGTTATCCCAGGATGTTGTCATGTATTACATGTTTCAGATGAGTGTGTTATCCCCAGGATGTTGTCATGTATTACATGTTTCAGATGAGTGTGTTATCACCAGGATGTTGTCATGTATTACATGTTTCAGATGAGTGTGTTATCCCCAGGATGTTGTCATGTATTACATGTTTCAGATGAGTGTGTTATCCCCAGGATGTTGTCATGTATTACATGTTTCAGATGAGTGTGTTATCCCCAGGATGTTGTCATGTATTACATGTTTCAGATGAGTGTGTTATCCCCAGGATGTTGTCATGTATTACATGTTTCAGATGAGTGTGTTATCCCAGGATGTTGTCATGTATTACATGTTTCAGATGAGTGTGTTATCCCCAGGATGTTGTCATGTATTACATGTTTCAGATGAGTGTGTTATCACCAGGATGTTGTCATGTATTACATGTTTCAGATGAGTGTGTTATCCCCAGGATGTTGTCATGTATTACATGTTTCAGATGAGTGTGTTATCACCAGGATGTTGTCATGTATTACATGTTTCAGATGAGTGTGTTATCCCCAGGATGTTGTCATGTATTACATGTTTCAGATGAGTGTGTTATCCCCAGGATGTTGTCATGTATTACATGTTTCAGATGAGTGTGTTATCACCAGGATGTTGTCATGTATTACATGTTTCAGATGAGTGTGTTATCCCCAGGATGTTGTCATGTATTACATGTTTCAGATGAGTGTGTTATCACCAGGATGTTGTCATGTATTACATGTTTCAGATGAGTGTGTTATCCCCAGGATGTTGTCATGTATTACATGTTTCAGATGAGTGTGTTATCACCAGGATGTTGTCATGTATTACATGTTTCAGATGAGTGTGTTATCCCCAGGATGTTGTCATGTATTACATGTTTCAGATGAGTGTGTTATCCCCAGGATGTTGTCATGTATTACATGTTTCAGATGAGTGTGTTATCCCCAGGATGTTGTCATGTATTACATGTTTCAGATGAGTGTGTTATCACCAGGATGTTGTCATGTATTACATGTTTCAGATGAGTGTGTTATCCCCAGGATGTTGTCATGTATTACATGTTTCAGATGAGTGTGTTATCCCCAGGATGTTGTCATGTATTACATGTTTCAGATGAGTGTGTTATCACCAGGATGTTGTCATGTATTACATGTTTCAGATGAGTGTGTTATCCCCAGGATGTTGTCATGTATTACATGTTTCAGATGAGTGTGTTATCACCAGGATGTTGTCATGTATTACATGTTTCAGATGAGTGTGTTATCCCCAGGATGTTGTCATGTATTACATGTTTCAGATGAGTGTGTTATCACCAGGATGTTGTCATGTATTACATGTTTCAGATGAGTGTGTTATCCCCAGGATGTTGTCATGTATTACATGTTTCAGATGAGTGTGTTATCCCCAGGATGTTGTCATGTATTACATGTTTCAGATGAGTGTGTTATCCCCATGATGTTGTCATGTATTACATGTTTCAGATGAGTGTGTTATCACCAGGATGTTGTCATGTATTACATGTTTCAGATGAGTGTGTTATCCCCAGGATGTTGTCATGTATTACATGT
>CM026397.1:12093547-12117118 GCA_014843695.1 Archivesica marissinica | reverse complement strand
ACCACTTGGACATTCTGGTAAGTCGGCTGTATATACTGTGTACAATCTGTCACATGACACTATATTACACCACCTGGACATTCTGGTAAGTCGGTTGTATATAGTGTACAATCTGTCACATGACACTATATTACACCACCTGGACATTCTTGTAAGTCGGTTGTATATAGTGTACAATCTGTCACATTACACTATATTACACCACCTGGACATTCTTGTAAGTCGGCTGTATATACTGTGTACAATCTGTCACATTACACCACCTGGACATTCTGGTAAGTCGGCTGTATATACTGTGTACAATCTGTCACATTACACTATATTACACCACCTGGACATTCTTGTAAGTCGGCTGTATATACTGTGTACAATCTGTCACATGACACTATATTACACCACCTGGACATTCTTGGTAAGTCGGTTGTATATACTGTGTACAATCTGTCACATTACACTATATTACACCACCTGGACATTCTTGGTAAGTCGGCTGTATATACTGTGTACAATCTGTCACATGACACTATATTACACCACCTGGACATTCTGGTAAGTCGGCTGTATATACTGTGTACAATCTGTCACATGACACTATATTACACCACCTGGACATTCTGGTAAGTCGGCTGTATATAGTGTACAATCTGTCACATTACACTATATTACACCACCTGGACATTCTTGTAAGTCGGATGTATATACTGTGTACAATCTGTCACATTACACTATATTACACCACCTGGACATTCTTGTAAGTCGGCTGTATATAGTGTACAATCTGTCACATGACACTATATTACACCACCTGGACATTCTTGTAAGTCGGCTGTATATACTGTGTACAATCTGTCACATTACACCACCTGGACATTCTGGTAAGTCGGCCGTATATACTGTGTACAATCTGTCACATTACACTATATTACACCACCTGGACATTCTTGTAAGTCGGCTGTATATAGTGTACAATCTGTCACATGACACTATATTACACCACCTGGACATTCTTGTAAGTCGGTTGTATATAGTGTACAATCTGTCACATGACACTATATTACACCACCTGGACATTCTTGTAAGTCGGTTGTATATAGTGTACAATCTGTCACATGACACTATATTACACCACCTGGACATTCTGGTAAGTCGGCTGTATATACTGTGTACAATCTGTCACATGACACTATATTACACCACCTGGACATTCTTGTAAGTCGGCTGTATATAGTGTACAATCTGTCACATGACACTATATTACACCCCTGGACATTCTGTAAGTGGCTGTATATAGTGTACAATCTGTCACATGACACTATATTACACCACCTGGACATTCTGTAAGTCGGCTGTATATAGTGTACAATCTGTCACATGACACTATATTACACCACCTGGACATTCTTGTAAGTCGGCTGTATATAGTGTACAATCTGTCACAGACACTATATTACCACCTGGACATTCTGTAAGTCGGCTGTATATAGTGTACAATCTGTCACATGACACTATATTACACCACCTGGACATTCTGGTAAGTCGGATGTATATAGTGTACAATCTGTCACATGACACTATATTACACCACCTGGACATTCTGGTAAGTCGGATGTATATAGTGTACAATCTGTCACATTACACCACCTGGACATTCTGGTAAGTCGGCTGTATATACTGTGTACAATCTGTCACATGACACTATATTACACCACCTGGACATTCTGGTAAGTCGGCTGTATATAGTGTACAATCTGTCACATGACACTATATTACACCACCTGGACATTCTTGTAAGTCGGCTGTATATAGTGTACAATCTGTCACATGACACTATATTACACCACCTGGACATTCTGTAAGTCGGCTGTATATAGTGTACAATCTGTCACATGACACTATATTACACCACCTGGACATTCTGGTAAGTCGGCTGTATATAGTGTACAATCTGTCACATGACACTATATTACACCACCTGGACATTCTGGTAAGTCGGCTGTATATACTGTGTCAATCTGTCACATGACACTATATTACACCACCTGGACATTCTGGTAAGTCGGATGTATATAGTGTACAATCTGTCACATGACACTATATTACACCACCTGGACATTCTTGTAAGTCGGATGTATATAGTGTACAATCTGTCACATGACACTATATTACACCACCTGGACATTCTGTAAGTCGGCTGTATATAGTGTACAATCTGTCACATGACACTATATTACACCACCTGGACATTCTGGTAAGTCGGCTGTATATAGTGTACAATCTGTCACATGACACTATATTACACCACCTGGACATTCTGGTAAGTCGGATGTATATAGTGTACAATCTGTCACATGACACTATATTACACCACCTGGACATTCTGGTAAGTCGGATGTATATAGTGTACAATCTGTCACATGACACTATATTACACCACCTGGACATTCTGGTAAGTCGGATGTATATAGTGTACAATCTGTCACATGACACTATATTACACCACCTGGACATTCTGGTAAGTCGGATGTATATAGTGTACAATCTGTCACATGACACTATATTACACCACCTGGACATTCTGGTAAGTCGGATGTATATGCTGCGTAGTTTGATACCAGGTTTATAACATTTATAAATGCATATTTTTGCAGTTTATTCTGTTGGGATTTGTCGTTGCAATCTGTAAGAAGTCAAAGTCCTCCATAGACGGTGAAGTGGAGTTTGATGACATTGATGACAGTGATGAGGAACTCATTGGTGGATAAATATCTGAACAAACAAACACTGTGAACAAAGACTGTGAACTAACAAATACTGTGGGAACTAACAAAGAAATGCTGCGTTTAAACACTTTAAACAAACAAATACTGTTTTAATAAACAAATCTGCTTAGAATGAGAAGAAACAGAGGTGTATGTAGAATGTTGTGTGTGTGTTTTACGTTTATTTATTGTCGCTACCGGTTGCCGATATGAGCGACGCCTCCTGAAGAGATTAGTTATGTTAGATTTTTGGAGGATATGCAGTGATACAGACAGCGACCAATTCCAGAGCCTCCTCTGGTTCATTTACGTGCACTGTGTAAAGCAGCGACACGAGACCTCGGTTTAACGTCCCAACTGACAGACTGTTATTTACCACTGTACTACAGAACGTTTGTGAAAGTACTGACAATTTAAAGCCCCATTGTGCGTTTACTTAGAATGTGTTGCACATCAAGATATTGTAAGGAGTGGGTTATTAGATATTGTGATTATTCTTATAGTTTCATTTTTCAATAATAAATTATTACAGTACGATAAAGAGTAAAAATTGGCAAAATATGGACACAAACGAACCTGCTTTTGTGAAATTACCATTTGTAAATTACCTCCCTTGATTGGTATTTTTTAACAAAATGGCCAATAACTCTGTAAATGGTGCTTTCCTAAAGTTAACACTAGGATAAATTTGCATATGAATTGCAGTATTATATTTCCAACTGAAGAAAATAAACGCATAAAGAGACTTTAAAATGAGAAATATTTTGTGAAAATGCACCGATTCAAAATGTGATATTGTGTAAATATGAAGCTAATAGTGTTGCTATATTGTACTTGTATGTAAACAATCTCCACACAAGAAGTAACTTGCTCATATATCTTCAATTAAGTAATTTGAATCTACAGTACCTAAGAATAAACATTTTTTTGCTGTGCCAGGTCATTAACCCTTCGCCTGCTAATCGCGAGTAGTCGATTTTGCAAACAGCATAGAGCCAGATCAAACTGCACAGAATATGCCACCTTATCATGCTTGCTGTTTGCCATTAAGATAGTGGAGATAAAAAACACTTCTATGAATAGCTAAAGTAACCAAACCCAAGTCGGGGTTCGAACCCACTACTGCCTGATCCTCCATTACCTGGAGGCGAACACTCTACCGCGTCGCTATAAAAGCTAGCTCTATATGTCTCCCTATTGTCTTGTTAGTATTAGTGTCTTCGATGTTTACCATTTAACGAGAGCAGTCAAAGTGATCCGTGCCAACCATCCGATAGATAGCGCCATTCGGGTTGTTCCGAAGCTTAACCGAATACATATTCCAATCTTCACTACATAGCAAACAACATAGATCCTGATCAGATGCGACATTATGCACATTTCTTCCATATAGAAATTTATCAGTGAAATAAAATACGTTATTCCACTACTTGAAAGCTGTGAAATAGCACATTTGATTTCTCACCATTTTGCATGTGCGTTACCTAGAACATTTTCCGATTCAAGCTGTCGGGGCACGACTTACTAGTGCCACTTAGCACATAGTTGCATCCATTTCCATCATATAACCCCTTTTCAGCCTAAATATATATTTATAAATATTTCACTCATGAACATAGAAAGCTATGATTATCACTTGTGGCTAGCAAGTGCGGTGAAGTATCATTAGGATTATGAACGAGACACGTGTTGATTAATATTAAACTACATTTGTATGTTATTTCTTACTGTGCCATTATACGAGTACAAATAGATTTTACAGATAACAAATGTGTAATATTTTTCTTATTTTACCTAGAAAGTAGTACAGCATGCCAGGCCCGTAGTCACACTGAGACAGCTGCCTCGGTTAAAATTTCCAAAGCCCCAAAAAATAAATGAAAAATTAAATTAATAAAATGCAAAAAATATCTCTTTGCTGTATAAAATGTTGACTGCTATAGAGCTGAAAGGTACATAATTATACGTCTAAGCTCATTAAATCAGAAAATGCAGGAAATTGCTTCTATACTCCAGCAATTTTAAGGGGGAACATGCCCTGGACACCCGAGATTGAAATTTGGCTCTGGCTACGGTATAGCATGCTAAAGGTTAACTTATTGTGTAATACAGTCAAACCTGTGTCAAGCAGCCAGCCAAGGGAATCACGGAACGTGGCTGCTTAATAGAGGTCAAATGTATAATAAAACAACATATTGGGAAACTGGCTGCTTAATACAGGTTGGCTGCTTAATGGAGGTGACCACTAACACAGGTTTGACTGTATTTACAATTAAGTGTTTTTGTGACGAAACATTAAGTCTCTCAACCTTTAAATTGCCGAATAAATTGGAATGTGCAAACAACATAGATCCAGATCGGCCGCACCGTAGCGCCACTTCTGATCAGGATCTATGTTGTTTGCTATTCAGCCATTTTAGCTCCACTATTCGAATAACAAACATAGATCCAGATCAGCCACACCGTAACGTCTGATCAGGATCTATGTTGTTTGCTATTTTAGCTCTACTATTTGAATAACAAACAGCATAGAGCCTGATCAGAGCTGTCTGGCTCAATGCTGTTGCATTAGTTTATACAAATTTATTTTAGCTCGATATCTCACCTGAACCAACAGTGCTTTATTAGTGTAGTTATTGTTCAGCATTGCATCAATATCTGCAAGTTATCATTCCAAATAGTATATTGCTATATCTATGTTTGTTTGATTGGGTTTTACGCATTCATCAGCACCATTTTGAGCTATATTCTTGACAGGCAGTTTACCTTTACCTAACGACACCTTTCCTGGGCATGCTCCAGCAGTTAACCAGTACTTGATTTACCAACCTCCGTAAGAAACTGCCAACTTTTTCTTAGACCAGTAAAAAGACAGCCCGAGTGGGGCTCGAACCTATGATCATCAGCGAGTATAGGTTACAGGTATACAGGCCAACGACTGTAACCACTCGACCATGGATGCAGACTATCTATGTACACGAGATATTAAACATGGATAGTGGGAGGATAGCGCGCTTGCTTCTCACCAATACAACCCGGGTTCAATCCTTGGACCGGGAAGTATGTGAGATGGTACGGTGGTAGCCAGATCGGACAGGTGTGTTTTCTCTGGTTTCCTCCCACACGAATGACCACATTTACATCAGGATACCCCTCGGGTGGACACCAGGATACCCCTCGGGTGGACACCAGGATACCCCTCGGGAGACATCAGGATACCCCTCGGTGACACCAGGATACCCCTCGGTGACATCAGGATACCCCTCGGTGACACCAGGATACCCCTCGGGAGACCACCAGGATACCCCTCGGGAGACATCAGAATACCCCTCGGTGACACCAGGATACCCCTCGGTGACACCAGGATACCCCTCGGGAGACATCAGAATACCCCTCGACCCCTCGGTGACACCAGGATACCCCTCGGGAGACATCATAATACCCCTCTGTGACACCAGGATACCCCTCGGGGGGTATCAGGATAAAGAGGACAGCCATAGTCCACTACCGGATATACGACATGTGGCCATGACATTTTGAACCCTTTGACAACTTAGTTTGACCTTGACCTATGAACCTGGGCTTTCCATGCTACACTCCGTCTCAGTATTTGTGTGGAGTTATTTAAAAATCCATTTAAGGGTTTAGGACTGACATACACGTGTGACCTTTGAGCAATGGAGTCTTTGTGCATAAAACTATACTGTTTTATGGTGAACATTTGTGCCAAGTTATTTCAATAACCCATGGACAAGTGTTAATCCTATAGTCCACGTCTGGTAAGGGTCCATTAACCCCTGGGTGGCATCCAAATAGTCCAATTTTATATGGAATTCACAGCTTAATAAGGTATATAGTGTGAAAAATAGCTGGTCAAATATTAAACTGCAACCAGTGTCCACAAGGTATATCTCGTGACAAACTAACGGCAACAGAATTGGTGCTCGAGAGCGAAAATAAAACAAAACATATTTCTTTACCTTTTTTATACAAAGACTACCGGTATGAAAATATTGCTATTAAATATAAAGAACACATAGTGGTTACAAGAAGGCTGCGAGTCACTCAGCAGTAAATAGAAAGAACACATAGTGGTTACAAGAAGACTGCGAGTCACTCAGCAGTAAATAGAAAGAACACATAGTGGTTACAAGAAGACTGCGAGTCACTCAGCAGTAAATATAAAGAAAAACAGTGATGACTGGACATAAATACACTACTGAAAACATGCTGCATATAATATTACACAATGTACTGTAGATAAGTAAATATTTTGTTCTCGTATTGTACTTTTTGCACTCGATCCCCATTTTTGTAACTGGCAAAAACAATCATGGACAATGCCAACATATCAACGGTGGTCTGATTGCATATACACGACATCAAAAACAGATTCTTGCCAAGTCGTATGTGAAAAAATACAGTTGCATTTTAATCTCAAACCTACAGGGCTGTAAACTCTACATGGAGTCCAGCGATACAAAATGTACAGTATATATTACTATACAACTAGAGATGTGCATATACATGAATGCCCAAGAAATACAGCATAAACTAAATTCTATCTTGAACAACATAAAAACAGAGTTACACAATATGAACCAATCATACCGAACAGAAGAAACATTTGTGTCGCAACGAATTCTACATGCTTAAAACAGCTGCCAAGAAATTCGATGCTGCATAAAACTATAGAGATTGTTTTAAAAAAAGTGTATCTCTGCACTCACGGTTTCTTCAGTGGAGTAATAAAAGTATGGAGTGGGTGTTAAATGTACAATAAGTCATTGCAATAAAGATGTATCTAGTGTTATGAAGATTGGAAATGATGCATGGATGACAGACAAGCTGTGTTATAAAATTGTTCAAATGGGCGTATATTACAATATGCACAACTAGACACCATACTGATGCTTGCTGCCAAGTTGTGTGAAAATTCAACAAGGTGGTTTGGAAATGAAGCGCGGACAAGATTTGTGTTATAAAAATGACCGTAATCCGCGAAAATATCATCCAACAGGAACGGGGTTACAAATATGCACAACTAGACACCATACTGATGCTTCCTGTCAAGTTTGAAAATCCTACAATGGGTTATGGAGAACATACACGGACAAGGTAAAGCGGACAGACGCCAATGGCAAAAACAATGTCTGCCCCCATTAGGGGAGACAACTATAAAAATATACTGAAGGAAGTCTTAAAATAACTAGTAATAAAACAGTCATGCAACAACATTTATCTCCCTTACTAGCCAGGTGTGTTAAGCAGGGCAACAGGATCATTTTGTATTTTTAAAGACAGATGACCACCAATTTTCGAGAAGGCCCTATGCCTGAGAACCAAAGAACTTCCCTATACTAGTGATAACTGTCGGCCAGCGCATCAAACAGTGCCTTGTGCTATATACCTCTGGTAACTATGGAAACTTATACGTTATGCACCTACCAAACAATGAGAATACATTTTATTTGACCGTGTCACAGTAGCAAAGGTTCTAGTCGACAGTTAAAAAATGTCACAGTAGGAAAGATTCTAGTCTATAATTTAAGAATGTCACAGTAGGAAAGGTTCTAGTCTATAATTTAAGACTGTCACAGTAGGAAAGGTTCTAGTCTATAATTTAAGAATGTCACAGTAGGAAAGGTTCTAGTCTATAATTTAAGAATGTCACAGTAGGAAAGGTTCTAATTAACAGTAGTGTCACAACAGGAAACATATTCATCGACAGTTTAAGAATCTCACAGCAGGAATTATTCTAGGTCAGTAAACTAATGTTTAAAATACTATATTTGATTGATTCACCCTGAAATTTCAGATTTTTATCACGAAAAACCTTTCCCCAAGCTCAAAATTAAGAATGTTTCTCGGTATTGGTAGATCAGTTCTAACACATTTTTCTGGAACATAATCCTGCTGTCAGAGTATAATAAAATACACATCAAATCCATAAAACAAATATGAACATTAGAAACATAAATATCACATGCCAAATACACCATCCCCATATCACATGCCAAATACACCATCCCCATATCATATGCAATGAGAGGCATCTCTAATTTATTATTACCTCCCTTGGCAGATAAAGTCCGATTTATTCCAAAATGTGAATAGGTCCTTTTAGTTAGAATCCTTTGTTATTACTGTTGTTCCCTAACCAGATGTTGCGGTATGATAATTGTGATTTTATCAAAATCGTGTTAATTAACTGATAGTATTGTTTTACAAATAAAATACACATTGCATCAACTGTAGGAGATATGTCGAGACATAGTAATTTAATAATCATATAAGGCGATAGTGGAATAAAATTGCTAGCATGTTATGCAAAGAAACAACGATAAAAACAGAGGAAAACACTTGATAGGGCCTATCTACTTTTAGGGAGTATTCAGGGGCAGATTGTCTCTCGTGCAATTAATTATATTACATGTAATCTACAATATACACAACTCACCATGTCATTACTTGTTCGGCCATTTATATCAATTGCTAGATCTTCACCTAATGTTTGTATATAATATGGGGTCTGCGCATATATTGTGAGGGTGGGTGTATTTTTCTTAAATTGTTTGGTGATCTCTCACCATAGCATGATTACACCCAATCCAATCCGCCACAGCATTATGTTAAATATTTGGAACTTGGAGAATGATGAATTGTTAAATATTTGGAACTTGGAAAATGATGAATTGTTAAATATTTGGAACTTGGAAAATGATGAATTGTTAAATATTTGGAACTTGGCAAATGATGAATTGTTAAATATTTGGAACTTGGCAAATGATGAATTGTTAAATATTTGGAACTATATTGAATGATGAATATCATCACAATCGATCATCCATTTTATAAAACTCTGGAGGTAGTGCAGCTGAAGCGAAAAACGCACTTTGCCAGACTGGTTTTAGTGATCGCATATGTAAATCAGAAGTCCATTCAACAATTTCTAATCGGTGGGCGATGATGAATAATCCAGCAGATGATGAATAATCCAGCAGATGATGAATAATCCAGCAGGTGATGAATAATCCAGCAGGTGATGAATAATCCAGCAGATGATGAATAATCCAGCAAATAATACATGTGATGGGTGAGGATGGAAAATCTAGTTAATCATTATAATGGCTTGAAAATATTGCTTCCAGAACATATTTCCATCCACTATGAAAGACATACATTCTCCTTGACATTGTAAATGAAAACAAAACAAGACGTTTGATTAAAATTGACCTATTATAACAGATGTGTCTGCAGGTCTTGCATATTTCAAAGTGATAAAACAGAATTGCCGACTGCATGTGACATGCAAACATATCCTAGTACAATCTATTCACAAATATAAAACTTCACCACTATTACTTGTTCTATCTTTAAGCATGACCACAGCACTATAGTGACTTTATGTATTTTCGTGCAGTGGGAATACCAATATGATAATCGTGAAAACACAACTCGTGAACCAATAAATATAGTACATTAATCATAATACCAAATTCAAGCAGATTTAAAGTTAAAAAAATTCAAGCGATGCATGCGAGACGGTACGGTGGTCGCCAGATCGTACAGGTGGTTTTCTCCTGGTACTACAGTTTCCACCCACACGAATGACCACATTTACGCTTTCATCCGCGCCAATGAGAGTGATTACTATAAGTTGTTAAAACTTGCTTCGCAATCGTTGTAAAAATAAATCAAGTTTAAACTAAGCGATGTATTTTAATTTTCATAAATCGAATGTTTAACTATCCTAACTCTGTTGTTGTACAGTACAGTAACCTTAATTGCCATGTTATTACTACATAAACACACTTATTATATCCACATTACCTCCTCTCACTCCATCATTGACATGTTATTCCTACATAAACACACTTATTATATCCACATTACCTCCTCTCACTCCATCATTGACATGTATTCCATCCAGAACATTGCTTCCAGAGCGATTAAACTAATGTATGCATGTATGTTCCATTAATGTCAAACCGCTTGTGGAGACCTAGACATGTTTTCCTGGACAGGCTAAGCCGATCTGAGCGGTTAACCAGTACAAAGCAATGTGTGCGAGGTGCCTAGCTCAATGACACTACATACATGGCCTGACCAAGTATAAAACCCGGGACAGTTCGATTCCAAATCCGACGCTCTACCACTGGACAACGGACTCCATGCAATCGAGATAAAAGAAATTTGAATAAAATTGAAACTATGATTATTGGTTCCCAAGTTCAGTGATTTCTTGTCGAACATGTTGATTTTCTCACAGCATTATCAAATATGTAACAATTATTGCTTCTTAACCCATTCAACACCAAGTAACTGACATGGACTGGTCCATGATATTTTTAGACCAATAAATTAATAACAAAATTACATTTGGATCAGTTCATTTATCAAAATGGGTAATTTGGAGACGAATTAATATAAGTTTTCTGAAAACTTGTTTTCCAATCCAAACCATTCACAATTTATGTAATTTGTAACATTGTTTGTGTTATACATGTAAATTTATTGGAATAAATACTGTTTTAAACCAAAATGGGTAATTTTTTTTCTAAAAATAGTTATATTACTTGAAAAAAGTGCAGATCCTGATGAGACAGCTCGTCACGAGCCGGCTCATCTGGATCTACACTTTTTTGTAAGCCAATTTAGAGGTATGTGGTGTTGAAACTTGAAAGGGTCAATAGTTTAAAGCGACACTAAATCGGTGGGGGGAAAAAATCTACAGAACTTAATTTACTAATAAATTGTATAAATATTTTCCAAATATTTGCCACAGAATCTGAGTATTATAACTACTAAACAAACGTTGTACATTGTATACGATTTGTTGATATATTATATAAACAAACGTTGTACATTGTATACGATTTGTTGATATATTATAACTAATAAACAAACATTGTACATTGTATACGATTTGTTGATATATTATAACTAATAAACAAACATTGTACATTGTATACGATTTGTTGATATATTATATAAACAAACGTTGTACATTGTATACGATTTGTTGATATATTATATAAACAAACGTTGTACATTGTATACGATTTGTTGATATATTATATAAACAAACGTTGTACATTGTATACGATTTGTTGATATATTATATAAACAAACGTTGTACATTGTATACGATTTGTTGATATATTATATAAACAAACGTTGTACATTGTATACGATTTGTTGATATATTATATAAACAAACGTTGTACATTGTATACGATTTGTTGATATATTATATAAACAAACGTTGTACATTGTATACGATTTGTTGATATATTATATAAACAAACGTTGTACATTGTATACGATTTGTTGATATATTATATAAACAAACGTTGTACATTGTATACGATTTGTTGATATATTATATAAACAAACGTTGTACATTGTATACGATTTGTTGATATATTATAATAATAAACAAACGTTGTACATTGTATACGATTTGTTGATATATTATAACTAATAAACAACGTACATTGTATACGATTTGTTGACATATTATAACTAATAAACAAACGTTGTACATTGTATACGATTTGTTGATATATTATATAAACAAACGTTGTACATTGTATACGATTTGTTGACATAATAAATATAATTATACAGTTTTCTAAAATAATACGCGACACAGCACGTGTATTACGCGACACAGCACGTGTATCATGTAATACGCGACACAGCACGTGTATCACGCGACACAGCACGTGTATCATGTAATACGCGACACAGCATGTGTATCATGTAATACGCGACACAGCACGTGTATCATGCATTACGCGACACAGCACGTGTATCATGTAATACGCGACACAGCACGTGTATCATGTATTACGCGACACAGCACGTGTATCATGTAATACGCGACACAGCACGTGTATCACGCGACACAGCACGTGTATCATGTAATACGCGACACAGCACGTGTATCATGTATTACGCGACACAGCACGTGCATCATGTAATACGCGACACAGCACGTGTATCACGCGACACAGCACGTGTATCACGCGACACAGCACGTGTATCATTAATACGCGACACAGCACGTGTATCATGTAATACGCGACACAGCACGTGTATCACGCGACACAGCACGTGTATCATGTAATACGCGACACAGCACGTGTATCATGTAATACACGACACAGCACGTGTATCATGTAATACGCGACACAGCACGTGTATCACGCGACACAGCACGTGTATCATGTAATACGCGACACAGCACGTGTATCATGTAATACGCGACACAGCACGTGTATCATGTAATACACGACACAGCACGTGTATCATGTAATACGCGACACAGCACGTGTATCACGCGACACAGCACGTGTATCATGTAATACGCGACACAGCACGTGTATCACGCGACACAGCATGTGTATCATGAATAAAGATGTGCTACCAATGATCACAAGTGCTTTCATACTTCACAGTTATATCACACACTTTGCACCTGCACATATTTATGTTCGGAGGAATCTGAATTAATCTACATCTAAACAGCAACATCACGCGGTTACCTCCCTGCATAGTAGGATTAAGTAATAAGAATGTCCCCCCCCCCCCATACACAAAACTAAATTACACAAAACACAAAAATAATTATTATAATTATTTCGGAAGATTGATTAGTTGCAATGCTATTTGTATACATGAAAACATGCTCTCTTCTTTTTGCTAATTGCGATGTAATGTCGCTTTAAATTTGTAAGACCAACACTAGTGTTTACATATAATTCAGATCATGTACATTCTGGTACCTGTAGTTATTAAATGTATGTTGTTTTGGACAAAGCACTAAAAGTGCTGTGCTCAGTGACACGATTTGACACATCAGATTCACTGTGAGAACTCCAAGTGCTTGTGTTATTCAAGTACGCGTGCTTCGACACACCCGAACCTCGGCGGTGTGGAGTTTTTATGTTGGATATTGCCATTGAGTTTTCCGAATTATCCGACATGCCCATCTCTGAACAGACTGACAATTTAGGCGTACTCATAAATCGCTTTCGGCTCGAGAGTTCAACACTCATGGTATCGAGCCTCGTGTCTTGTCCATAGATTGGTGAAAACACTGGAGTATTTTCTAGCGCTTTCAGGGGTTGCCTTGGGTTTGGTTTAACACCGCTTAGATCAGCTGCAGTCTGCAGGGAGCCGTCGGGTTCCTCCCAGGGTATCGAATCTGTGTAGGAATGCTTGGATGATAGGCTGCTTATGTCGTCCCTCAAGAAACTCGGAACTGAGAAACTGAGTGGAGCTGTACCAGCCATCTGTATGTAGTTTCTCGGAGTCGTGGCTACAGAATCTGACAAACCTGTCATAGATGTCAGTCCCGAATTCCGAGACCACTGAAACGATGACATATTTTCAAAATCGCTCAAATTCTGCGAAACATTTGACTGCCTTCTTGAGTTATTCCCTAATTTTGAACTTTTGCCATTTTCAATTGAGGTATCTTTACTAATATGTATAGATTCCCTGTTAGTATCATTCAATGCATTACCGACTGCGTATGTAAAATCAGTGCTGCCACTACTTCTGGATAGCTCACTCTCAACACTCTTCCGTCCCTTAACTGGCCTAAAAGCACTATTCACACCCGATGTATTAATTGGTGATTTATTCCCCGATAGGTCCTGTAATTGTAAGCCCCCGTCATCCATCGGTTCCTGGTATAATTCACAGCGTACATCATTATTCCGACTAAATGTCATGTCGCCTTGTCTATACGGTGCAGAAATTTCATCAAGAAACACAGCATCTGACAAGCTCTCGGGTGAGGCTACAGGACAAGCACCTAGGAAATTATTAATATTGACATAATCGGGCACATCAGCAGCAGCAGCAGCTACTGAATCAATATTTTTATATTCACCACTCAACCTCCCCTTGTCCTCACTCCTAACACCATCATAAACCGTTGCCGCACCCCCGCTCTGCCTAACCTTGTAGGGAGACTCGCTGTATTCATCCAGATTTGTATTGCCTACACTATCAATGTTCTCATAGTCGGCACTAGCTACAACACCGTTTGATTTCCTGAATTTGTATGGCGATTCGGAGTAATCAGAAATGTTAACTGGCGACAGTTTTTTCCTCGGCATTCCATTCTTTGAATGAAGCTGGTATAGTTTCTTTGGGGCCAGTTTTTCAATGTCACACACTAGCCTGTCTCTCATTTCCTTATCTAAACTCGCTCTCCAGTTATCGTCCCTATTGAACACGTCATTATCGTAATCCGGTCTACTAAAATTGTGAATCCCATCAGAAACATCACTTAATTCATTCACGTTTACGTAGTTCGGCACTCTGACTTTGTCAAATGTTTTGTTCAACTGGTCACCACTTTTCGACCTTGCCACCTGAGAGTATTCGTCATATAGCTCTTGTAATCTATGTTTTTCGGGTTCAGTACTACATAAATACGATGACACAGTTTTACCGGACGACAGGTTCAAACTGGAAGATGATCCACATGCACTTTGTGAAGAGTATTTATCGATGTTTTCATATTCATGAATGCTGGTTTGTGACCGGTTCAAACTCTGCCTGGTGTACGGTGGGTACGGTAAACTGGCTGTCTTTTCGCTTTCTGACTTATTCAAATCATATCTGCCATGCTTTGGCATATAAGGCAAACTTTCAGCCTTTCTCATCACGTTCCACGACAGATTTGAACGATTAGATCTTCTTAGTGAGTCTGGGTCTGATGCTAATGACAATGTGTCGTCCGATGTGCGCGTTAACTTACTGCTGGACATATCAGACAGCAGTACGGACAAACTGGACTTTTCAAGGAATTCGCTAGTACTGGTTAGGTTTGAAGCCATTGCTTGTGGATATTTGGAATCTTCATCAGACTTGTTTCCCCCAGGACCGTCGCAGTCGTCGACAGTCGGTTCCTTGAAGAAGCGACCTCCAGAGCTGGAAGACCCTGTTGAAGATGAACGAGACCAACCCAGCGGAGGTAGAACTGGGGAATCGGTACAATTTGATTTCTCTGCATAAAATAATGAAGATGGTGGCATTATCACATGTGGCTTATTTGGATCGATACAAGTAACCGGAGTTATGTCATCTTTTACGGCCGGTTGAATGATCGGAGTGTTTCTTTCTTCAGTAACTGGTGTCGAGTACTTATACCGGGGTGAATCGGCATACACATCCTCATCAACACAAACTCTTTTTGTCGTCGCGGACGTTGCTGAAGAACTGGGATAAATGGACGAAATTTCATTTTCCACAATTGGTGTAGACTGGAACTCATTTGCATGTTCATAATTATAACAACCATACATTGGACTGGCTGTGCTCATGGGCGACTCTTCACTCTGAAAACCACTAGAAGTCAGTGATCTATGACCTGAAGCATCATTGGTTGAATTTGAAGAGGACAGTCCTCGGTCTGAGGCTAAACCTCGGTCGGACAGATACGATGACTGCCTGTCTGATGGCGAATATTCTCGGCTACTGAAACTGTCCACCGATCTCGAATTGCTATTTCTGTCTACAGCATACCTGTTCCTCGAGCTATGTTTCCCAGGCAACATGTTCTTTTCCTTGCTACGAGGATGATCTCTTGTTGATGTACACTGCACAATGTCTGGGCGAGTATTTGAAACGTTTCTCGAGGAACTGTCGGGAAGCTGTAGAGATACATCTGAGAACGACAGTAATTCAGACTCGTTTACAAAATTATTGCTATTATTTAATGACTCTATAGACTTGTTCACACCGTGTCTGAAAACAAAAGAGTCGGCAGTTTCAGACAGGGCGCTATTGTCTCTATTACGACTTGCATTTCGTTTTGGAAAGGTATTATCAGAATTCAGATCACTATATGATAAAGACAGATGAGTTATTCCCCTTGAATTATCCGGAGTAACAGTCAGGACTGCGCTTCTCTCCCCTGATCTATGCAAGGCCGGATCTGATTCAGCATTGCCAAGCAAACTCTTCATAGAAGGTGAAACTCCCAACCTGCCAACTGATTCCTCCCACAGTTTACTGGGATCTAGCGGAGAAATATCCACTGGTCCAATCTCACTGGACATCTGTCTATCCGGTGTCGACTTAGCCGAGTAGATCAAAGATTTTGATGAATCATTGGATGTCCTAGACTGGTTCCAATGTCGACCTGCAATATCAGACTGTGATTTATGCTGTTCTAAGATTGTCCGCCCACTTTGGTTTTCTGGTGAAAGTGAGTATTTCTCTTGTCCATTGACCGACGTATTTTGTTTGAGCGTTTGGTTGAATAAAATTTCACTAATGGAAGAATCAGACACAAATGATGGATCAAATTTACAGCGCGCAAACATTTCCACAAGGTTGTAGTCCGGCATAGACTGCTCTCTCTCTGTCATTCTACTGGCATGGCTGAAGTCCAGTTTATCTTCAGTTCTGTTCAACTCTGACCTATCCCTGTAACTTGCCTGATCTACGCACGACAACTGATGGGGCATCCCTGAAATACACAGCAGAGAACCACACTGATATATGGAAGATAAACTAATATTTGAATTCAGAATATTAACCATACGGTTTGAATACAGAATATTAACAGTAATATTTGAATACAGAATATTAACAGTAATATTTGAATACAGAATATTAACAGCAATATTTGAATACAGAATATTAACCATACGGTTTGAATACAGAATATTAACAGCAATGTTTGAATACAGAATATTAACAGCAAGGTTCGAATACAGAATATTAACAGCAATATTTGAATACAGAATATTAACCATACGGTTTGAATAGAGAATATTAACCATAAGGTTTGAATACAGATATTAACAGTAAGGTTTGAATAGAGAATATTAACAGCAATGTTTGAATAGAGAATATTAACAGCAAGGTTCGAATACAGAATATTAACAGTACGGTTTGAATACAGAATATTAACAGCAAGGTTTGAATACAGAATATTAACAGCAAGGTTTGAATACAGAATATTAACAGCAATGTTTGAATACAGAATATTAACAGCAAGGTTTGAATACAGAATATTAACAGCAAGGTTTGAATACAGAATATTAACAGCAAGTTTCTCTAAAATCCCTGGCTGAAATGAAAGTACAGGATATGGCAGATACAGGTAGAGAGACCTCACACCCAACGTTTAGCTCACACGACCCTATGCCAGATATCGACATCTCTATTAATGGCGTTGAGAAACTCCTCAAAAACCTCAACCCCCATAAGGCTGCAGGACCAGACCAAATTAGACCAATAGTACTCAAAAACACCTGCAAAGAAATGGCCCCAATCCTATGTGAACTTTTCAAAAAGTCTCTGCAGACCAGTACCCTACCTGATATCTGGAAAATGGCAAATGTAGCCCCTATTTATAAAAAAGGCACAAAGTCCGACCCTGCAAACTACCGACCAATCTCTCTTACCTGTATCCTGTGCAAAACACTGGAACACATTGTCTCATCTAGCGTAACAAAGCACTTCACACAAGCCAACCTCTTCTATGAACTACAACATGGTTTCCGAGAAAAAAGGTCATGTCAAACCCAACTCCTCATGCTAATAGACGACATCCTCAAATCCATAAACCAGAGAAGTCAAGTTGACTTAATACTCCTTGACTTCTCAAAAGCCTTTGATATGGTCAACCATGAAAAGCTCCTGTATAAGCTACATTATTATGGCATAAGGGGTCAAACTCTCTCATGGATTAAAAGCTTCCTAGACAACAGGTCACAGTCCGTCGTAGTCAATGGCTCTAAGTCAAGTACCATACCAGTCTCCTCCGGTGTCCCACAGGGTTCGGTCCTCGGACCACTCCTCTTTCTCATATACATCAATGACCTCCCAGATTTTGTCAAACACTCTAAAGTCCGCCTCTTCGCCGATGACACAGCTCTTTATCTTTCTCTGACTGTTTCTTCTCATTCCAGCCTACTACAGCAAGACTTACACCAGCTTGAACAATGGGAATCCAAATGGGAAATGAAATTCAATCCATCAAAGTGCCAGGTTATTCAGATCACCAAACGCAAACTAGTCATATCCACGAAATATCGTCTGCATAATACCTTCTTAGAAACTGTTTCTTCAGCAAAATACCTGGGAGTAACAATATCAAGTGATTTAAACTTTAACAAACACATAGACAACATCAGCAAAAAAGCAAGTCAAACATTGGGTTTTCTAAGACGAAACATCAAAGTACACTCAGAAAGGTTAAAATCAACAGCATACAAGACACTGGTAAGGCCCCAGCTTGAGTATAGCTCCACGATTTGGTCACCGTATACGGCAGTTCTCATAGACCAGCTTGAGTCTGTACAGCGCAGAGCTGCCCGCTGGGCCAAACAAGACTACGGCCGAACGTCCAGTGTCACAGAAATGTTGAACTCCCTAAATTGGAGACGCCTTGACCTTCGTCGCATCGACCAAAGATTGGTTATGTTCCACAACATCCTCCATAACCAAGTTGCCATTCAAGCTGAAAACTACCTTACCCCAAATACAAGATCTTCCAGAACATCCCATTCCCAAGCATTCCGACAGATCCAAACAGTGACTGACTACCATAAATATTCCTTCTTTCCAAGAACCATTGTCCACTGGAATGCTTTGCCCCCAGATATTGTCACCTTGTCTGGCCCACAGTTCAGTCTGGCTGCAAGTCGGATTGAACATGTTTCTCCCTAAATAAACCTGCCCTGTTCTTAACCTGTTTTTAACCAACCTAACATCATTCTTTTTATCATCTTTTATTTCATCTCTTACTAACATTCTTGTCAGTTGACGCGCGTCAAAGTCTAAGGTCCCCATCAGGGGTTTGACTAATAGGAAGATAGATAGATAGATAGGTTTGAATACAGAATATTAACAGCAATGTTTGAATACAGAATATTAACAGCAAGGTTTGAATACAGAATATTAACAGCAATGTTTGAATACAGAATATTAACAGCAATATTTGAATACAGAAGATAAACAGTAATATTTGATTACAGAATATTAACCATACGGTTTGAATAGAGAATATTAACAGTAAGGTTTGAATAGAGAATATTAACCATAAGGTTTGAATAGAGAATATTAACCATACGGTTTGAATAGAGAATATTAACAGTAAGGTTCGAATACAGAATATTAACAGCAAAGTTTGAATACAGAATATTAACAGCAATGTTTGAACACAGAATATTAACAGCAAGGTAAGAATAGAGAATATTAACAGCAAGGTTAGAATAGAGAATATTAACAGCAAGGTTTGAATAGATAATATTAACAGCAAGGTTAGAATAGAGAATATGAACAGCACGGTTAGAATAGAGAATATTAACAGCAAGGTTAGAATATTAACAGTAAATGCTAGATATACCAGTACAGTTAATAAAGGAAAGAGATTCAATTAAATTACTATGTAACTTCGCCAATCCTAATTATTTTACTACAACTCTTCCTGTGTTTGAATGTCTTATTCGTGAATAAATTGTTTAAACTAACCCAATAGTCTAGTTTGCACCAAACCAAGAATTATAGCATTGTTTGAACACTTTAACTACATTGAAATGCCTGCATAACTATTTTTAAAGATTTGCAAAGAGTTACTCCGGTCCACGTTGTTATTCATCCCATACAGCAATTTGTTTAAGATTCAAAATCCGTCGAAAAAAATTAATGTGTAACATTTTTTGTAAGCCGGGCAAACAATTGCTCCCATATTCTCAAATAATTCATTTTGTATATCTGAAGCAATTAACCTGCATGAGATGGAGGCTTGGCTGATCTATTACTGCTAGCAGATCCCAGCGGGGACACGTGTACATCTACGGGAGTCTGCATACATGACAAATTTCTCTGGTCACCAATGTTGTCCAGTCTGCTCTCATTGCCACACTCGAAGATTTCATTGCTGGGTAACTGTAGAGGGGCATCAATAAGCCTGTCCGGGTTCTCTACCAGCCCCTCTTTGCTTAGGTCCAGCGAGGCACTCAACCAGAGGTTGATCCGTGCCGAAGTCGATGTCACATCAAATATTGATGGATGGTTCGTCTTTGATGGCCAATTCATCTAGAAAATATTAAAATAAAATCATTCCGTGAAACACATGTTCTTATAAAGTCCTCGAGAAACAAAATACATATTTATTTATCATCAGGTGCTTTTAGAGTTCCTTCGTTTCTGCATATTTTTTTTAACTTTGAACCTCGTTTAGTTCCCGTTTAATAAATGCGGTCAGCCTTAGCTTAAACAATATTTACACTAATGTTAGATAAATGTATAAGATGGGGGTACAGTCAAACTTGTATTAAGAGACCATCCATGGGACAGTGCAAGAGACCATCCATGGGACAGTGCAAGAGACCATCCATGGGACAGTGCAAGAGACCATCCATGGGACAGTGCAAGAGACCATCCATGGGACAGTGCAAGAGACCATCCATGGGACAGTGCAAGAGACCATCCATGGGACAGTGCAAGAGACCATCCATGGGACAGTGCAAGAGACCATCCATGGGACAGTGCAAGACCATCCATGGGACAGTGCAAGAGACCATCCATGGGACAGTGCAAGAGACCATCCATGGGACAGTGCAAAAACGATCTGTAAACGACAACCTGAGGATGGACAACTTATCAAGGCATGTTCAGGTAACTCTTGTCAGACTTTATTGCGGGATATTTAACCATTAAAGAGTTGTACTATATAAGTCTATGTAAACTATGAGACACTTACCGTGGGGCAATTATTACCACAAGTTCACCATTTTAGCACCCTAGTAGTGGTCCAAAAGGTAATACTAAATGCCAAATATCAAATGGAGATTCGTGGCAACGATAACATTATCAACAACTAGGAGCAGAATTATAGATATAGTACATTATAGTACATATATTGTGCTCATAGTTATGGCTTAACACTAAATGAACATCTTTTTTGCATTATCGTAATTTTGTTCTTTTCGTGTTCTTTTCAATACATCAGCGGTCCAGAAGAAAATTGGAATTACATGTACTTTGAATACTTATTTATTCAAACCTAAATATGCACATTGCATATTAAAAAAATCGAAAAGAGGAAATTATTATCAAATGAATGTTTAGACCATCTAATCTCCATTGATATATGAACATATCAACTTTTTTTGGTAGAAGCTGCCTCAACGGTGTGGGAGTAATTCTAACACAAAGTAAATAATATGGATACACGTTTTTGTAAGTCAAGAGAAGCAAGAATGGACAGTAGACTTCGTACTTGCTTATCCTCTTGTGGTTTTTGAGATGGTAGACTTGGTTTATGCGGGTGTGGAACTTCCCCGAACCTCATGTGTCCCGGCTTCAAGAAGGCTGCTTTCTTACTGGGTATCGGAGCTGGGCCGCTGGGATGACAGCAACCGTAGTACAGCAGCACAAATATCGTACCTGAGAAATTACATTCAGATTGTAAACACCAACATGCATTAATTACACATTTTAGTCTACAAATTTATTTGATCTCGATTGCGAAACAAGTTCTTACAACTTATATTAATCAATTGCGTCGGACGGATAGTGCATGCAAAATATGCCTCCCGACTATAGAGTGTACTATATAGAGTGTACATACCGAGATCAGGGACTATATAGGTGTACTATATAGAGTGTACATACCGAGATCAGGGACTATATAGGTGTACTATATAGAGTGTATATACCGAGATCAGGGACTATATAGGTGTACTATATAGAGTGTATATACCGAGATCAGGGACTATATAGGTGTACTATATAGAGTGTATATACCGAGATCAGGGACTATATAGGTGTACTATATAGAGTGTATATACCGAGATCAGGGACTAAAATAATCTGTACATTATAGAGCATTATCTATCAGAAATAGGTGTACTATATAGAGTGTACATACCGAGATCAGGGACTAAAATAATCTGTACATTATATAGAGCATTATCTATCAGAAATAGGTGTACTATATAGAGTGTACATACCGAGATCAGGGACTAAAATAATCTGTACATTATATAGAGCATTATCTATCAGAAATAGGTGTACTATATAGAGTGTACATACCGAGATCAGGGACTAAAATAATCTGTACATTATATAGAGCATTATCTATCAGAAATAGGTGTACTATATAGAGTGTACATACCGAGATCAGGGACTAAAATAATCTGTACATTATATAGAGCATTATCTATCAGAAATAGGTGTACTATATAGAGTGTACATACCGAGATCAGGGACTAAAATAATCTGTACATTATATAGAGCATTATCTATCAGAAATAGGTGTACTATATAGAGTGTACATACCGAGATCAGGGACTAAAATAATCTGTACATATATAGAGCATTATCTATCAGAAATAGGTGTACTATATAGAGTGTACATACCGAGATCAGGGACTAAAATAATCTGTACATTATATAGAGCATTATCTATCAGAAATAGGTGTACTATATAGAGTGTACATACCGAGATCAGGGACTAAAATAATCTGTACATTATATAGAGCATTATCTATCAGAAATAGGTGTACTATATAGAGTGTACATACCGAGATCAGGGACTAAAATAATCTGTACATTATATAGAGCATTATCTATCAGAAATAGGTGTACTATATAGAGTGTACATACCGAGATCAGGGACTAAAATAATCTGTACATTATATAGAGCATTATCTATCAGAAATAGGTGTACTATATAGAGTGTACATACCGAGATCAGGGACTAAAATAATCTGTACATTATATAGAGCATTATCTATCAGAAATAGGTGTACTATATAGAGTG
>CM026397.1:12057582-12092547 GCA_014843695.1 Archivesica marissinica | reverse complement strand
AGATCAGGGACTAAAATAATCTGTACATTATAGAGCATTATCTATCAGAAATAGGTGTACTATATAGAGTGTACATACCGAGATCAGGGACTAAAATAATCTGTACATTATAGAGCATTATCTATCAGAAATAGGTGTACTATATAGAGTGTATATATCGATATCTATCAGAAATAGGTGTACTATATAGAGTGTATATATCGATATCAGGGACTAAAATAATCTGTACATTATAGAGCATTATCTATCAGAAATAGGTGTACTATATAGAGTGTACATACCGAGATCAGGGACTAAAATAATCTGTACATTATAGAGCATTATCTATCAGAAATAGGTGTACTATATAGATATGTTATATTTCGGGTTTTACGCCTGCATCAGCACCATTTTGGGCTATATCGCCGACGGGCAGTTTACCTAATAACACATTTCCTGGGCAGGCTCCAGCGGTTAACCAGTACTTGGGTGCACCAACCTCCGTAAGAAACTGCCAACTTTTTCATATAAATTAGACACGGCCTGAGCGGGGCTCGAACCCGTGACCATCAGTGATGATAGGTTACAGTGGTATACAAGTCAGCAACCATAACCACTCGACCACGGAGGCGGACATTGTACTATATAGAGTGTACATACCGAGACCAAAACTTCCAAATACGACGGAGAATGCAGACGCATCAAACCAGATAGGACCGGTGTCCTGCTTACACCAGTACCAGACAGTCATAAACACAGCCATCTCCACCATCGTTACAATATAGTAGAACGCCATCCTGTAGCGGGACGGGCCATCCTTCACGTTCACGAAACAGAAGGTGTGAATAGCTGCCGACACGACCGTGAAGAGACGACGTTCACACGGTGTCGTGCCAAACTCGGGCTGTAACTTGCTAATCCAGATGAACATTACTATGAAATGTACACCTGTAAAACAATATTACACACTTTAGAATAGAAATATAATCAAAATATGTGTCGGCAACAAGGGGAGGTAACAAAACATGTGCCGTCATCAAGGGGAGGTAACAAAACATGTGCCGTCATCAAGGGGAGGGGAGGTAACAAAACATGTGCCGTCACCAAGGGGAGGTAACAAAACGTGTGCCGTCATCAAGGGGAGGTAACAAAACATGTGCCATCATCAAGGGGAGGTAACAAAACATGTGCCGTCACCAAGGGGAGGTACCAAAACGTGTGCCGTCATCAAGGGGAGGTAACAAAACATGTGCCGTCACCAAGGGGAGGTACCAAAAATCTTGTCTGCACAGCAGCACAGGTGACATATTAAGTTTTATTTAACAGATATAGTTTCCCCACAATTTTATCATTTTAACGAAACAGTACAGAATCTTTTATTCCAGTAGAGAAACCATGCTTACTCAGGGTTCGATTAATTGTGTTTATCACTAGACCAGTCAGGCCAGTAACTATGGAAACTGACTAGCCCGGACCCGAGATCAACTAGACCGTACTTTTCAACTACGATAATGCTACATGTCAATGCATTTTAGTATAATGACCATTTTGCTCAATTTATTGCACACTAAACATTTAATGCACAATGAGTTCCATTTAATTTATCTGAGAACGATTGAATACATTGCAAACGATCTGTTTTCATAAACACACCCCAAACCGTACTGTATTCTCATTCAATTATCGTAATATTTGGGAAACCAGACACTAGTAAGTAAGAATATGTTTATGTTTTCCACTGCAATCTCATTTCTATGATTAAATCAACAAACTACAATGATCTGTCAGTCTATAACACCCCGCTGAAATAAAATATTCAGTTTCAAATATTACGACATTTGAATAAAATGCGCAGCAGTTTTACGACATTTCAGAAATTTCCATAATTTATTTAGGTCATGTCTAATAATAGTTTCAGGATTTCCAAGATTTAGAAAATGGCTGTGTACGGACAACTTGTTTGCCGAGCCGCAAATGTTCAAACTTCTGAATTAATTAAGATTAGATATAGGTAATTATTGAAATTTAATGCTACAATTTTATCAAAATATCAGCACGACAGATCGGGCAACCATCTGACAAATTTACCGCGTCCGATCGACATTTCTACATTTTCTATCATTTCATCCATCGGACGTGCCCTGTCGAACCACGTTACTACCATGTCCATTCAAGTATATATATATCTATAAATAGCACACACAACATTACAGTTTTCAACACAGAAAGAAAATACTTTTCCATTTGAAATTACTTAGATGTTACTTGCACAACTTGCATATCTCAGTTGGGAATGCAAAGAAAGTGGTGATTACTTATTATTGATGAATAACTATTATATACGTTACTATTTGTTACAGTTACCTAGTGGTATAGCGACGTATCCGTGGAACACCGTGGCAACCAGCACTATGGACCCAATCCTAGCGGTGACCATCCCTGTCTGCCATATCGTGTGCGTCAGCATGGATATAAAGCTACGCTTGTACAACTTCTTATACACCAGATGTAATGCATCATTGTAGGCGGTTATAGACCAGGATATAGACAGCAGTGAAAATACCATTGAAAATCCTGAAAGAACAAAACGACATCCTGAAAGATTGTTATGTTATATTTCGGGTTTTACGCCTGCATCAGCACCATTTTGGGCTATATCGCCGGCGGGCAGTTTACTTAACAACACCTTTCCTGGGCAGGCTCCAGCGGTTAACCAGTACTTGGGTGCACCAACCTCCGTAAGAAACTGCCAACTTTTTCATATAAATGAGACACGGCCTGAGCGGGGCTCGAACCCGTGACCATCAGTGATGATAGGTTACAGTGGTATACAAGTCAGCGACCTTAACCACTCGACCACGGAGGCGGACTGACATCCTGAAAGAACAAAACGACAGCAATGAAAATACCATTGAAATCCTGAAAGAACAAAAAGACTGCAATGAAAATACCATTGAAAATCCTGAAAGAACAAAACGACAGCAATGAAAATCCCGAAAGAACAAAACGACAGCAATGAAAATACCATTGAAATCCTGAAAGAACAAAATGACAGCAATGAAAATACCATTGAAAATCCTGAAAGAACAAAACGACAGCAATGAAAATACCATTGAAATCCTGAATACTGACCCGATGCAGACGAAAGTTATATGTGCACCTGCGCACTATGATGACACATATTTGATAGGAGATTCATGAAATTCCACCCAATGGCTGCAGAGATCTGAATCCTGATGGAATGACACGCGGACAGACAACGTCAAACCAATATCCCCCTCCGATATCCCCGGATGATAATAAATTTATGATCTGTTTTTTTTATAAGCGTAACAGATTAAGATAGTATTTGAACGAACATACGTATGTGACACTGCACTCACCTATAAGTGTGTTAAAGTTCTGCAGGTTGGTTAGCACTATATAAACCTGTAGCACTAACTGAGGCGCCGACTCCACAAACGCCTCAATCAATCGTAGAATGCTGATGTCATTTATTTCTCTGTAAGCTGCAGAAAGGTCATCTGTATTGCGACTTCTCCGAGACTTGCGGCCAAGATGAAATACTCGTAAATACCTGCAAAGTAAAGAAGACATCAATAACATTGTTAACCCGTAACCTGCCAATCACGACTAAAGTCGTATTTGCAAACAGCATAGAGCCAGATCAGACGAAACTTTCTATGCTATTCGGATAGTGGAGCTAAAACACTTGCTTGAATAGCAAACAACATAGATAGGACGAGGCGTTAACTTACGCCAGGGCTGATCTGGATCTATATTGTTTGCACATTTCTTCCAATTTATTTGGCAGGTTACTGGTTAACTTCAATACACTAGTAAACTAATTGTGCGCACAACTCTATTTATTACAAGACCTCCTATGGACGATGCTGTGGACGATCCGATGAACTAGTGCCCGAGGCCGACAGCATCTCAGGGCAATAGTTACACTGTTACATGAATGCCAATGAAATAGTTGAATAATGTTACACATACAAGTATACCACCTGCCATCTTTATCAGAATAAAGTCATTCAGGAAGCAATTTTTGAGATTTGGACTGATTTTATTCAATTATTTGTAGCAAATTACAAATTCTTTCGCCATTTTTCGATATCTGTCCAATTTGGCCACACTGGGAGGAGAGGTCGTGCATAATATCAAACAATGATAAGCTTAAACATAGCCTGATCTATAAGATATTCCGAATGTATCCACTGTATAGTCTGGTATTTTATTGATAAACGTCTATTTCGTATGCTTGTGACAATAATCAACAGACATGTCAACTAGGTTTTAACTTAGGCTGTCCGATTAGCGAGCTCGTTTCTCACCAATGCAACCCGGGTTCGATCCTCGGAATGGGAAGCATGTGAGATGGTACGGTGGTCGCCATATCGGACAGGTGGGTTTTCTCCGGGTACTCCCGTTTCCTCCCACACGAATGACCACATCTACGCTTTCATCCGCGCCAACGAGAGTGATTAATATAAGTTGTTGGAACTTGCTTCGCAATCGTTTAAAACTGTTTGAAGTTTTAACTGTCTACACTATATATTATTATAATCCTAACAGAGAGACATACACAGATAAACATCAGACTGAACATCCAAGGACCGAGTTCACAAAACTTTATGTAGTTCTTGCCATGTAAATACCATAATCAGAAAATATCGACAGGGGGCATATATCATAGATAAGTTCATAACCAATACATATAGTATACATGTACGTAAATACATGTACGTCAATTCTTGGATAAAGACTAATATTCCCTAAATTCTAGCAAAGTATTTCTAAACCAACGTACAGGTTATTATTATGTTATATTTCAGGTTTTACGCCTGCATCAGCACCATTTCGGGCTATATGGCCGGCGGGTAGTTTACTTAACAACACCTTTCCTGGGCAGACTCCAGCAGTTATCCAGTACTTGGTGCACCAAACCATCCGAAAGAAACTGCCAACTTGTTCATATAAATGAGACACGGTCTGAGCGGGGCTCGAACCCGTGATGATAGGTTAGTGGTATACAAGCCAGCGACCTTAACCACTCGACCACGGAGGCGGACCCAAAGTACATGTATATACATAACTTGCAACATTAGTTAACCCATTCAACACCACAGACCTCTAAATAGGCTTACAAAAAGTGTAGATACAGATGAGCAGGCTCGTCACGAGACGTCTCATCAGGATCTGCACTTTTTACCAGTAATATTACAATATATTAATTTTAGACACAATAATTAACCCTTTTAATAAATGAACCGGTCCAAATGTAATTTTCTCATTAATTTGATTGGTCTAACAATACCATGCACCAGTCCATGTCAACTATTTGGTGTTGAATGGGTTAAGAGTGCTAAATTTGTGTGTCACCTGTGAAGTGGAGCAAGGAAGAGTATGTGTACGAAGAGAGAGCCGACCGTGAGCGTCCTGTCCGAGACATGCCAATGAAAACTGAACACCTGCATCACAATGGCAGCCAGGGCCACAAAACTCAGTGACAGTGAGCCCCATACTTGCTGTCCTTGGCTGAAGAAATAAACGATCAGGGAAACATCTGAAATGTATAGAAATGTACATGATGAGGCCTGGATATACACAGTGAATGAACCCCTAGCCTGGATGACGCCTGGATATACACAGTGAACCCCTAGCCTGGATGAGGCCTGGATATACACAGTGAATGAACCCCTAGCCTGGGTGAGGCCTGGATATACAGTGAACCCCTAGCCTGGGTGAGGCCTGTACTGTTGTCACCAGATCGAACAAGTTAGTTTTCTTCGGGTACTCCGGTTTCCTACCTCATTAGGAACCATATATAAGCTTTCATCCACGCCAACGACAGTGATTAATATAAGTTGTTAAAGCTTGTTTTGCAATCGTCGTAAAATAAATAAGTTTTATTCTTTATAAGCATTACAGATGTTAACTATTAATTTAGGAGAATTAATGATTTTTAGCGCATTCAGCAATATTCGCTAAAAGTGACTCATATCTCAACAGGGCTCATCCTACATGTAGGTCAGAAATTTTGGGAGAAGTGAGAAGCGGCTCCGTTGCGTCCTTAATTATTTTGTATGAACATGCAAAAAATAATGTTTTTCATGGAGAAGAGGGTCGAAGTTAGGGCTCCAATTTTGTACACGTCGCTCTTTAGCATGAGCCCTGCTCACATCACAAGACTTTTGAATATCAAGAGGGCATTAAAGCCACAAGTCGATCAACTGTCTCTTGTACTCTGATACTCTGTGTCAACTAGTTGGTACCAACATCGAAACACTTTCCAACACAAAATGAAGGATCGACTCATTGTATATTCCACTTTCTAAAATATCCGGATCGATTTATTAAGAACTACCAGAAAATATCTGGATCGATTTATTAAGAACTACCAGAAAATATCCGGATCGATTTATTAAGAACTTTTAGAAGTACCAGAAAATATCCGGATCGATTTATTAACTACCAGAAAATATCCGGATCGATTTATTAAGTAGTACCAGAAAATATCTGGATCGATTTATTAAGAAGTACTAGAAAATATCCGGATCGATTTATTAAGAAGTACCAGCAAATATCCGGATCGATTTATTAAGTACCAGAAAATATCCAGATCGATTTATTAAGAAGTATCAGAAAATATGTGCATAGGCCCCAAGAAGAGGTCAACAATGAGGACATATATACATGTACATTATAATTACCGATAATTGATTATAAGCTACTCTACAGGCATAGTTTTCACCAATAATATCAATTTTACATTTATGCATGAGTATGATAGGATGAAAGTGCTTCATAATGCTTTATATTTTTGGCATAAGTAAAGGTCATAATGCATCATCTGTATACAATATATATATATACAGTCAAACCTGTCTTAACCCATTTCATTCTGGATACCGTTCAAACAGTATTTGAAAAGAACAGCCAGATCAACCGCCATGGAACGTTCCGTCTGATCAGGCTCTATGCTGTTTGCTATGTAGATGATCTTGCTAAGACACTTGGCTATGTAGCAAACAACATAGATCCTGATCAGCACGCAGCGTCACGCTGCGGCTGATCTGGATCTATGTTGTTTGCAAAAGCCTTTAAATGTATCCAAAATGAAATGGGTTAAGCAGCCAGTCAAGGGAATCACGGAAAGTGGCTGCTTACTCCTTATGTAGGAGGCTGCTTATTACAGGTAAAATGTACAAAGGTATAGTACTAAAACAATATATTGGGAATCTGGAAACAGGCTGCTTAACCCTTTCAACACCACAGACCTCTAAATAGGCTTATGAAAAGTGTAGATCCAGATGAGCCGGCTCGTGACGAGCCGTCTCATCAGGATCTGCACTTTTTGCCAGTGATATGACTATTTTTAGACATAATTACCCATTTTGATAAATGAACTTGTCCAAATGTGATTTTCTGATTCATTTATTAGTTTATGAATATCATGGACCAGTCCATGTGAGTTACTTGGTGTTGAATGGGTTAAATTAGGCGAGTCTAGTGTTCAAACACCCATAAAAAGCCTAAACGATAATCCACTATGCAGACCAAATTAATACATGAATGAAATTGAAGAATATATATTTCTTTACAGAAACTAATGTGCAAGCAGCAACCAAGTACAAATAATGGCATTCTCACTGATATCAAATGTAAAAACTCATTATACATACAACTACAATGTAGCAATGACGACTCTGGTGACAGGACAGATATTTGGACAAGTGACCCATTCAATCTCACTTGACTCGTACAAGTGGCCACATTTTTTAAATACAACACTGCACATGTAATTTAAGGAATTCATAGTTGTGGCTGGCAGCTTGCACTAGAAGACAGTTGAATCCAAATACTGTCATGTTTATAGGACGGTCGTGGCTATACTGCTTACTATACCAAATACTGTCATGTTTATAGGACGGTAGTGGCCATACTGTCTACTGTACCAAATACTGTCATGTTTATAGGACGGTAGTGGCTATAGTGCCTACTGTACCAAATACTGTCATGTTTATAGGACGGTAGTGACTATAGTGCCTACTATACCAAATACTGTCATGTTTATAGAAGGGTAGTGGCTATACTGCCTACTGTACCAAATACTGTCATGTTTATAGGACGGTAGTGGCTATACTGCCTACTATACCAAATACTGTCATGTTTATAGGAGGGTAGTGGCTATAGTGCCTACTATACCAAATACTGTCATGTTTAGAGGACGGTAGTGGCTATACTGTCTACTCTACCAAATAATGTCATGTTTATAGGACGGTAGTGGCTATATATACTGCCTACTATACCAAATACTGTCATGTTTATAGGACGGTAGTGGCTATACTACCTACTGTACCAAATACTGTCATGTTTATAGGACGGTAGTGGCTATAGTGCCTACTCTACCAAATACTGTCATGTTTATAGGATGGTAGTGGCTATACTGCCTACTGTACCAAATACTGTCATGTTTATAGGACGGTAGTGGCTATACTGCCTACTCTACCAAATTTTAACCCAAGGCCATACTGCCTACTGTAGACAACACTACCTACAGCTACTAAGATGTCCATGTACAGTAATTTAACCATGTAGGCTATAATTACTGCCTGCAGGCTTATCATTATTTAATCATTACAGATCAAATTTATCAATTTGACAGATACCCAAACATGAAAAGTTATTTTCACATTCATTCTGTCCTCTTCATTGTATTAACCTGTAACATGCCAATCAAAACTAAAGTCGCATTTGCAAATAGCCAGATCAGACGGCTCAAAAATCCATCTGATCATGCTTTATGCTGCTTGCTATTCGGATAGTGAAGCTAAATCACATGTCTGAATAGCAAACAACATAGATCCCGACCAGACGAGGCGCTACGCCGTGGCTGATCTGGGTCTACGTTGTTTGCACATTTCTTCCTTGTCTAGTAAGATACACTGGCCCATAAAGCACTCCTTCTATTCAAATGTTGTATTTAATGGTTAAGTACTGTGCATTTTAACCCTATTTTGCAGAAGTATATTAAAGAACACCATTTAAGGAAGCGATTACGCGCTTTCTCACTTCTCCCAAAAATTCTGACCTAGAATGAACTCTGTATAGTTCTATGATAATTTCGCTGACAGATATAAACGGGTGTCGAGGGTTTTTTGAAAGTTGTTTTCACAACTTAAGAAAATAATAATATATGGCATGTGCAATTAACATTTTATACTGGTCATTATATGTGGGATTTACGCCGAGCATAGGTTCCACCACTCTAATGATATATAGACATTTCCAAAAATATTAGACAGAGAACGAAAGAACGCTCGTTTCAACGCGAAACGCTTGAGAAAGTTTCAAAACAAATTGAAAAATTCTACAAAATCTCTTTTTGACGTACATTTTTGCTGAAAAAACCTACACGTTAGTGGAAACACATTTTATTGATAATGTTATTCACTGTTAAAAGTCTCCCGTCGAAGATTTTTTTTGTTGCCAGCTGACAGAACCCGTGTCCTAGTATCATAGTATGGAAATGTGACCTGCTATGACCAATGTCTGTGGCAATTGTTTGCAAAGTATACGTATGCATGTAGCTTAAAGTTGTGTTTTATTTGAAGAACAATATAAAGACTCGGGATAGGCGTTATATTTAGACAGATTTGTTCAAAATTGTTTCAGATAGGGCCATTTTACTGATCGATGCGAAATCTGACATCCCACAGAGTAGAATCCCTGTACTTAAATGTATATACTAGTACCCCCAAACGTGCCGAATCCCTGTGGTTAGGGTTGTAAAATGGTGCTGGGGTTACCAACCAGGGATGGAGACACGGGTATGTCACTATGTGACGGGTGACGATGTATGTCGCTCCGTGGTGTTTAGGCAAAACGTGAACGGTGAAATAAAAGTTCGGATACAATTTTCAATATGGAAATAAAATATGCATTTACCAGTAGCTACATCCGCGAAATATGTAGATATTGAAATAAAGGCTAAAAAGTAGTCGTAAAAACTAAAACGCTGCATTCTTAAAACATAATAAGCTCTTTCATTGCATGTTTTGATTTTGAAATTGGCGGATATCACGTTGAACGAGATGTTAGATTGGCTTGATTGATATTTAAAAAGGAAAGCTATTCCTAGTTTAATCAAATAGAATTCGCTTAGAACTATTTAGTTTAATTATAAACTTTATTTTTTTTACAACGATTGCGAACCAAGTTTAAACAACTTATATTAATCACTCTCGTTGTCGCGGATGAAAGCGTAAATGTGGCCATTCATGTGTGAATAAACCGGAGTACCCGGAGAAAACCCAGCTGTCTGATCTGGCGACCACCGAAGAACGAACCCTATTGCATTTGTGAGAAGCGAGCGCTCTAACCAAATTGGACAGTTCTTCTATTTATTGCTCTGACTGACGTAAATTATAACGTGTGCATGTTTCTAGCTGATGATTGCAAGCACATTTAATATCAAAATTCTAGAAAACAATCTTCTTCTGATATAGTAATGACACCAATCTGGTGAATACTCGTACTGGTGCGATGGCAGTGCAATAAAGTATATTTACAAGTGGTTTAAACGTGTATATACATAGTACGAGTCTATCGAAGAGGAACTGGTGGCTGCACTTCCCTTTTGAAACTGTCGGTGGTAGGGCAGCTTACGACTGATTGGGGGAGGATGTTTCAAAGACTGATGGTGTTAGTGAAGAATGACTTCTGATAGCAAGGAGCCCTAGCAAAAGATACATGTACTAGGTATGACATTCCGAGGCCTCTAATGTGATCGGTGTGAGGTATGTGGTAGGGATATTTACCAGGTGGTATACAATATGGTACCTCATGGTAACCACTACATACTTTTCCCTAAGAGTTCACATATGATTGGTCCATTTTAAAGACAAAATAGTGTGGTATTCATTTCTTCATTATAATGAACATTGAAGTGAACTGATCAGCAACTGCCTAATCGGGTTAACTTACGAACTTGAAATTATATGAAGCAAATTGGCAATAATTAAGCAATAACTTGCACAGTTGACTATGTTGGTACAGAAAATGAATAATTACATAAAGAAATACTCGTATCTTTAAAATATGCGATTTAGTTTGGTTACAAAACATCACTAAATATTTTCTTTCGGAATATGCTCATGTATACATGTATGTCTTATGTCGGCTTGCATTAGTTGCAATGCATACAACATATTCAGAACAGCTTCCATCGTCCGCGACGATTCTCCAGCTAAAATTCATAGATACCTGTACTTACTGGTTACATGAAGCATTATGTGAGTGTGAAGTAGGAGAATAATATCAGGAAACTAGATAGATATCAATCCAAAAGAACACAAGCAATAGAACGTTGTTCGCCATGCTGGGCTATATTTAGCATTATTCAATTTATTGTTGTTACGAACACTGCTACATGTAAACTGCATGCATATAAACGATACACTTTTTGTGTATTTGGATGTTTACTTTTAGTACAAGGGCATATACAGCAATAACATCGCACGGAAACATTTCTGAAGTAAAATAAATGTAACACCATCTTAGAGCATCGTGAGTGGTAGTAATTTCTATGCTGGTAACTGGAGCTTACATAGTTGAATAAATGACAGGATACGAAGATTGTGCAACGTCCATATGTACACGATTTGCAATTCGAGTGTGCTATAATACAGTAGTTTTTCTTTTCTTTGAGAAATAGAAATGGTCATAATAAAAGAGAAAAACTACAACGTATCCTCCTCTAATGTCACCCCCTACAGCAATATATATACATGAAAGCAATTTATCTATACACTAAACTATAATGTTTATGTATCAAGTGATGGCTGTCTTAAAACCTCATTAACATGAAAAGTGGAATATAAAGTGTGGCTTCTATCTTATATTTCAGTCCCTTTTTTCTTTCTGCGAACAATGGATTACAAAATTAGAACAAAGATAATTATGTTCAGTTTCCATTAAATTTTGCATAGCAAAAAAAAAATTATGTACAGTGCTTTAACAAATATGTCAATTCTCTTAAACGTATGCAGCATGCCATAGAGTCATCTCCGTAATGTGACATTCATAACTACAAAAGGAAAATTGAAATACTATGAAACTTCTTCTTCTTCGTGTATACAGCACTCCTTCACTTATGAAGAGTAGGTGCTGGTGCCGTAATAAAAAGTGTTAGTTAAGTGATTGATCAGAAAGTGCTCATTAGAAAGGATACAGTGAATAGACATATTTTTAGATATATTTTTAAGTGTTCTTTATAAAATTATGTACATAATTGTGGCAATTTATGCAAAGTATATTGGAGTAAAGACAGACACAGGGATCAGGGCCTTGAAGGCGTCCACTGTGTCTACGGTATATATGGTGGGTGGTGGCATGTTCCACTGAGTAACGGCTCTAGGATAGAAATAGTATGTGTACGAGTCTTTAGCTGCGTGTATGTGTTTGTAGGTATAGGTGTTACTGTGTCTGGTTCTGGGGTCTGAAGGAATAATTAGATTACAGGGTGGTTGAATGGCAACTACATGGTGGATGCTCTTATAAAACATGATGAGTCTGGTACGGATTCTTCGAATGTCCAAGGTGGGCCAGTTAAGGGTAGTGAGCATATCAGTTACATAACTTGTATTGTGGTAGCGGTTGGATGTATAACGGGCTGCACGGCGTTGTACTTTCTCAATCTGACTAATTTGGCTTTTGGTATGTGGGTCCCAAACAGAAGAGGAGTATTCTAGTTTGGGTCTGACGAGGGCTTTATAAGCATGGTCTTTTACTTTGGTAGAGTTGACTTTGAAATTTCTGCGGAGGAATCCTAGTGACTGATTAGCTTTGCTTGTTATAGAGTTTATATGCTTATCCCATTTTAAGTTATTCTGTAAAGTGAGGCCTAAATATTTTGCATGTTCGACAATTTCAAGGAGGTGGTTGTGAAGTTTGTATGTAAATTTAACTTGGTTTCTTTTGTGTGTGACATTTAGAACATTACATTTATTAGGGTGAAAATGCCTCAGCCAATCCTGCTCCCACCTACCAGCAGCTTCTAGGTCAGATTGTAAGAGTTTTGCATCAGAAGTGTTGTTAATTTCTCTATATATAATGTACAACTTAATGTACTTTGGGGGTATATTTTATGATAATTAAAAGATTACTCTTGTCATTCAGTACCATATTTGAAGGACTCAGGTGCACCACTTACCATCATGGATGTATGAGTGGTCAAACATGTGATTCCAAGAATATGGTTCTACACATTTCTACAGTTTAATCGTGCGCGTCAAAAATTGCCAATGTTTTGATTAATAGCATCACACTATTAAGATATATGAGTGAAATAAAGATTGACACAGTATCTAAACAAGTTGACATGTTTATACAGCACATATAATTGAAATACTGTGTCAATTCATTGCCTTCCATTTAAGTGTATAGCAATGGAGGATATTGTAACATGTTTTCGCGACTATTACACCATACGTAAATAACCATTTTTTAAGTCTGTGACGTTCTCAATATTACAATGCGATTGCCGCCTCTACCCACCATTGGCGATATAGTGCGTCTATATAAACTTACAGCAGCTAAAAGACTTGCACAAAATTTCATAATGGACATGTCACTTAATCAAAAAATTGTGATGCATGCAGGCAGCATGGATCAAGGTTATGTTTGTGAAGTTGGTCCAGGGCCAGGGGGAATAACTAGAGCAATTCTTGAGCAGAATGTTAAACATTTATATGTAATTGAAAAAGACAAAAGATTTTTCCCTGGTCTGCAGGTATGTATTGTGGCTGAGGATCAAGTTTAAAATGGCACTGTAAATATTCATATCGTATGTCGACACATTCCTTTATACACATTTATTTAGCTCGATTGTGAAAAAAGTTCTTGCAACTTATATTAATCACTCTCGAGACCTCATTCCTGTTGAAATCCATCGCCACGAAGGAGAGAGAAGTGGCATGTGGAATTTAAATGACTTGTCTAAGGACCACAATCGTAACAGCTTCAACGGGGCTCAAACTCTGGTTCTTGCATATCTGGAGCGAATGTGTTATCACGACTTCCACTTCGACATGATGTACACCTGACTGCATAGCATAGCGCAATAGATCCTCTGCACAACATTTTTGTACGCAGTGTTCCTAATATATTTCTTCTTGAAGAAAAATCACATTACTATTATTTTTCTTCATGAAGCCGTTTAGTTTCACCACAATTGAAGAATTGAGTACCCATGAAATATGGGTGGTCTTCTCCACCACAACAAACAGACTTTGTACCACAATGCTCCAAAGTTGGCCCTGTAGAAATCCCGGGTTCACTGTAGCAAGAATAGTAGTCTGAATACACATAGCGAATACATCATGTTTACAAATTCATTCATGTTTAACTTGGAAAATAGCACTCGGAGAGATGCATACCACTCAGATGGTATTTTATGCATGAACAAATGCTTGATTTCACATGACCTTGATTTGACCTTGAAAGGTCACAGGGTATGGCTTGTTTAAAGATCATATCTTCTTATCTAGGTGTTGCAGTTCCATTGAATTTATGCATTTACATATAAAGGCTGACTTCTATCGTACCTTTAGTGTTACCGACATGCTACATTCCCTAAATCTACGCAGACTAGATCAACGGCATATTGACAGTAGGTTATCCCTTATGTATAAAATTAATAATGATCTGGTTGATATCCCCATTGAAAATTACCTAGTTCCCATCTCCCGTCAGGCATGCCACTGCCATTCCTTAAGCTATAGGTTAATTCCAGCAACTACAGACTTACTACAAGTTTTCCTTTTTTCCAAGAACAATCTACCATTGGAACTATCAGATAGTACATGTATGTCTATCTTTCTCCGTTCTCGATATATAAACATGCATAGTTGACGGGTCTGCCTAAAGTGCGGAAATGACCTCATTTCCGCGGAATTCACGGAAATCACTTTCTCAAAGTCATTTCCGCGGAAATGACATTGACTAAACAGCGGAAATGTATATGTAATATTCAACTCGGTTCAGATATGGTCGGTATATATATTTGGTGGTTTATTGTAATTTATTATGCATGTAGCACGGTAGTTAGTTAACCAAATTATCATCTCTAACAAAATAGCGAAAATGGCATTGAACTCATTTCCGCTGTTTAGTCAATGGCTTTTAAAGTGCGGAAATGACTCGACGTGTTTATAAACAGCGGAAATGAGTTCAATGTCATTTTCGCTATTGGGTGAATTATATTTGTAATCAATTTCGCTGTTCGTTTTATTAATATTGAAAATAAAATACTGTTTATTTATCGTAACTGGTCGATCTGGTAAAAGTATTTGTGTGCAAGATATACTTTATTACTGTATCTCAATAAGGAAATCACGGAAATGACTTTCTCCAGGTCATTTCCGCGGAAATGACATTAACTAAACAGCGGAAATGAGTCTAATGTCATTTTCACTAGTGTCTGTAAGGGTCGACATGTTTATAACGTCATTTCCGTAAAAAATGCATACATCTCACTAAATCCGTTACCGTACTCACACAAATTCATAATTCGTTTATTTGCCTGTTAAAAAAGTCATTTTCGTAACATTGTCCTCATTTCCGCTGTTTAGTCATAGCTCATTTTCACGGAAATGACTTTATAAACACGTTCGACCCTTACCAACACTAACGAAAATGACATTAGACTCATTTCCGCTGTTTAGTCAATGTCATTTCCGCGGAAATGACTTTGGGAAAGTCATTTCCGTGAATTCCGCGGAAATGAGGTCATTTCCGTCATTTCCGCACTTTAGGCATACCGTAGTTGACTATAGAAGTCAATCACTCAATGGGAGTGACACTTCCCTGACCCATTTCTCCCAAAATTGCACCACTTCCTCCTTGACCAACTCTTTACACATTGTTTCACCAACATCCATCCTGTCCACAGAGATACAGAGTCAAAAACAATTAGATTATATAATTTTAATTTACATACCAGCAAATCAGGTCAAACCTGCCAAAACCACGGTGGTTGTATCCTTATGCAAGACACTTAAATCCACTTTGCCTCTTCTGTCTCCCTCATGGTGGTAGATTCCTGCCTTTTCTGTCTCCCTCATGGTGATAGATTCCTGCCTCTTCTGTCTCCCTCATGGTGATAGATTCCTGCCTCTTCTGTCTCCCTCATGGTGATAGATTCCTGCCTCTTCTGTCTCCCTCATGGTGATAGATTCCTGCCTCTTCTGTCTCCCTCATGGTGTTAGATTCCTGCCTCTTCTGTCTCCCTCGTGGCAATAGATTCCTGCCTCTTCTGTCTCCCTCGTGGCAATAGATTCCTGCCTCTTCTGTCTCCCTCATGGCGATAGATTCCTGCCTCTTCTGTCTCCCTCATGGCGATAGATTCCTGCCTCTTCTGTCTCCCTCGTGGCAATAGATTCCTGCCTCTTCTGTCTCCCTCATGGCGATAGATTCCTGCCTCATCTGTCTCCCTCATGGTGATAGATTCCTGCCTCTTCTGTCTCCCTCGTGGCGATAGATTCCATCAGAATCTAATGTTGCATAAAACTGTTTTGCAATCGAGCTAAGAGAAATTAGTGCATACTAAACTAATACGACTTTGACTGTACATGTATATACATGTATGTACATTACTATTTGAGAAATAAAGGAGGATTATTGAATTGGTGGAATGTGTCATGAAGTCGCTGGTGTGCTCTCTCAGGGTTCATTCTAGATCAGAATTTTTGGGAGAAGTGAGAAAGCGCGTGATCGCTTCCTTAAATGATGTTCTTTAATATACTTCTGCAAAATAGGGTTTAAATGCACAGTACAACCATTAAATACAACATTTGAATAGGAGTGCTTTATAATTGGCCAGTATATCTTACTAGACAAAATTTTGTTTCAAAATCGTAAAAACCAAAATATAATTTTATGGGAGAAGTGAGGCCCCCATAGGGCGAAGTCAGGGTCGCTAGGGCGACTATTTTGACCACATCGCCCTCTAGAATGATCCCTGCTCTCTATCATCATGGACAATACTGTTTTCAGGCTGTTGATGATCACTCAGTCAAACTCTGGTTATCAAAGGCAATGTAGTTTAATTGGTGTAAAAATTGTTGCTTTATGGCATCAAAGCAACTAGAGTGCAAGTGTTTGATCAGCTCACATACTCGTATATACTTGTATCATATCTCAGTTACAATCTGTCCTACATGTACTTCTGTTCATAGCATAGCCCTCAGTTACAATCTGTCCTACATGTACTTCTGTTCATAGCATAGCCCTCAGTTACAATCTGTCCTCAATTACAATCTGCCCTCAATTACAATCTGTTCTACTTCTGTTGATGGCATAACGTAATTGCTCAAAACATACTATCAGATTTATGAAATTTCATTTTGAGTTGTATTGAAAGAAGCATTTTGCATACAATTACAGATACTCGCCGATGCTTCTGGACGCTTGACTGCCTACCATGGTGATGTTCTCAGATTTAACATGGATAATCTCTTCCCCGATGAATGCATCAAGCCGTGGACAGATGAACCGCCCAATTTACATATCATTGGCAACCTGCCATTTAATGTTGCTACCCCGCTCATATTTCAATATATGGAAGCAATTTCAGACAGAAGAGGTGCATGGCGATTTGGAAGAACAAGACTTACGCTGACCTTTCAGAAGGAAATCGCACAGAGAATCGTGGCTGAAGCGCACAGCGAACACAGATGTCGTCTGTCTGTAGATATCCAGAATTTATGTCATGTAAAACTGAAAATGATCATTCCTGGTACGTTAGCTATCGAGTAGTGATAAACCGATTATTGCCAAGTCGCCGACAATCGTTAGCCGGCATGGACATCGGCGATAATCGATTGTGAAAATGAAAGTGTAATTGATTATAATCGATGAGTCATTATTTTTTTTTGTCCGTTACTTTTATGTTTGTTTATAGCTAAAATAAATAAAACCATGATTTACTATTAGCGGTATTTTATTAGCATTGCACGTTTGCAACAAAAATTCTAACTAACATCTAGTACTTGACTTTTCACCTGTATGTTACTTAGCGTTCTGTCCTCTATTAACTTAAAAACCAAATTTATATCAGGTGGCAGTCTACTAACTTAAAGTCTAGTACTCGGATGTAGTAATTTTTATAACTAATTTGTAGAAACATGTAAGTTACATGTAGTAATTTATTAGTACTAAATAGATTGCCAAACTGATAAATTAGATGGATTGATTTGTAATTATATCAAATGCCCGATTAATAATCGATTATCTAATCGGTTTACCCATCCGATTAATCGGTTATGGATTTTGAAACCGATGCATATCACTACTATCGAGTGTTTTTAGTTCATCTGACCCAAATTGTTAGAGTAACCAACGTCGGGTCATTCAGTGACATTTGAATTCAAAGAAACTCTCATCAACCAATCCAAGACAATCATTGTATCATAGGAATCAATGTTTCCAAATAAGGTCTATAGCATTCTTGCAATAACCTGTACCAAGATGTTTCAAATTGGGTAACTGGGGTTAAAATTAGGTCAACTTAAAGGAACCATTTCAACGAATTTGTCAGCTAAAATCTAGTGTGTGTCCTTGTTATCTTCTGCACTGGTTCGTGTCCGCACACTATGAATATTCACAAATAAGTAATTTGACTCTATACCTTCTAATATTAGAGTCAAGTGGATCTAGTTTGTATCCATATTAGCATTGAATGCTACTTAGAAACAAATATTTACACGGTTTTTAACACACCAATGACATACAGTATAAATCGGCTATAGAACAAACTAACTAACGGTGTACTAAACAACCTGTGTCTAAATCTCCTTAGACTTAGTAATTGCACTGGGTAATTTATTCATCCGGTCTACCTCCGACCCCCGTTGGTACACAATCGTGTGCGAGCGGGAGTGGGAGATATGAAAACCGAACACACTCTGAGATAAATGCAACCCACATAGCCCTCTAAACATCATAGTATTGTAATTTTAATAGTTTATTAACTATTTTTAGACCTTTTAATCATCTTAGCTAATTTAGTCGCCCAAATGCATTTAATGCGGTGGCGACTTTAAATAAACTTATATATATATATATTTGTCAGCTGTCTGTTCCAATAGGGACATTGAGGTCGGATACATGGTTGGCTTACCGGTCAGGACCGGAGGAGACTATTGATTTACCCTCCGTCAGTCCGTATGTCTGTCATTTTATGTCCTGGGTGCCTTGCCATAGCTTGTTATACATCATTGCTATTGTGATTGCCCTGTGTCTGGCTGTGCAACAATTTTGGTTAAAACATTTCCTCCTGAAACCACTGTTCCAATCATCATGTAACTTCATGACATGTAGCAATGAAGTCTTTAAATAATCTTCACATTGACCACAATGCACATATATATTACCGGTATAGCATGTAACATCACCTAGTGAATCCCTACTCAATTTGCTCATATTCTATGTCTAGGGTCATAATTGACCATCCCTAATATTAACTTTCTCCATTAATTACAGAAAATCTAATTGTAAAAATAGTTTAACTACTCTTTCAATTACAGAAAACCTTCTTGTAAATACAGTTACTCAATGAATTACAGAAAATCTAATTGTAAATACAGTTTCTCAATGAATTACAGAAAATCTAATTGTAAATACAGTTTCTCTACTTAATCAATTACAGAAAATCTAATTGTAAATGCAGTTTCTCTACTTAATCAATTACAGAAAATCTAATTGTAAATACAGTTTCGCTAATAAAGCAAGTGTAGAATTACTAATTGCAACAGTTTCTGTACTAAATCAACTACAGAAAACGTAATTATCAGAAATTGATCAAATCATGTACATAATGTTTGCCAGGTCGTTCATTTGTACCAGCACCTCATGTACATAATGTTTTCCAGGTCGTGCGTTTGTACCGGCACCTCATGTACATAATGTTTTCCAGGTCGTGCGTTTGTACCGGCACCTCATGTACATAATGTTTTCCAGGTCGTGCGTTTGTACCGGCACCAGACGTTGATGTCGGTCTCGTGCATTTGGTGCCACGTACAGAAGCGAGGATTGCACTACCGTACAAACTGATTACTAAAGTCACCAGGCACCTGTTCCACTACAGGCAAAAGATGTGTAAACGATCCCTAGGGTAAGAACATAATTATATTCTCAAATAATAATTCTAACATGACTCGACATTTTGTATGTATACGCAAAGAAGGAATTTACCGTATTTAAATCTGTAATAAAACATTGTTTAGCGAGTGCCGTTAAATAGGACGTCATTATACCAGCATTCTGTAGTATACATACGTACGTACATACGTACGATCGTACGTACGCAGAAATCTACCAATCAGTGCTTGGTGGTGCAATGTTACATACACTGGAAGGAATTGTGATACTGTGTTGTGTGTCTGGCACCATTTGCTAGACTCTATACTGATTTGATTAGTAGTTGTATTTGCTAAAAACAACTGTAGAAATGAAAACATGCACGTGTAAATAATTGACACATGTTTGATAGGTGAAATCTCGTTACATGTATCCAGCATTCCTAGTGCTAGACACTGCGTGTGCTGAGGCGTGTTCAACCGAGTTCCAAGTGCTAGACACTACGTGCGCTGAGTTGTATTCAACCGGGTTCCAAATAGTAGTTAGAGTGTACCAATACCAACACAAACTTTATATTAAAATATATTTATTTGAGAACTTGAAATTTCTCAGAATAAGTGATCAGTAATACATTAACATAACTTGTACTTCAGGACGTTGTTTCCAAAGGAACAGCCTCACCTTCTACGTGAACTTTTGGATGAGTCAAGAACCAACGCAGAGAAAACATCCGTGCGGTTCTCAGTAGAGGAAATAGGACGCATTTGTCATGCCTACAACAAGATCTGTGAACGCCTACCATACATCTACAACTATGATTATAGAAACCCTAAAAGTGTGAGGGAATATGAAACTATTTGTGCTGTTGAATCTGAACTTGGTGGCCAAACTTGTACGGTCGAAAATAGTTGATAGTGTAGATAAGGAGTTATAAACTTTATTTATTTTACAACTAGTGTTTCCCCTCCCCTATGCAGGAATTAGAGGGTGGCCCATGTGCCCGAAATTCCAAAAATGCCTGAAATCTGAAGTCTATAATTGTCTAACTACACCAGTTGAAAGTTGCCGATAATTGTTGCAATATTGCCTGACATCTGTCTATTATTGTCCGACTACACCAGTTGAAACTTATGATAACGTATGTCAATTATAGCAGATTGTATTTTATCTGTAAGTTTCTATTTAAATTAATGTACCGTATTTAGCTATGTATAGTGCGCTATCGTGTATAATGCGCACCCACGATTTGGCACGAAAATCGGGGGGGAAACTGAGTTCCGATGTATACTGAGCACGTGAAAAACGCAATTTTCCAAGTCAAAATTTAACATTTCTCAAGAATCGCTAAAAATTGTGCTCCGTGATTTTTACAACTTATATTAATCACTCGAGATACCTCATCGAGGAACGGTAACACACTCGGGCATGATTTCATGAAAATTACATGCATATCGTTCTCAAACATCTCAACACGTTCTCAAACATGTCAGCAGATGCTCAAACTTCTCAACACGTGTAGCCTACCTAATTAACCTGGACCCATTGTGAAAGGTTTGTCGAAATTAATTATCGCTACAAACAATTGAAATACTGCAGCCAAAAAAAGTTTTTTATTGTACATAGTAAATATTTCTCGTAAAAATAACCAACACATCGTGTCTTTAATCATGTCGTATTTAAAAACATATGGTATATTAAATCAAATAAACTATTATTACAAAGTTTCTTTATCTCTATGATATCGTACGATTGCAGCGTCGCTTTATGCGGCGAAGTACGCGAAAAGTACGGGAAATATTACATACGATAAAACCACGTGATGTTATCAAATCGTCATTTTTTATGCATTTACTAATTTCAATTAAATTCTTCAAAGTTTGCCAAAATAAATGCAATATATGCTAATTTTGTGGTCTTATTCATTTCATTTATTTATATAGACTATCGGCAACTGGTTTTAATAGCTAGTTTATAACGTTTGTCGAATGTAACAAATTATAGAATGACTGTGGGGCCCGTTCGGGTCGAATTTCACGAAATATTGGTCAATTTTGGTCCGGAAAAAAATGTCCTGATGTCTGTACTGGTGTATAATGCGCAGTAGATAAAATGGATGAGGATTTCAGTAAGAAATGTGCGCACTATACACAGCTAAATACGGTACAGGCATTGTTGTTGTTGTGGTTAATTTGTGGCTTACATTTTTTTATTAGAAAATCTACTCGTAAAATACTTCAATGTCATGTTATACTTTGAATCAATTATTAATATGCAATACAGTGTAACTTGCTCAAGCAACCACGTATATTAAGCAAACTGTGTCATATGCGACCATTTTCAAATCCCCCCAAATCAATTTTGCTATATAATTTTAAGTGGATTAAGCGACCTATTCCTTAGCAAAAAAAACGTTTGATGTGATTTGATAAACGATCATATAAAAGTCATAGAGTGCAAACAATTTTAAATCAATTTCGACATGAAAATGTCGAACAGAGGTTCTCAATCCTGAATAAAGGTTCCAATATTGACACTTTTAATCATTGAAACAAATTTCACCAAGAAACATATCCTTGGGGTAATTATTGAGACTTGCGAAAAACAGTTCGAAAGTCAATAAATTTATGGGTTAAAACGTTTCAATAAGAAACTAGTCTGATGGGGGAAAACTATGTGGTCACAGAACAACACGGATATTTAAACAGTCGATCAATTTTAAGTGTTCCGCAATATTAAAAATATAGTAATCCAATTGCTGGTTCCCAGCTAATTTACCGTCACGTGACCTTATAAAACGGAAGTACAGTCAAACCTGTGTTAGTGGTCACCTCTATTAAACAGTCAACCTGTATTAATCAGCCAGTTTCCAGATTCCAAATATGTTGTTTTATTATACATTTGACCTCTATAAGTCGAAAATTGTAATGTTTTTTAAGTGATACATGCTCGTACGGAAATATAAATGGTCATGGAAATGTCTAAAGCACCAAATGCTATCCGCGTGTTTGAAGTTGAACTTTCTAAGTCTAAAAGTGCTAGGAATATCGTTGATGAAATGTGTGTCTGCTGCACAATTTACCCAAATACACCAATTTATCCTACCTTCATGCGAAATAACGTACAAAAACGGCCTGCCTAATAAATTTTGCTTTATTAGTCAGTGCCTAATAAAGCTTTCATTATCGGACTACTTTTATGACCCAGATTACGGTTTGTAAATAAACAAAGCGTCTGTCGTCACATTGTGTTGTCTGCTGAAAAATGGAAAATGTCCCAAGAAGTTTGTTTGTTTTTGTGTCGGGTGCACACTCAGAATGTAGGATAAATAGAATATTAGGTTACTGTCTTATAAATTTTAATATATTAGGCTCGTCTCCGAAAAAATACAAGACTCGGCAGAGCCTCGCCTTGTATTTTTTCTCCGACTTAAAATTTATAAGACAGTAACCTAATATTCTCTATATATCCCCTATATTGCTTAAATGATGTTGTTATTGAATTGAGATATATTCCAGATGATTGATTGAAATATTTTACACCATAGACAATGACATTGATGCAGAACCCACTTATGGCTGAACATATGGGTGTTTGTAATTCTAAGAGTACAAACATTCTGAAATGTAAAGTTTAAGTACATAAAGATGAGCAGAGTAATATGTCATATGTGAACTAAAAGGGACTGTTTATCAACTCCAGAACCAGGGTTCATTCTAGGTAAGAAATTTTGAGAGAAGTGAGAAAGCGCGCGATCTTTCTTAAATGGTGTTATTTAATATCAACAAAATAGGGTTAAAATGCACAGTATGACCATTAAATACAACATTTGAATAGGAGGAGTGCTTTATAATGGGCCAGTGTATCTTACTAGCCGAAATGTTGTATGATAATTGTAGGGAGAAGTGGGGCTCCCAGTGGGCGAAGTCAGGTCCCTAGGACAACTATTTCGCCCACATCGCCCTCTAAAATATCCCTGCAGAACTCCGGTTTAAAGAAGTAACAAAAGATAAATTTATCTTTGGACAATGATGGACATGAATATCGATGAACAATTTAAACAGATTTATAAGTTTATTTATTTATGGATTACTGGCAAACAAACGTGTACAAAGCTAGGATATACCCCCAAACAAAACCCTGGATATGACAAGAGTTACATGACCTTCCCTTGATGAGTTATCCATCTGCATTTTGCAATAAGAGACCAGTGTTGCTCTGTCCATGGGTGGATACTGTATGTTTTACTGTGTTGCACAATATTATTCTGTGTCTAGCATGATTCGTACCCGTGATATATTTTGCTGAAAATGGCAGAAAATGTTTCTATTTTACAATGAAATTCTTTTTTTTTTACTGTTATTATAATTAGTAAGCCACTAACTTGTCATGTTGTGCGCATGTTAAAAAGGATGAGTAATGCTGATTTTGTAACAAATATTCATTTTATCACCTAACTGCTTGTAATTCAATCACAGGCACCAGACACAAACATTTTTCTTTCTTTTTTTTGGCCTATGGTCAAACAAATTTGTGTGTGTGTCTGGTGCCTGTGTATTCAATGTAATATTCAGCCATCACATATTTTCTTGTATGTACATACACGTACAACCTGGAAGAATTCTGATTGGTAGTGGGCCGGACGGCTTACTTTTGACACATTCGATGCCATCATGATTTCTTTGTTGAAAATCAATAAAATGCCAAAAGAACTTGTTTTGCGCAATCAAGCTAAAATAAATTTGTATAAACTAATGAAATGCCAAAATTTGTACTATAGGGGAATACAGAAAAGTGATTAAAGTATTATGTTGATTATTTGTGTTTAGTTGATTGATTATCAGGGAGGGACTATTTGCTACTACTACTGGCATATGGATGCACCGTACTGATTTCGTTAAGATGTAGTAAGGCTCTAAACTACAAAATGTATACTGGCAAACAGAAAAGTACAAAATGTATACTGGCAAACAGAAACGTACAAAATGTATACTGGCAAACAGAAAAGTACAAGATGTATGTATACTGGCAAACAGAAACGTACAAAATGTATACTGGCAAACAGAAAAGTACAAAATGTATACTGGTAAACAGAAAAGTACAAAATGTATACTGGCAAACAGAAACATACAAAATGTACGTAAATGTAGTCATTCATGTGGGAGGAAACCGGAGTACCCGGAGAAAACCCACCTGTTCGATCTGGCGGCCACCGTACCATCTCACATACTTCCCAGTCTGAGGATCGAACCTGAGTTGCATTGGTGAGAAGCAAGCACGCTAATTATGGTTGGTGTTAATGTGATAAAAAGGATCTTACACTCGTGGTAATTTCATACCATATTTTATGAAATTCGTTTTGGAATTTTGTAAGCGAGTCTTTTATGTGGTGTGATCACGAGTGTACGATCCTGTTTGTATGATAGCAACTACTTTGGAAATTGTAACAGTCCATTTAAACAGGAATATGAGTATTCCACTTTCTCTATAAAACGCAGATATTTCTAAAGGCTGCAATATGGTAATCCCGGGATAGCAGGTTTGATCCCCCGTCTGACCCTAATAAAATTAACAGTCTTTCAGATGGACGTTAAACCGAGGTCTCGTGTCAGTGCTTTACACCGTGCACGTAAAAGAACCAGAGGATATTCCGGAATGGATCTCTGTCTGTAACTCTGTATCATGCACTATCCTCCAAAATCTAAAATGACTAATCTCTTCAGGAGGTGGCGCTCATATGGGCAACCAGTAGCGACGATAAATAAACGTAAACACACAAAACACACACACTTTCTCAAAATGGAACCTTTTAAATTTCTTTATTTTGATGGTCACAGCGCTACACAAGAACCATTACTCTGAATACCGGCCTCAATTTACTCCAAAACTCCAGTACCATTCTCTGACAAATTTGTAAAAATGTGATAATATTTATATCTAACAACCAATTATAATGGCTGGCTGGCATACTGGGCCTCTGACATAGGACTAATCTAACAACCTATTATAATGGCTGGCTGGCATACTGGGCCTCTGACATAGGACTAATCTAACAACCTATTATAATGGCTGGCTGGCATACTGGGCCTCTGACATAGGACTAATCTAACAACCTATTATAATGGTTGGCTGGCATACTGGGTCTCTGACATAGGACTAATCTAACAACCTATTATGCTGGCTGGCATACTGGGCCTCTGACATAGGACTAATCTAACAACCTATTGTAATGGCTGGCATACTGGGTCTCTGACATAGGACTAATCTAACAACCTATTATAATGGCTGGCTGGCATACTGGGCCTCTGACATAGGACTAATCTAACAACCTATTGTAATGGCTGGCATACTGGGCCTCTGACATAGGACTAATCTAACAACCTATTATAATGGCTGGCTGGCATACTGGGCCTCTGACATAGGACTAATCTAACAACCTATTGTAATGGCTGGCATACTGGGCCTCTGACATAGGACTAATCTAACAACCTATTGTAATGGCTGGCATACTGGGTCTCTGACATAGGACTAATCTAACAACCTATTATAATGGCTGGCTGGCATACTGGGCCTCTGACATAGGACTAATATAACAACCTATTGTAATGGCTGGCATACTGGGTCTCTGACATAGGACTAATCTAATAACCTATTATGCTGGCTGGCATACTGGGTCTCTGACATAGGACAAATCTAACAACCTATTATGCTGGCTGGCATACTGGGCCTCTGACATAGGACTAATCTAACAACCTATTGTAATGGCTGGCATACTGGGTCTCTGACATAGGACACATCTAACAACCTATTATAATGGCTGGCTGGCATACTGGGCCTCTGACATAGGACTAATCTAACAACCTATTGTAATGGCTGGCATACTGGGCCTCTGACATAGGACACATCTAACAACCTATTATAATGGCTGGCTGGCATACTGGGCCTCTGACATAGGACTAATCTAACAACCTATTGTAATGGCTGGCATACTGGGTCTCTGACATAGGACTAATCTAACAACCTATTATAATGGCTGGCTGGCATACTGGGCCTCTGACATAGGACACATCTAACAACCTATTATAATGGCTGGTGGCATACTGGGCCTCTGACATAGGACTAATCTAACAACCTATTATGCTGGCTGGCATACTGGGCCTCTGACATAGGACTAATCTAACAACCTATTGTAATGGCTGGCATACTGGGCCTCTGACATAGGACTAATCTAACAACCTATTGTAATGGCTGGCATACTGGGTCTCTGACATAGGACTAATCTAACAACCTATTATAATGGCTGGCTGGCATACTGGGCCTCTGACATAGGACTAATATAACAACCTATTGTAATGGCTGGCATACTGGGTCTCTGACATAGGACTAATCTAATAACCTATTATGCTGGCTGGCATACTGGGTCTCTGACATAGGACAAATCTAATAACCTATTATGCTGGCTGGCATACTGGGCCTCTGACATAGGACTAATCTAACAACCTATTGTAATGGCTGGCATACTGGGTCTCTGACATAGGACACATCTAACAACCTATTATAATGGCTGGCTGGCATACTGGGCCTCTGACATAGGACTAATCTAACAACCTATTGTAATGGCTGGCATACTGGGCCTCTGACATAGGACACATCTAACAACCTATTATAATGGCTGGCTGGCATACTGGGCCTCTGACATAGGACTAATCTAACAACCTATTGTAATGGCTGGCATACTGGGTCTCTGACATAGGACTAATCTAACAACCTATTATAATGGCTGGCTGACATACTGGGCCTCTGACATAGGACACATCTAACAACCTATTATAATGGCTGGCTGGCATACTGGGCCTCTGACATAGGACTAATCTAACAACCTATTATGCTGGCTGGCATACTGGGCCTCTGACATAGGACTAATCTAACAACCTATTGTAATGGCTGGCATACTGGGTCTCTGACATAGGACTAATCTAACAACCTATTGTAATGGCTGGCATACTGGGTCTCTGACATAGGACTAATCTAACAACCTATTATAATGGTTGGCTGGCATACTGGGTCTCTGACATAGGACAAATCTAACAACCTATTATGCTGGCTGGCATACTGGGCCTCTGACATAGGACTAATCTAACAACCTATTATAATGGTTGGCTGGCATACTGGGCCTCTGACATAGGACTAATCTAACAACCTATTATGCTGGCTGGCATACTGGGCCTCTGACATAGGACTAATCTAACAACCTATTGTAATGGCTGGCATACTGGGCCTCTGACATAGGACAAATCTAACAACCTATTATAATGGTTGGCTGGCATACTGGGTCTCTGACATAGGACAAATCTAACAACCTATTATGCTGGCTGGCATACTGGGCCTCTGACATAGGACTAATCTAACAACCTATTATAATGGTTGGCTGGCATACTGGGTCTCTGACATAGGACTAATCTAACAACCTATTATAATGGTTGGCTGGCATACTGGGTCTCTGACATAGGACTAATCTAACAACCTATTATAATGGCTGGCTGGCATACTGGGCCTCTTACATAGGACTAATCTAACAACCTATTATGCTGGCAGGCTGGCATACTGGGCCTCTGACATAGGACTAATCTAACAACCGATTGTAATGGCTGGCTGGCATACTGGGCCTCTGACATAGGACTAATCAAACAACCTATTATAATGGCTGGCTGGCATACTGGGCCTCTGACATAGGACTAATCTAACAACCTATTATAATGGCTGGCTGGTATACTGGGCCTCTGACATAGGACTAATCTAACAACCTATTATAATGGCTGGCTGGCATACTGGGCCTCTGACATAGGACTAATCTAACAACCTATTATAATGGCTGGCTGGCATACTGGGCCTCTGACATAGGACTAATCTAACAACCAATTATAATGGCTGGCTGGCATACTGGGCCTCTGACATAGGACTAATCTAACAACCTATTATAATGGCTGGCTGGCATACTGGGCCTCTGACATAGGACTATTGCTGTAGAAACACTGCCACTTACCACTATTGAAACAACAATGTCTACAGTTGTGGAGCCGGCGTGGTGTATGGATATGGTGTCCGCTTCTAAATCATGAGGTTATGTGTTTGAACCACACCAAAACTGCAGTGATGACGATCTTCGGCAAGACTCTTAATTGCCTCATGTCGATGGATTCCATCAGGAATGAAGTCTCGAGAGCGATTTTGTTTTTTAACTTTATTTATTTTACAACTTATATTAATCACCCTCGTTGGCGCGGATGAAAGCGTAAATGTGGTCATTCGTGTGGGAGGAAACCGGAGTACCCGGAGAAAACCCACCTATCCGATCTGGCGACCATCGTACCATCTCACATACTTCTCGGTCCGAGGATCGAACCTGGGTTGCATTGGTCAGAAGCGAGCGCGCTAACCACTGCGCTAATCGGACAGAGATTAAACTAATGATATAAGAACTTGTTTCACAATCGCACTTTAAATAAATTTGTTGACAATTAGGTGAATGTGTTCAGGTCTGTCTTGTGCATCTTGGCATATTATGTTATGGTGTGTATGTCCAGAGCTACATGACTTGAACCAAGTGACCGTTATTAATTCCATTGTGACGTTTTTTTGTTTTTTTTATACTTTATTTATTTTACAACGTTCGCGAAGCAAGTTTTAACAACTTATATTAATCACTCTCGTTGGCTCGGATGAAAACGTATATGTGGGAGGAAACCGGAGTACCCGGAGAAAACCCACCTGTCCGATCTGGCGACCATCGTACCATCTCACATACTTCCCTGTCCGAGGATCCAACCCGGGTCGCATTGGTGAGAAGCGAGCGCACTAATCGGACAGCACACGCTAATCGGACATTGTGACGTTACTATAAAATTATGATCTTGTGTGTCATGTAAATTCAGTCAAATATAAAAAATGTTCAAGATGCTTTGACCTTTGGTTGAAATGCAGGAGCTCAACTTTTTTTATGTACTGTGTCTTAAATTAATGTACACAATCGTGATGTTGGGAAATTGTATACCCATGAATTACTGCCACTTGAAGCACTTTATAGTCCACCTGAATAGTCAGTTCATATTTCTCATCTGGTGTAATTAATACATTTTATGTACACATTTATGGAAATCTAGTATTTTGTTTGGTGTAGTTACACAACATAGTACACGGCAACACTGTTGACTTAAAATATCGTTGCATGTCGCCTTTTCGTCCATTTATTAGCCTTCTGTAAAACATATAATACAGTAAAACCCCTATTTCATGTCCTTTTTACTTTAACTGTTTTATATAACCTCTCAAGACTCTGTCACCTGAAGGAGATTAAAACAACACACTGAATAAAACATTTCATGTCCTTTTTACTTTAACCGTTTACTCCACAACAGCATGAAACCGTGGTTTAAATCTCATCCAAAGGACCGATTAGTTATCAGGGCTCATTCTTGTAGAGGGAGAAAAATAGTCGTCCTAGGGACCCTGACTTCGCCACCTAGGGGCCACACTTCTCTCTAAAAAAAATAATTAAAATTTCATTTTTACAATTTTCATACCAAATTTTATCCATTAAGATACACTGGCCCATTATCTATTCATATGTTCTATTTAATGGTCATAATATTATTGTGTATTTTAACCCTATTTTGTTGAAATATATTAAATAACACTATTCAAAGCGACATTACATCGCAAAAAGCCAAAAAAAATGCATTTTCACGTATAAATGCATTGCTACTACAAATTCGGACACAAATATTGAATCAATAAACAGTGTGTTTGTGGTCTACAATCTTTCAAAAGTGAACATTGGATTTCATATATCGGTCATCCACGCTCCTGAATTGACATTTGTTTGTCATTGTAGTCAATACCAAACGCATGATACTGTCGCATAGAGATAATAAATTTAACTAAGATTGGTCTACAAATAAATATGCATAGGCACAAATGTAAGATATAACGGTAAATCTGTACCACAAATCTCGTTATTCGGGATACACAGGTTGTATTACGCATGTATGTTGACCCTATTTACATTATTATGTTATGTCAACAAACCGCGTATACGACGCTTGTTTATTAGTTGAAATACTCAGTTTTTGAGGCAAATATTTGGAAAACAATTATACTATATAATAGGAAATTACATTCTGTCTGTATAAATTTGCGTTTTCACTGATGTAGTGTTGCTTTAACTCTTTCAACCCCAAGTAACTGACATGGATTGGTGCATGCTATTATTAGACCAATAAATTAATAAGAAAATTACCTTTGGACCAGTTCATTTATCAAAATGGGTAATTTTATCTAAAAATAGTAATAATTATTACTGGCAAAAAAGTGCAGATCCTGATGAGACGGCTCATCACGAGCCGGCTCATCTGGATCTACACTTTTCATAAGCCTATTTAGAGGCCTGTGGTGTTGAAAGGGTTAACTGACTGTGATATAGAATGTAGGAATACTAAAAAAGGGTTAAAACACCACCAAGGGTCTTCCAAAAATTGGTATTATTAGCATGATGGTCTTATTGCTGAGTTTACAATCATGTACATGTATCACATTAATAGAATGGATAATGACCGACTTTATTTTAACACTTGGCTTGCTGTATACTGCAAAGAAAGAAATTTGAACGATTAATTTTATTTAATCTGATATGGTTGATTTTAAGGATAAATAAAGTTATTTTCCATTTTATATTTGAAAAATGTGAACATGTACACGCTTTCATCCGCGCCAACGAGAATAAATAATATAAGTTGTTAAAGCTTGTTTCGCAATCGGTGTAAAACAAATCAAGTTTGTACTTCATTATATAAACATTATAATAGATGATTTTGGCTCAATGAGTGGGACCAGACCGCCTCTGTGGTCAAGTGGTTAGGTCGCTGACTATCATCATTGATCATTACTTGTTCGAGCCCCGCTCAGGCCGTGTCTGTTTATATGGAAAACTTGGCAGTTTCTTACAGATGTTGGTGCATCAAGTACTGGTTAACCGCTGAAACCTGCCCAGGAAAGTTGTTGTTAGGTAAAATGCACAAAATGGTGCTGGTGCAGGCGTAAAACCCAAACAAATTGCTGAAAGAGACATTTTTGTACTTATTATAGATTGGTAGGTAACTTAATTGTACAAATAAGAAACATATTTCACTGAGTTATAGATGTCTTTACTATGGCATCTTGATATAAACAAATGTTTTCTTCTCTTCCTCAATTCTTTGTGTTAGAACTAAATCCTGCTGATCCCAATACAGAGCAACCTAGTAACGGACCTGGTAACATGGAGATAACCTGGTAACATGGAGATGTAACATGGAGATAACCTGGTAACATGGAGTTAACCTGGTAACATGGAGATGTAACATGGAGATTAACATGGAGATAACCTGGCAACATGGAGATAACATGGTAACATGTAGATGTAACATGGAGATAACCTGGTAACATGGAGATGTAACATGGAGATAACCTGGCAACATGGAGATAACCCGGTAACATGGAGATAACCTGGTAACATGGAGATAACCTGGTAACATGGAGATAACCTGGTAACATGGAGATAACCCGGTAACATGGAGATAACCTGGTAACATGGAGATGTAACATGGAGATAACCTGGTAACATGGAGATGTAACATGGAGATAACCTGGTAACTTGGAGATAACCTGGTAACATGGAGATAACATGGTAGCATGGAGATAACATGGTAACATGGAGATGTAACATGGAGATAACCTGGTAACATGGAGATAACATGGTAACATGGAGATGTAACATGGAGATAACCTGGTAACATGGATATGTAACATGGAGATAACCTGGTAACATGGAGATAACATGGTAACATGGAGATAACCTGGTAGCATGGAGATAACCCGGTAACATGGAGATGTAACATGGAGATAACCTGGTAACATGGAGATAACCTGGTAACATGGAGATAACCTGGTAACATGGAGATAACCTGGTAACATGGAGATGCAACATGGAGATAACCTGGTAACATGGAGATGTAACATGGAGATAACCTGGTAACATGGAGATAACCCGGTAACATGGAGATAACCTGGTAACATGGAGATAACCTGGTAACATGGAGATAACCTGGTAACATGGAAATAACCTGGTAACATGGAGATAACCTGGTAACATGGAGATAACCTGGTAACATGGAGATAACCTTGTAACATGGAGATAACCTGGTAACATGGAGATGTAACATGGAGATAACCCGGCAACATGGAGATAACCTGGTAACATGGAGATGTAACATGGAGCTAACCTGGTAACATGGAGATAACCTGGTAACATGGAGATAACCTGGTAACATGGAGATGTAACATGGAGATAACCTGGTAACATGGAGATAACCTGGTAACATGGAGATAACCTGGTAACATGGAGATGTAACATGGAGATAACCTGGCAACATGGAGATAACCTGGTAACATGGAGATGTAACATGGAGATAACCTGGCAACATGGAGATAACCTGGTAACATGGAGATGTAACATGGAGATAACCTGGTAACATGGAGATAACCTGGTAACATGGAGATGTAACATGGAGATAACCTGGCAACATGGAGATAACCTGGTAACATGGAGATGTAACATGGAGATAACCTGGCAACATGGAGATAACCTGGTAACATGGAGATGTAACATGGAGATAACCTGGTAACATGGAGATAACCTGGTAACATGGAGATGTAACATGGAGATAACCTGGTAACATGGAGATGTAACATGGAGATAACCTGGTAACATGGAGATGTAACATGGAGATAACCTGGTAACATGGAGATGTAACATGGAGATAACCTGGTAACATGGAGATGTAACATGGAGATAACCTGGTAACATGGAGATAACCTGGTAACATGGAGATAACCTGGTAACATGGAGATGTAACATGGAGATAACCTGTACATGGAGATTAACATGGAGATAACCTGGTAACATGGAGATAACCTGGTAACATGGAGATAACCGGTACATGGAGATGTAACATGGAGATAACCTGGCAACATGGAGATAACCTGGTAACATGGAGATGTAACATGGGATAACCTGGTAACATGAGATAACCTGGTAACATGGAGATGACCATGGAGATAACCTGGTAACATGGAGATGGTAACATGGAGATAACCTGGAACATGGAGATACCTGGTAACATGGAGATGTAACATGGAGATAACCTGGTAACATGGAGATAACCTGGTAACATGGATAACCTGGTACATGGAGATAACCTGGTACATGGAGTACATGGAGATAACCTGGTAACATGGAGATAACCTGGTAACTGGAGTAACCTGGTAACATGAGATAACCTGTAAACATGGAGATGTAACATGGAGATAACCTGTAACATGGAGATAACCTGGTAACATGGAGATAACCTGGTAACTGAGATACCTGGTAACATGGAGATAACCCGGTAACATGGAGATGTAACATGGAGATAACCTGGCACATGGAGATAACCTGGTAACATGGAGATGTAACATGGAGATAACCTGGTAACATGGAGATAACCTGGTAACATGGAGATGTAACATGGAGATAACCTGGTAACATGGAGATAACCTGGTAACATGGAGATAACCTGGTAACATGGAGATAACCCGGTAACATGGAGATGTAACATGGAGATAACCTGGTAACATGGAGATAACCTGGTAACATGGAGATGTAACATGGAGATAACCTGGTAACATGGAGATAACCTGGTAACATGGAGATGTAACATGGAGATAACCTGGTAACATGGAGATAACCTGGTAACATGGAGATGTAACATG
>CM026397.1:12041096-12056582 GCA_014843695.1 Archivesica marissinica | reverse complement strand
TACCTTACCACAGACATACATTGATATAGTGGCCTCCTACCTTACCACAGACATACACTGATATAGGGGACTCCTACCTTACCACAGACAGACATTGATATAGGGGCCTCCTACCTTACCACAGACAGACACTGATATAGGGGACTCCTACCTTACCACAGACAGACAATAATAAAGGGACATCCTACCTTACCACAGACAGACAATGATATAGGGACCTCCTACCTTACCACAGACATACATTGATATAGGGACCTCCTACCTTACCACAGACATACATTGATATAGTGGCCTCCTACCTTACCACAGACAAACACTGATAAGTGGGACTCCTACCTATCACAGACATACATTGATATAGGGGACTCCTACCTTACCACATACAGACAATGATATTGGGACCTCCTACCTTACCACAGACATACATCGATATAGGGACCTCCTACCTTACCACAGACATACATTGATATAGTGGCCTCCTACCTTACCACAGACATACACTGATATAGGGGACTCCTACCTTACCACAGACAGACATTGATATAGGGGCCTCCTACCTTACCACAGACAGACACTGATATAGGGGACTCCTACCTTACCACAGACAGACACTGATATAGGGGACTCCTACCTTACCACAGACAGACACTGATATAGGGGACTCCTACCTTACCACAGACAGACACTGATATAGGGACCTCCTACCTTACCACAGACATACATTGATATAGGGGCCTCCTACCTTACAACAGATATACGTTGATATAGGGGACTCCTACCTTCCAACAGACAGACATTGATATAGGGGCCTCCTACCTTACCACAGACAGACATTGATATAGGGGCCTCCTACCTTACCACAGACATACACTGATATAGGGGCCTCCTACCTTATCACAGACATACATTGATATAGGGGCCTCCTACCTTACCACAGACAGACATTGATATAGGGGCCTCCTACCTTACCACAGACAGACATTGATATAGGGGCCTCTACCTTACCACAGACATACATTGATATAGGGGCCTCCTACCTTACCACAGACAGACAATGATATAGGGGACTCCTACCTTACCACAGACATACATTGATATAGGGGCCTCCTACCTTACCACAGACAGACACTGATATAGGGGACTCCTACCTTACCACAGACAGACAATGATATAGGGGACTCCTACCTTACCACAGACAGAAACTGATATAGGGGACTCCTACCTTACCACATACATACACTGATATAGGGGACTCCTACCTTACCACAGACATACACTGATATAGGGGACTCCTACCTTACCACAGATATAAATTGATATAGGGGACTCCTACCTTACCACAGACATACACTGATATAGGGGACTCCTACCTTACCACATACATACACTGATATATGGGACTCCTACCTTACCACAGATATACGTTGATATAGGGGCCTCCTACCTTACCACATACATACACTGATATATGGGACTCCTACCTTACCACATACATACACTGATATATGGGACTCCTACCTTACCACATACATACACTGATATATGGGACTCCTACCTTACCACAGACATACACTGATATAGGGGACTCCTACCATACCACATACATACACTGATATATGGGACTCCTACCTTACCACATACATACACTGATATATGGGACTCCTACCTTACCACAGACAGACACTGATATAGGGGACTCCTACCTTACCACAGACATACACTGATATAGGGACCTCCTACCTTACCACAGACATACATTGATATAGGGGCCTCCTACCTTACAACAGATATACGTTGATATAGGGGACTCCTACCTTCCAACAGACAGACATTGATATAGGGGCCTCCTACCTTACCACAGACAGACATTGATATAGGGGCCTCCTACCTTACCACAGACATACACTGATATAGGGGCCTCCTACCTTATCACAGACATACATTGATATAGGGGCCTCCTACCTTACCACAGACAGACATTGATATAGGGGCCTCCTACCTTACCACATACATACATTGATATAGGGGCCTCCTACCTTACCACAGACAGACAATGATATAGGGGACTCCTACCTTACCACAGACATACATTGATATAGGGGCCTCCTACCTTACCACAGACAGACACTGATATAGGGGACTCCTACCTTACCACAGACAGACAATGATATAGGGGACTCCTACCTTACCACAGACATACACTGATATAGGGGACTCCTACCTTACCACAGATATAAATTGATATAGGGGACTCCTACCTTACCACAGACATACACTGATATAGGGGACTCCTACCTTACCACATACATACATTGATATATGGGACTCCTACCTTACCACAGATATACGTTGATATAGGGGCCTCCTACCTTACCACATACATACACTGATATATGGGACTCCTACTTTACCACATACATACACTGATATATGGGACTCCTACCTTACCACATACATACACTGATATATGGGACTCCTACCTTACCACATACATACACTGATATATGGGACTCCTACCTTACCACAGACATACACTGATATAGGGGACTCCTACCATACCACATACATACACTGATATATGGGACTCCTACCTTACCACATACATACACTGATATATGGGACTCCTACCTTACCACAGACAGACACTGATATAGGGGACTCCTACCTTACCACAGACATACATCGATATAGGGACCTCCTACCTTACCACAGACATACATTGATATAGTGGCCTCCTACCTTACCACAGACATACACTGATATAGGGGACTCCTACCTTACCACAGACAGACATTGATATAGGGGCCTCCTACCTTACCACAGACAGACACTGATATAGGGGACTCCTACCTTACCACAGACAGACACTGATATAGGGGACTCCTACCTTACCACAGACAGACACTGATATAGGGGACTCCTACCTTACCACAGACAGACACTGATATAGGGACCTCCTACCTTACCACAGACATACATTGATATAGGGGCCTCCTACCTTACAACAGATATACGTTGATATAGGGGACTCCTACCTTCCAACAGACAGACATTGATATAGGGGCCTCCTACCTTACCACAGACAGACATTGATATAGGGGCCTCCTACCTTACCACAGACATACACTGATATAGGGGCCTCCTACCTTATCACAGACATACATTGATATAGGGGCCTCCTACCTTACCACAGACAGACATTGATATAGGGGCCTCCTACCTTACCACAGACAGACATTGATATAGGGGCCTCCTACCTTACCACAGACATACATTGATATAGGGGCCTCCTACCTTACCACAGACAGACAATGATATAGGGGACTCCTACCTTACCACAGACATACATTGATATAGGGGCCTCCTACCTTACCACAGACAGACACTGATATAGGGGACTCCTACCTTACCACAGACAGACAATGATATAGGGGACTCCTACCTTACCACAGACAGAAACTGATATAGGGGACTCCAACCTTACCACATACATACATTGATATAGGGGACTCCTACCTTACCACAGACATACACTGATATAGGGGACTCCTACCTTACCACAGATATAAATTGATATAGGGGACTCCTACCTTACCACAGACATACACTGATATAGGGGACTCCTACCTTACCACATACATACACTGATATATGGGACTCCTACCTTACCACAGATATAAATTGATATAGGGGACTCCTACCTTACCACAGACATACACTGATATAGGGGACTCCTACCTTACCACATACATACACTGATATATGGGACTCCTACCTTACCACATACATACACTGATATATGGGACTCCTACCTTACCACAGACATACACTGATATAGGGGACTCCTACCTTACCACATACATACACTGATATATGGGACTCCTACCTTACCACAGACATACATTGATATAGGGGACTCCTACCTTACCACAGACATACACTGATATAGGGGACTCCTACCTTACCACAGACATACACTGATATAGGGGACTCCTACCTTACCACATACATACACTGATATATGGGACTCCTACCTTACCACAGACAGACACTGATATAGGGGACTCCTACCTTACCACAGACAGACACTGATATAGGGGACTCCTACCTTACCACAGACAGACACTGATATAGGGACCTCCTACCTTACCACAGACATACATTGATATAGGGGCCTCCTACCTTACAACAGATATACGTTGATATAGGGGACTCCTACCTTCCAACAGACAGACATTGATATAGGGGCCTCCTACCTTACCACAGACAGACATTGATATAGGGGCCTCCTACCTTACCACAGACATACACTGATATAGGGGCCTCCTACCTTATCACAGACATACATTGATATAGGGGCCTCCTACCTTACCACAGACAGACATTGATATAGGGGCCTCCTACCTTACCACAGACAGACATTGATATAGGGGCCTCCTACCTTACCACAGACATACATTGATATAGGGGCCTCCTACCTTACCACAGACAGACAATGATATAGGGGACTCCTACCTTACCACAGACATACATTGATATAGGGGACTCCTACCTTACCACAGACAGACACTGATATAGGGGACTCCTACCTTACCACAGACATACACTGATATATGGGACTCCTACCTTACCACAGATATAAATTGATATAGGGGACTCCTACCTTACCACAGACATACACTGATATAGGGGACTCCTACCTTACCACAGACATACACTGATATAGGGGACTCCTACCTTACCACAGATATAAATTGATATAGGGGACTCCTACCTTACCACAGACATACACTGATATAGGGGACTCCTACCTTACCACATACATACACTGATATATGGGACTCCTACCTTACCACAGATATAAATTGATATAGGGGACTCCTACCTTACCACAGACATACACTGATATAGGGGACTCCTACCTTACCACATACATACACTGATATATGGGACTCCTACCTTACCACAGATATACGTTGATATAGGGGCCTCCTACCTTACCACATACATACACTGATATATGGGACTCCTACCTTACCACATACATACACTGATATATGGGACTCCTACCTTACCACATACATACACTGATATATGGGACTCCTACCTTACCACAGACATACACTGATATAGGGGACTCCTACCTTACCACATACATACACTGATATATGGGACTCCTACCTTACCACATACATACACTGATATATGGGACTCCTACCTTACCACAGACAGACACTGATATAGGGGACTCCTACCTTACCACAGACATACACTGATATAGGGACCTCCTACCTTACCACAGACATACATTGATATAGGGGCCTCCTACCGTACAACAGATATACGTTGATATAGGGGACTCCTACCTTCCAACAGACAGACATTGATATAGGGGCCTCCTACCTTACCACAGACACATTGATATAGGGGCCTCCTACCTTACCACAGACATACACTGATATAGGGGCCTCCTACCTTATCACAGACATACATTGATATAGGGGCCTCCTACCTTACCACAGACAGACATTGATATAGGGGCCTCCTACCTTACCACATACATACATTGATATAGGGGCCTCCTACCTTACCACAGACAGACAATGATATAGGGGACTCCTACCTTACCACAGACATACATTGATATAGGGGCCTCCTACCTTACCACAGACAGACACTGATATAGGGGACTCCTACCTTACCACAGACAGACAATGATATAGGGGACTCCTACCTTACCACAGACATACACTGATATAGGGGACTCCTACCTTACCACAGATATAAATTGATATAGGGGACTCCTACCTTACCACAGACATACACTGATATAGGGGACTCCTACCTTACCACATACATACATTGATATATGGGACTCCTACCTTACCACAGATATACGTTGATATAGGGGCCTCCTACCTTACCACATACATACACTGATATATGGGACTCCTACTTTACCACATACATACACTGATATATGGGACTCCTACCTTACCACATACATACACTGATATATGGGACTCCTACCTTACCACATACATACACTGATATATGGGACTCCTACCTTACCACAGACATACACTGATATAGGGGACTCCTACCATACCACATACATACACTGATATATGGGACTCCTACCTTACCACATACATACTGATATATGGGCTCACCTTACCAGACAGACTGATATAGGGGACTCCTACCTTACCACAGACATACACTGATATAGGGACTCCTACCTTACCACAGACATACACTGATATAGGGACTCCTACCTTACCACAGACATACTGATATAGGGGCCTCCTACCTTACAACAGATATACGTTGATATAGGGGACTCCTACCTTCCAACAGACAGACATTGATATAGGGGCCTCCTACCTTACCACAGACAGACATTGATATAGGGGCCTCCTACCTTACCACAGACATACACTGATATAGGGGCCTCCTACCTTATCACAGACATACATGATATAGGGGCCTCCTACCTTACCACAGACAGACATTGATATAGGGGCCTCCTACCTTACCACAGACAGACATTGATATAGGGGCCTCCTACCTTACCACAGACATACATTGATATAGGGGCCTCCTACCTTACCACAGACAGACAATGATATAGGGGACTCCTACCTTACCACAGACATACATTGATATAGGGGCCTCCTACCTTACCACAGACAGACACTGATATAGGGGACTCCTACCTTACCACAGACAGACACTGATATAGGGGACTCCTACCTTACCACAGAATAAATTGATATAGGGGACTCCTACCTTACCACAGACATACACTGATATAGGGGACTCCTACCTTACCACATACATACACTGATATAGGGGACTCCTACCTTACCACAGATATAAATTGATATAGGGGACTCCTACCTTACCACAGACATACACTGATATAGGGGACTCCTACCTTACCACATACATACACTGATATATGGGACTCCTACCTTACCACAGATATACGTTGATATAGGGGACTCCTACCTTACCACAGACATACACTGATATAGGGGACTCCTACCTTACCACATACATACACTGATATATGGGACTCCTACCTTACCACAGATATATTGATATAGGGGCCTCCTACCTTACCACATACATACACTGATATATGGGACTCCTACCTTACCACATACATACACTGATATATGGGACTCCTACCTTACCACATACATACACTGATATATGGGACTCCTACCTTACCACAGACATACACTGATATAGGGGACTCCTACCATACCACATACATACACTGATATATGGGACTCCTACCTTACCACATACATACACTGATATATGGGACTCCTACCTTACCACAGACAGACACTGATATAGGGGACTCCTACCTTACCACAGACATACACTGATATAGGGACCTCCTACCTTACCACAGACATACATTGATATAGGGGCCTCCTACCGTACAACAGATATACGTTGATATAGGGGACTCCTACCTTCCAACAGACAGACATTGATATAGGGGCCTCCTACCTTACCACAGACAGACATTGATATAGGGGCCTCCTACCTTACCACAGACATACACTGATATAGGGGCCTCCTACCTTATCACAGACATACATTGATATAGGGGCCTCCTACCTTACCACAGACAGACATTGATATAGGGGCCTCCTACCTTACCACATACATACATTGATATAGGGGCCTCCTACCTTACCACAGACAGACAATGATATAGGGGACTCCTACCTTACCACAGACATACATTGATATAGGGGCCTCCTACCTTACCACAGACATACACTGATATAGGGGACTCCTACCTTACCACAGACATACACTGATATAGGGGACTCCTACCTTACCACAGACATACACTGATATAGGGGACTCCTACCTTACCACAGATATAAATTGATATAGGGGACTCCTACCTTACCACAGACATACACTGATATAGGGGACTCCTACCTTACCACATACATACACTGATATATGGGACTCCTACCTTACCACATACATACACTGATATATGGGACTCCTACCTTACCACAGACATACACTGATATAGGGGACTCCTACCTTACCACAGACATACATTGATATAGGGACCTCCTACCTTACCACAGACATACATTGATATAGTGGCCTCCTACCTTACCACAGACATACACTGATATAGGGGACTCCTACCTTACCACAGACAGACATTGATATAGGGGCCTCCTACCTTACCACAGACAGACACTGATATAGGGGACTCCTACCTTACCACAGACAGACACTGATATAGGGGACTCCTACCTTACCACAGACAGACACTGATATAGGGGACTCCTACCTTACCACAGACATACACTGATATAGGGACCTCCTACCTTACCACAGACATACATTGATATAGGGGCCTCCTACCTTACAACAGATATACGTTGATATAGGGGACTCCTACCTTCCAACAGACAGACATTGATATAGGGGCCTCCTACCTTACCACAGACAGACATTGATATAGGGGCCTCCTACCTTACCACAGACATACACTGATATAGGGGCCTCCTACCTTATCACAGACATACATTGATATAGGGGCCTCCTACCTTACCACAGACAGACATTGATATAGGGGCCTCCTACCTTACCACAGACAGACATTGATATAGGGGCCTCCTACCTTACCACAGACATACATTGATATAGGGGCCTCCTACCTTACCACAGACAGACAATGATATAGGGGACTCCTACCTTACCACAGACATACATTGATATAGGGGCCTCCTACCTTACCACAGACAGACACTGATATAGGGGACTCCTACCTTACCACAGACAGACAATGATATAGGGGACTCCTACCATACCACAGACAGAAACTGATATAGGGGACTCCAACCTTACCACATACATACACTGATATAGGGGACTCCTACCTTACCACAGACATACACTGATATAGGGGACTCCTACCTTACCACAGATATAAATTGATATAGGGGACTCCTACCTTACCACAGACATACACTGATATAGGGGACTCCTACCTTACCACATACATACACTGATATATGGGACTCCTACCTTACCACAGATATACATTGATATAGGGGACTCCTACCTTACCACAGACATACACTGATATAGGGGACTCCTACCTTACCACATACATACACTGATATATGGGACTCCTACCTTACCACAGACATACATTGATATAGGGGACTCCTACCTTACCACAGACATACACTGATATAGGGGACTCCTACCTTACCACAGACATACACTGATATATGGGACTCCTACCTTACCACAGACATACACTGATATAGGGGACTCCTACCTTACCACAGACATACACTGATATAGGGGACTCCTACCTTACCACAGACATACATTGATATAGGGGACTCCTACCTTCCAACAGACAGACATTGATATAGGGGCCTCCTACCTTACCACAGACAGACATTGATATAGGGGCCTCCTACCTTACCACAGACATACACTGATATAGGGGCCTCCTACCTTATCACAGACATACATTGATATAGGGGCCTCCTACCTTACCACAGACAGACATTGATATAGGGGCCTCCTACCTTACCACATACATACATTGATATAGGGGCCTCCTACCTTACCACAGACAGACAATGATATAGGGGACTCCTACCTTACCACAGACATACATTGATATAGGGGCCTCCTACCTTACCACAGACAGACACTGATATAGGGGACTCCTACCTTACCACAGACAGACAATGATATAGGGGACTCCTACCTTACCACAGACATACACTGATATAGGGGACTCCTACCTTACCACAGATATAAATTGATATAGGGGACTCCTACCTTACCACAGACATACACTGATATAGGGGACTCCTACCTTACCACATACATACATTGATATATGGGACTCCTACCTTACCACAGATATACGTTGATATAGGGGCCTCCTACCTTACCACATACATACACTGATATATGGGACTCCTACTTTACCACATACATACACTGATATATGGGACTCCTACCTTACCACATACATACACTGATATATGGGACTCCTACCTTACCACATACATACACTGATATATGGGACTCCTACCTTACCACAGACATACACTGATATAGGGGACTCCTACCATACCACATACATACACTGATATATGGGACTCCTACCTTACCACATACATACACTGATATATGGGACTCCTACCTTACCACAGACAGACACTGATATAGGGGACTCCTACCTTACCACAGACATACACTGATATAGGGACCTCCTACCTTACCACAGACATACATTGATATAGGGGCCTCCTACCTTACAACAGATATACGTTGATATAGGGGACTCCTACCTTCCAACAGACAGACATTGATATAGGGGCCTCCTACCTTACCACAGACAGACATTGATATAGGGGCCTCCTACCTTACCACAGACATACACTGATATAGGGGCCTCCTACCTTATCACAGACATACATTGATATAGGGGCCTCCTACCTTACCACAGACAGACATTGATATAGGGGCCTCCTACCTTACCACAGACAGACATTGATATAGGGGCCTCCTACCTTACCACAGACATACATTGATATAGGGGCCTCCTACCTTACCACAGACAGACAATGATATAGGGGACTCCTACCTTACCACAGACATACATTGATATAGGGGCCTCCTACCTTACCACAGACAGACACTGATATAGGGGACTCCTACCTTACCACAGACAGACAATGATATAGGGGACTCCTACTTACCACAGACAGACACTGATATAGGGGACTCCTACCTTACCACAGATATAAATTGATATAGGGGACTCCTACCTTACCACAGACATACACTGATATAGGGGACTCCTACCTTACCACATACATACACTGATATATGGGACTCCTACCTTACCACAGATATACGTTGATATAGGGGCCTCCTACCTTACCACATACATACACTGATATATGGGACTCCTACCTTACCACATAATACACTGATATGGGACTCCTACCTTACCACATACATACACTGATATATGGGACTCCTACCTTACCACATACATACACTGATATATGGGACTCCTACCTTACCACAGACATACACTGATATAGGGGACTCCTACCTTACCACATACATACACTGATATATGGGACTCCTACCTTACCACAGACATACACTGATATAGGGGACTCCTACCTTACCACATACATACACTGATATATGGGACTCCTACCTTACCACAGACATACACTGATATAGGGGACTCCTACCTTACCACATACAGACACTGATATATGGTACTCCTACCTTACCACAGACACACACTGATATATGGGACTCCTACCTCACCACATACATACACTGATATATGGGACTCCTACCTTACCACAGATATACGTCGATATAGGGGCCTCCTACCTTACCACATACATACACTAATATATGGGACTCCTACCTTACCACAGACAGACACTGATATAGGGGACTCCTACCTTACCACATACAGACACTGATATATGGGACTCCTACCTTACCACAGACAGAAACTGATATATGGGACTCCTACCTTACCACATACATACACTGATATATGGGACTCCTACCTTACCACATACATACACTGATATATGGGACTCCTACCGTACAACAGATATACATTGATATAGGGGACTCCTACCTTACCCAGACATACACTGATATAGGGGACTCCTACCGTATCACATACATACACTGATATATGGGACTCCTACCTTACCACAGAAATACATTGATATAGGGGACTCCTACCTTACCACATACATACATTGATATATGGGACTCCTACCTTACCACATACATACACTGATATATGGGAGTCCTACCTTACAACAGATATACATTGATATATGGGACTCCTACCTTACCACATACATACACTGATATAGGGACTCCTACCTTACCACATATATACAATGCCCCACAGACATACAGTGATATAGGGGTCTCCTGCCTTCTCTAGATGACTGTCTCCTACAGAAATACACTGATATAGTGGTCTCCCTACCTTCTCTAGATGACTGTCTCGTCTAGGGGACTCCTACCTTACCACAGACATACAGTGATATAGGGGTCTCCTGCCTTCTCTAGATGACTGTCTCCTACAGAAATACACTGATATAGTGGTCTCCCTACCTTCTCTAGATGACTGTCTCGTCTAGGGGACTCCTACCTTACCACAGACATACAGTGATATAGGGGTCTCCTGCCTTCTCTAGATGACTGTCTCCTACAGAAATACACTGATATAGTGGTCTCCCTACCTTCTCTAGATGACTGTCTCGTCTAGGGGACTCCTACCTTACCACAGACATACACTGATATAGGGGACTCCTACCGTATCACATACATACACTGATATATGGGACTCCTACCTTACCACAGACATACATTGATATAGGGGTCTCCTGCCTTCTCTAGATGACTGTCTCCTACATACATACACTGTTATAGGGGTCTCCTACCTTCTCTAGATGACTGTCTCACACAGACATACACTGATATAGGGTCTCCTACCTTCTCTAGATGACTGTCTCACACAGACATACAGTGATATAGGGGTCTCCTGCCTTCTCTAGATGACTGTCTCCTACAGACATACAGTGATATAGGGGTCTCCTACCCTCTCTAGATGACTGTCTCACACAGACATACAGTGATATAGGGGTCTCCTGCCGTCTCTAGATGACTGTCTCCTACAGACATACACTGATATAGGGTCTCCTACCTTCTCTAGATGACTGTCTCCCACCGACATACAGTGATATAGGGGTCTCCTACCTTCTCTAGATGACTGTCTCACACAGACATACAGTGATATAGGGGTCTCCTGCCTTCTCTAGATGACTGTCTCCTACAGACATACACTGATATAGGGGTCTCCTACCTTCTCTAGATGACTATCTCACACAGACATACACTGATATAGGGTCTCCTACCTTCTCTAGATGACTGTCTCACACAGACATACAGTGATATAGGGACCTCCTACCTTACCACAGACATACATTGATATAGGGGACTCCTACCTATCACAGACAGACATTGATATAGGGGACTCCTACCTTACCACAGACAGACAATGACATAGGGACCTCCTACCTTACCACAGACATACATCGATATAGGGACCTCCTACCTTACCACAGACATACATTGATATAGTGGCCTCCTACCTTACCACAGACATACACTGATATAGGGGACTCCTACCTTACCACAGACAGACATTGATATAGGGGACTCCTACCTTACCACAGACAGACACTGATATAGGGGACTCCTACCTTACCACAGACAGACACTGATATAGGGGACTCCTACCTTACCACAGACAGACACTGATATAGGGACCTCCTACCTTACCACAGACATACATTGATATAGGGGCCTCCTACCTTACAACAGATAGACGTTGATATAGGGGACTCCTACCTTCCAACAGACAGACATTGATATAGGGGCCTCCTACCTTACCACAGACAGACATTGATATAGGGGCCTCCTACCTTACCACATACATACACTGATATAGGGGCCTCCTACCTTATCACAGACATACATTGATATAGGGGCCTCCTACCTTACCACAGACATACATTGATATAGGGGCCTCCTACCTTACCACAGACATACATTGATATAGGGGCCTCCTACCTTACCACAGACAGACAATGATATAGGGGACTCCTACCTTACCACATACATACACTGATATAGGGGACTCCTACCTTACCACAGACATACACTGATATAGGGGACTCCTACCTTACCACAGATATAAATTGATATAGGGGACTCCTACCTTACCACAGACATACACTGATATAGGGGACTCCTACCTTACCACATACATACACTGATATATGGGACTCCTACCTTACCACAGATATACGTTGATATAGGGGCCTACCCTACCTTACCACATACATACACTGATATATGGGACTCCTACCTTACCACATACATACACTGATATATGGGACTCCTACCTTACCACATACATACACTGATATATGGGACTCCTACCTTACCACAGACATACACTGATATAGGGGACTCCTACCTTACCACATACATACACTGATATATGGGACTCCTACCTTACCACATACATACACTGATATATGGGACTCCTACCTTACCACATACATACACTGATATATGGGACTCCTACCTTACCACAGACAGACACTGATATAGGGGACTCCTACATTACAACAGATATACGTTGATATAGGGGACTCCTACCTTACCACATACATACACTGATATAGGGACTCCTACCTTACCACATATATACAATGCCCCACAGACATACAGTGATATAGGGGTCTCCTGCCTTCTCTAGATGACTGTCTCCTACAGAAATACACTGATATAGTGGTCTCCCTGCCTTCTCTAGATGACTGTCTCCTACATACATACACTGTTATAGGTGTCTCCTACCTTCTCTAGATGACTGTCTCACACAGACATACACTGATATAGGGTCTCCTACCTTCTCTAGATGACTGTCTCACACAGACATACAGTGATATAGGGGTCTCCTGCCTTCTCTAGATGACTGTCTCCTACAGACATACAGTGATATAGGGTCTCCAACCTTCTCTAGATGACTGTCTCCTACAGACATACAGTGATATAGGGGTCTCCTACCTTCTCTAGATGACTGTCTCACACAGACATACAGTGATATAGGGGTCTCCTGCCTTCTCTAGATGACTGTCTCCTACAGACATACACTGATATAGGGTCTCCTACCTTCTCCAGATGACTGTCTCCCACAGACATACACTGATATAGGGTCTCCCCTTCTCTAGGACTCCTCACACAGACATACAGTGATATAGGGACCTCCTACCTTACCACAGACATACATTGATATAGTGGCCTCCTACCTTACCACAGACATACACTGATATAGGGGACTCCTACCTATCACAGACAGACATTGATATAGGGGACTCCTACCTTACCACATACAGACACTGATATATGGGACTCCTACCTTACCACAGACATACACTGATATAGGGGACTCCTACCTTACCACATACAGACACTGATATATGGTACTCCTACCTTACCACAGACACACACTGATATATGGGACTCCTACCTCACCACATACATACACTGATATATGGGACTCCTACCTTACCACAGATATACGTCGATATAGGGGCCTCCTACCTTACCACATACATACACTAATATATGGGACTCCTACCTTACCACAGACAGACACTGATATAGGGGACTCCTACCTTACCACATACAGACACTGATATATGGGACTCCTACCTTACCACAGACAGAAACTGATATATGGGACTCCTACCTTACCACATACATACACTGATATATGGGACTCCTACCTTACCACATACATACACTGATATATGGGACTCCTACCTT
>CM026397.1:11901251-12040096 GCA_014843695.1 Archivesica marissinica | reverse complement strand
TATACAGAGTTTTACCTCTGGCAGTAGACATCTATACAGAGTTTTACCTCTGGCAGTAGACATCTATACAGAGAGTTGTTCCTCTGGCAGTAGACATATATACAGAGAGTTTTACCTCTGGCAGTAGACATCTATAGAGATTTTTACTTTTGGCAGTAGACATCAATACAAAGAGTTTTACCTCTGGCAGTAGACATCTATACAGAGTTTTACCTCTGGCAGTAGACATCTATACAGAGAGTTTTACCTCTGGCAGTAGACATATATACAGAGAGTTTTACCTTTGGCAGTAGACATTTATACAGAGAGTTTTACCTCTGGCAGTAGACAACTATACAGAGAGTTTTACCTCTGGCAGTAGACATCTATACAGAGAGTTTTACCTCTGGCAGTAGACAACTATACAGAGAGTTTTACCTCTGGCAGTAGACAACTATACAGAGAGTTTTACCTCTGGCAGTAGACATCTATACAGAGAGTTTTACCTCTGGCAGTAGACATCTATACAGAGAGTTTTACCTCTGACAGTAGACATCTATACAGAGAGTTTTACCTCTGACAGTAGACATCTATACAGAGAGTTTTACCTCTGGCAGTAGACATCTATACAGAGAGTTTTACCTCTGGCAGTAGACATCTATACAGAGAGTTTTACCTCTGACAGTAGACATCTATACAGAGAGTTTTACCTCTGGCAGTAGACAGCTATACAGAGAGTTTTACCTCTGACAGTAGACATCTATACAGAGAGTTTTACCTCTGGCAGTAGACATCTATACAGAGAGTTTTACCTCTGGCAGTAGACAGCTATACAGAGAGTTTTACCTCTGGCAGTAGACATCTATACAGAGAGTTTTACCTCTGGCAGTAGACATCTATACAGAGAGTTTTACCTCTGGCAGTAGACATCTATACAGAGAGTTTTACCTCTGGCAGTAGACATCTATACAGAGAGTTTTACCTCTGGCAGTAGACATCTATACAGAGAGTTTTACCTCTGGCAGTAGACAGCTATACAGAGAGTTTTACCTCTGGCAGTAGACATCTATACAGAGAGTTTTACCTCTGGCAGTAGACATCTATACAGAGAGTTTTACCTCTGGCAGTAGACATCTACATAGAGTTTACTCTGGCAGTAGACATCTATACAGAGAGTTTTACCTCTGGCAGTAGACATCTATACAGAGTTTTACCTCTGGCAGTAGACATTACTATACAGAGAGTTGTTCCTCTGGCAGTAGACATATATACAGAGAGTTTTACCTCTGGCAGTAGACATCTATAGAGATTTTTACTTTTGGCAGTAGACATCAATACAGAGAGTTTTACCTCTGGCAGTAGACATCTATACAGAGTTTTACCTCTGGCAGTAGACATCTATACAGAGAGTTTTACCTCTGGCAGTAGACATCTATACAGAGAGTTTTACCTCTGGCAGTAGACATCTATACAGAGAGTTTTACCTCTGGCAGTAGACATCTATACAGAGAGTTTTACCTCTGGCAGTAGACATCTATACAGAGAGTTTTACCTCTGGCAGTAGACATCTATACAGAGAGTTTTACCTCTGGCAGTAGACATCTATACAGAGAGTTTTACCTCTGGCAGTAGACAACTATACAGAGAGTTTTACCTCTGGCAGTAGACATCTATACAGAGAGTTTTACCTCTGGCAGTAGACATCTATACAGAGAGTTTTACCTCTGGCAGTAGACATCTATACAGAGAGTTTTACCTCTGGCAGTAGACATCTATACAGAGAGTTTTACCTCTGGCAGTAGACATCTATACAGAGAGTTTTACCTCTGGCAGTAGACATCTATACAGAGAGTTTTACCTCTGGCAGTAGACATCTATACAGAGAGTTTTACCTCTGGCAGTAGACAGCTATACAGAGAGTTTTACCTCTGGCAGTAGACATCTATACAGAGTTTTACCTCTGGCAGTAGAATAATCTAACAGAGAGTTTTACCTCTGGCAGTAGACATCTATAAGATTTTACTTGGCAGTAGACATCATACAGAGAGTTTTACCTCTGGCAGTAGACATCTATACAGAGTTTTACCTCTGGCAGTAGACATCTATACAGAGAGTTTTACCTCTGGCAGTAGACATCTATACAGAGAGTTTTACCTCTGGCAGTAGACATCTATACAGAGAGTTTTACCTCTGGCAGTAGACATCTATACAGAGAGTTTTACCTCTGGCAGTAGACATCTATACAGAGAGTTTTACCTCTGGCAGTAGACATCTATACAGAGAGTTTTATCTGGCGTAGACACTATACAGAGAGTTTTACCTCTGGCAGTAGACATCTATACAGAGAGTTTTACCTCTGGCAGTAGACATCTATACAGAGAGTTTTACCTCTGGCAGTAGACATCTATACAGAGAGTTTTACCTCTGGCAGTAGACAACTATACAGAGAGTTTTACCTCTGGCAGTAGACAACTATACAGAGAGTTTTACCTCTGGCAGTAGACATCTATACAGAGAGTTTTACCTCTGGCAGTAGACATCTATACAGAGAGTTTTACCTCTGGCAGTAGACATCTATACAGAGAGTTTTACCTCTGGCAGTAGACATCTATACAGAGAGTTTTACCTCTGGCAGTAGACATCTATACAGAGAGTTTTACCTCTGGCAGTAGACATCTATACAGAGAGTTTTACCTCTGGCAGTAGACATCTATACAGAGAGTTTTACCTCTGGCAGTAGACATCTATACAGAGAGTTTTACCTCTGGCAGTAGACATCTATACAGAGAGTTTTACCTCTGGCAGTAGACATCTATACAGAGAGTTTTACCTCTGGCAGTAGACATCTATACAGAGAGTTTTACCTCTGGCAGTAGACATCTATACAGAGAGTTTTACCTCTGGCAGTAGACATCTATACAGAGAGTTTTACCTCTGGCAGTAGACATCTATACAGAGAGTTTTACCTCTGGCAGTAGACATCTATACAGAGAGTTTTACCTCTGGCAGTAGACAACTATACAGAGAGTTTTACCTCTGGCAGTAGACATCTATACAGAGAGTTTTACCTCTGGCAGTAGACATCTATACAGAGAGTTTTACCTCTGGCAGTAGACATCTATACAGAGAGTTTTACCTCTGGCAGTAGACATCTATACAGAGAGTTTTACCTCTGGCAGTAGACATCTATACAGAGAGTTTTACCTCTGGCAGTAGACATCTATACAGAGAGTTTTACCTCTGGCAGTAGACATCTATACAGAGAGTTTTACCTCTGGCAGTAGACATCTATACAGAGAGTTTTACCTCTGGCAGTAGACATCTATACAGAGAGTTTTACCTCTGGCAGTAGACATCTATACAGAGAGTTTTACCTCTGACAGTAGACATCTATACAGAGAGTTTTACCTCTGGCAGTAGACATCTATACAGAGAGTTTTACCTCTGGCAGTAGACATCTATACAGAGAGTTTTACCTCTGGCAGTAGACATCTATACAGAGAGTTTTACCTCTGGCAGTAGACATCTATACAGAGAGTTTTACCTCTGGCAGTAGACATCTATACAGAGAGTTTTACCTCTGGCAGTAGACAACTATACAGAGAGTTTTACCTCTGGCAGTAGACATCTATACAGAGAGTTTTACCTCTGCAGTAGACAGCTATACAGAGAGTTTTACCTCTGGCAGTAGACATCTATACAGAGAGTTTTACCTCTGGCAGTAGACATCTATACAGAGAGTTTTACCTCTGGCAATAGACAGCTATACAGAGGGTTGTTCCTCTGGCAGTAGACAGCTATACAGAGAGTTTTACCTCTGGCAATAGACAGCTATACAGAGGGTTGTTCCTCTGGCAGTAGACAGCTATACAGAGGGTTGTTCCTCTGGCAGTAGACAGCTATACAGAGAGTTTTACCTCTGGCAGTAGACATCTATACAGAGAGTTTTACCTCTGGCAATAGACAGCTATACAGAGGGTTGTTCCTCTGGCAGTAGACAGCTATACAGAGAGTTTTACCTCTGCAGTAGACAGCTATACAGAGAGTTTTACCTCTGGCAGTAGACATCTATACAGAGAGTTTTACCTCTGACAGTAGACATCTATACAGAGAGTTTTACCTCTGGCAGTAGACAACTATACAGAGAGTTTTACCTCTGACATTAGACATCTATACAGAGTTTTACCTCTGGCAGTAGACATGACATCTAGACAGAGAGTTTTACCTCTGGCAGTAGACATCTATAGAGATTTTTACTTTTGGCAGTAGACATCAATACAGAGAGTTTTACCTCTGGCAGTAGACATCTATACAGAGTTTTACCTCTGGCAGTAGACATCTATACAGAGAGTTGTTCCTCTGGCAGTAGACATATATACAGAGAGTTTTACCTCTGGCAGTAGACATCTATAGAGATTTTTACTTTTGGCAGTAGACATCAATACAAAGAGTTTTACCTCTGGCAGTAGACATCTATACAGAGTTTTACCTCTGGCAGTAGACAGCTATACAGAGAGTTTTACCTCTGGCAGTAGACAACTATACAGAGAGTTTTACCTCTGGCAGTAGACATCTATACAGAGAGTTTTACCTCTGGCAGTAGACATCTATACAGAGAGTTTTACCTCTGGCAGTAGACATCTATACAGAGAGTATTACCTCTGGCAGTAGACATCTATACAGAGAGTTTTACCTCTGGCAGTAGACATCTAGACAGAGAGTTTTACCTCTGGCAGTAGACAACTATACAGAGAGTTTTACCTCTGGCAGTAGACATCTATACAGAGAGTTTTACCTCTGGCAGTAGACATCTATACAGAGAGTTTTACCTCTGGCAGTAGACATCTATACAGAGAGTTTTACCTCTGGCAGTAGACACTATACAGAGAGTTTTACCTCTGGCAGTAGACATCTATACAGAGAGTTTTACCTCTGGCAGTAGACATCTATACAGAGAGTTTTACCTCTGGCAGTAGACATCTATACAGAGAGTTTTACCTCTGGCAGTAGACATCTATACAGAGAGTTTTACCTCTGGCAGTAGACATCTATACAGAGAGTTTTACCTCTGGCAGTAGACATCTATACAGAGAGTTTTACCTCTGGCAGTAGACATCTATACAGAGAGTTTTACCTCTGGCAGTAGACATCTATACAGAGAGTTTTACCTCTGGCAGTAGACATCTATACAGAGAGTTTTACCTCTGGCAGTAGACATCTATACAGAGAGTTTTACCTCTGGCAGTAGACATCTATACAGAGAGTTTTACCTCTGGCAGTAGACATCTATACAGAGAGTTTTACCTCTGGCAGTAGACATCTATACAGAGAGTTTTACCTCTGGCAGTAGACATCTATACAGAGAGTTTTACCTCTGGCAGTAGACATCTATACAGAGAGTTTTACCTCTGGCAGTAGACAACTATACAGAGAGTTTTACCTCTGGCAGTAGACATATAAGAGAGTTTTACCTCGGCAGTAGACAGCTATACAGAGAGTTTACCTCTGGCAGTAGACATCTATACAGAGAGTTTTACCTCTGGCAGTAGACATCTATACAGAGAGTTTTACCTCTGGCAGTAGACATCTATACAGAGAGTTTTACCTCTGGCAGTAGACAACTATACAGAGAGTTTTACCTCTGGCAGTAGACATCTATACAGAGAGTTTTACCTCTGCAGTAGACATCTATACAGAGAGTTTTACCTCTGGCAGTAGACATCTATACAGAGAGTTTTACCTCTGGCAGTAGACATCTATACAGAGAGTTTTACCTCTGGCAGTAGACATCTAGACAGAGAGTTTTACCTTTGGCAGTATACATCTATACAGAGAGTTTTACCTCTGGCAGTAGACATCTATACAAAGAGTATTACCTCTGGCAGTATACATCTAGACAGAGAGTTTTACCTCTGGCAGTAGACATCTAGACAGAGAGTTTTACTTCTGGCAGTAGACAACTATACAGAGAGTTTTACCTCTGGCAGTAGACATCTATACAGAGAGTTTTACCTCTGGCAGTAGACATCTATACAGAGAGTTTTACCTCTGGCAGTAGACATCTATACAGAGAGTTTTACCTCTGGCAGTAGACATATATACAGAGAGTTTTACCTCTGGCAGTAGACATATATACAGAGAGTTTTACCTCTGGCAGTAGACATATATACAAAGAGTTTTACCTCTGGCAGTAGACATATATACAGAGAGTTTTACCTCTGGCAGTAGACAACTATACAGAGAGTTTTACCTCTGGCAGTAGACAACTATACAGAGAGTTTTACCTCTGGCAGTAGACAACTATACAGAGAGTTTTACCTCTGGCAGTAGACATCTATACAGAGAGTTTTACCTCTGGCAGTAGACATCTATACAGAGAGTTTTACCTCTGGCAGTAGACATCTATACAGAGAGTTTTACCTCTGGCAGTAGACATTTATACAGAGAATTTTACCTCTGGCAGTAGACATCTATACAGAGAGTTTTATGTCTGGCTGTAGACAACTATACAGAGAGTTTTACCCCTGGCAGTAGACATATATACAGAGAGTTTTACCTCTGGCAGTAGACAACTATACAGAGAGTTTTACCTCTGGCAGTAGACAACTATACAGAGAGTTTTACCTCTGGCAGTAGACAACTATACAGAGAGTTTTACCTCTGGCAGTAGACAACTATACAGAGAGTTTTACCTCTGGCAGTAGACATCTATACAGAGAGTTTTACCTCTGGCAGTAGACATCTATACAGAGAGTTTTACCTCTGACAGTAGACATCTATACAGAGAGTTTTACCTCTGACAGTAGACATCTATACAGAGAGTTTTACCTCTGGCAGTAGACATCTATACAGAGAGTTTTACCTCTGGCAGTAGACATCTATACAGAGAGTTTTACCTCTGACATTAGACATCTATACAGAGAGTTTTACCTCTGGCAGTAGACAGCTATACAGAGAGTTTTACCTCTGACAGTAGACATCTATACAGAGAGTTTTACCTCTGGCAGTAGACATCTATACAGAGAGTTTTACCTCTGGCAGTAGACAGCTATACAGAGAGTTTTACCTCTGACAGTAGACATCTATACAGAGAGTTTTACCTCTGGCAGTAGACATCTATACAGAGAGTTTTACCTCTGGCAGTAGACATCTATACAGAGAGTTTTACCTCTGGCAGTAGACAACTATACAGAGAGTTTTACCTCTGGCAGTAGACATCTATACAGAGAGTTTTACCTCTTCAGTAGACAGCTATACAGAGAGTTTTACCTCTGGCAGTAGACATCTATACAGAGGTTTGTTCCTCTGGCAGTAGACAGCTATACAGAGAGTTTTACCTCTGGCCATAGACAGCTATACAGAGGGTTGTTCCTCTGGCAGTAGACAGCTATACAGAGGGTTGTTCCTCTGGCAGTAGACAGCTATACAGAGAGTTTTACCTCTGGCAGTAGACATCTATACATAGAGTTTTACCTCTGGCAATAGACAGCTCTACAGAGGGTTGTTCCTCTGGCAGTAGACAGCTATACAGAGAGTTTTACCTCTGCAGTAGACAGCTATACAGAGAGTTTTACCTCTGGCAGTAGACATCTATACAGAGAGTTTTACCTCTGACAGTAGACATCTGTACAGAGAGTTTTACCTCTGGCAGTAGACAACTATACAGAGAGTTTTACCTCTGACATTAGACATCTATACAGAGTTTTACCTCTGGCAGTAGACATGACATCTAGACAGAGAGTTTTACCTCTGGCAGTAGACATCTATACAGAGAGTTGTTCCTCTGGCAGTAGACATATATACAGAGAGTTTTACCTCTGGCAGTAGACATCTATAGAGATTTTTACTTTTGGCAGTAGACATCAATACAAAGAGTTTTACCTCTGGCAGTAGACATCTATACAGAGTTTTACCTCTGGCAGTAGACATCTATACAGAGAGTTTTACCTCTGGCAGTAGACATATATACAGAGAGTTTTACCTTTGGCAGTAGACATTTATACAGAGAGTTTTACCTCTGGCAGTAGACAACTATACAGAGAGTTTTACCTCTGGCAGTAGACAACTATACAGAGAGTTTTACCTCTGGCAGTAGACAACTATACAGAGAGTTTTACCTCTGGCAGTAGACAACTATACAGAGAGTTTTACCTCTGGCAGTAGACATCTATACAGAGAGTTTTACCTCTGGCAGTAGACATCTATACAGAGAGTTTTACCTCTGACAGTAGACATCTATACAGAGAGTTTTACCTCTGACAGTAGACATCTATACAGAGAGTTTTACCTCTGGCAGTAGACATCTATACAGAGAGTTTTACCTCTGGCAGTAGACATCTATACAGAGAGTTTTACCTCTGACATTAGACATCTATACAGAGAGTTTTACCTCTGGCAGTAGACAGCTATACAGAGAGTTTTACCTCTGACAGTAGACATCTATACAGAGAGTTTTACCTCTGGCAGTAGACATCTATACAGAGAGTTTTACCTCTGGCAGTAGACAGCTATACAGAGAGTTTTACCTCTGACAGTAGACATCTATACAGAGAGTTTTACCTCTGGCAGTAGACATCTATACAGAGAGTTTTACCTCTGGCAGTAGACATCTATACAGAGAGTTTTACCTCTGGCAGTAGACAACTATACAGAGAGTTTTACCTCTGGCAGTAGACATCTATACAGAGAGTTTTACCTCTGCAGTAGACAGCTATACAGAGAGTTTTACCTCTGGCAGTAGACATCTATACAGAGAGTTTTACCTCTGGCAATAGACAGCTATACAGAGGGTTGTTCCTCTGGCAGTAGACAGCTATACAGAGAGTTTTACCTCTGGCAATAGACAGCTATACAGAGGGTTGTTCCTCTGGCAGTAGACAGCTATACAGAGGGTTGTTCCTCTGGCAGTAGACAGCTATACAGAGAGTTTTACCTCTGGCAGTAGACATCTATACAGAGAGTTTTACCTCTGGCAATAGACAGCTATACAGAGGGTTGTTCCTCTGGCAGTAGACAGCTATACAGAGAGTTTTACCTCTGGCAATAGACAGCTATACAGAGGGTTGTTCCTCTGGCAGTAGACAGCTATACAGAGGGTTGTTCCTCTGGCAGTAGACAGCTATACAGAGAGTTTTACCTCTGGCAGTAGACATCTATACAGAGAGTTTTACCTCTGGCAATAGACAGCTATACAGAGGGTTGTTCCTCTGGCAGTAGACAGTTATACAGAGAGTTTTACCTCTGCAGTAGACAGCTATACAGAGAGTTTTACCTCTGGCAGTAGACATCTATACAGAGAGTTTTACCTCTGACAGTAGACATCTATACAGAGTTTTACCTCTGGCAGTAGACAACTATACAGAGAGTTTTACCTCTGACATTAGACATCTATACAGTGTTTTACCTCTGGCAGTAGAATGACATCTAGACAGAGAGTTTTACCTCTGGCAGTAGACATCTATAGAGATTTTTACTTTTGGCAGTAGACATCAATACAGAGAGTTTTACCTCTGGCAGTAGACATCTATACAGAGTTTTACCTCTGGCAGTAGACATCTATACAGAGAGTTGTTCCTCTGGCAGTAGACATATACACAGAGAGTTTTACCTCTGGCAGTAGACATCTATAGAGATTTTTACTTTTGGCAGTAGACATCAATACAGAGAGTTTTACCTCTGGCAGTAGACATCTATACAGAGTTTTACCTCTGGCAGTAGACATCTATACAGAGAGTTGTTCCTCTGGCAGTAGACATATATACAGAGAGTTTTACCTCTGGCAGTAGACAGCTATACAGAGAGCTTTACCTCTGGCAGTAGACAGCTATACAGAGAGTTGTTCCTCTGGCAGTAGACATCTATACAGAGTTTTACCTCTGGCAGTAGACATCTATACAGAGTTTTACCTCTGGCAGTAGACATGATATCTAGACAGAGAGTTTTACCTCTGACAGTAGACAACTATACAGAGAGTTTTACCTCTGGCAGTAGACAACTATACAGAGAGTTTTACCTCTGGCAGTAGACAACTATACAGAGAGTTTTACCTCTGGCAGTAGACAACTATACAGAGAGTTTTACCTCTGGCAGTAGACAACTATACAGAGAGTTTTACCTCTGACAGTAGACATCTATACAGAGAGTTTTACCTCTGGCAGTAGACATCTATACAGAGAGTTTTACCTCTGGCAGTAGACATCTATACAGAGAGTTTTACCTCTGGCAGTAGACAACTATACAGAGAGTTTTACCTCTGGCAGTAGACATCTATACAGAGAGTTTTACCTCTGCAGTAGACAGCTATACAGAGAGTTTTACCTCTGGCAGTAGACATCTATACAGAGAGTTTTACCTCTGGCAGTAGACATCTATACAGAGAGTTTTACCTCTGGCAGTAGACATCTATACAGAGAGTTTTACCTCTGGCAGTAGACAACTATACAGAGAGTTTTACCTCTGGCAGTAGACATCTATACAGAGAGTTTTACCTCTGGCAGTAGACATCTATACAGAGAGTTTTACCTCTGACAGTAGACATCTATACAGAGAGTTTTACCTCTGACAGTAGACATCTATACAGAGAGTTTTACCTCTGGCAGTAGACATCTATACAGAGAGTTTTACCTCTGGCAGTAGACATCTATACAGAGAGTTTTACCTCTGACATTAGACATCTATACAGAGAGTTTTACCTCTGGCAGTAGACAGCTATACAGAGAGTTTTACCTCTGACAGTAGACATCTATACAGAGAGTTTTACCTCTGGCAGTAGACATCTATACAGAGAGTTTTACCTCTGGCAGTAGACAGCTATACAGAGAGTTTTACCTCTGACAGTAGACATCTATACAGAGAGTTTTACCTCTGGCAGTAGACATCTATACAGAGAGTTTTACCTCTGGCAGTAGACATCTATACAGAGAGTTTTACCTCTGGCAGTAGACAACTATACAGAGAGTTTTACCTCTGGCAGTAGACATCTATACAGAGAGTTTTACCTCTTCAGTAGACAGCTATACAGAGAGTTTTACCTCTGGCAGTAGACATCTATACAGAGGTTTGTTCCTCTGGCAGTAGACAGCTATACAGAGAGTTTTACCTCTGGCCATAGACAGCTATACAGAGGGTTGTTCCTCTGGCAGTAGACAGCTATACAGAGGGTTGTTCCTCTGGCAGTAGACAGCTATACAGAGAGTTTTACCTCTGGCAGTAGACATCTATACATAGAGTTTTACCTCTGGCAATAGACAGCTCTACAGAGGGTTGTTCCTCTGGCAGTAGACAGCTATACAGAGAGTTTTACCTCTGCAGTAGACAGCTATACAGAGAGTTTTACCTCTGGCAGTAGACATCTATACAGAGAGTTTTACCTCTGACAGTAGACATCTGTACAGAGAGTTTTACCTCTGGCAGTAGACAACTATACAGAGAGTTTTACCTCTGACATTAGACATCTATACAGAGTTTTACCTCTGGCAGTAGACATGACATCTAGACAGAGAGTTTTACCTCTGGCAGTAGACATCTATACAGAGAGTTGTTCCTCTGGCAGTAGACATATATACAGAGAGTTTTACCTCTGGCAGTAGACATCTATAGAGATTTTTACTTTTGGCAGTAGACATCAATACAAAGAGATTTACCTCTGGCAGTAGACATCTATACAGAGTTTTACCTCTGGCAGTAGACATCTATACAGAGAGTTTTACCTCTGGCAGTAGACATATATACAGAGAGTTTTACCTTTGGCAGTAGACATTTATACAGAGAGTTTTACCTCTGGCAGTAGACAACTATACAGAGAGTTTTACCTCTGGCAGTAGACATCTATACAGAGAGTTTTACCTCTGGCAGTAGACAACTATACAGAGAGTTTTACCTCTGGCAGTAGACAACTATACAGAGAGTTTTACCTCTGGCAGTAGACATCTATACAGAGAGTTTTACCTCTGGCAGTAGACATCTATACAGAGAGTTTTACCTCTGACAGTAGACATCTATACAGAGAGTTTTACCTCTGGCAGTAGACATCTATACAGAGAGTTTTACCTCTGGCAGTAGACATCTATACAGAGAGTTTTACCTCTGGCAGTAGACATCTATACAGAGAGTTTTACCTCTGGCAGTAGACATCTATACAGAGAGTTTTACCTCTGGCAGTAGACATCTATACAGAGAGTTTTACCTCTGGCAGTAGACATCTATACAGAGAGTTTTACCTCTGGCAGTAGACATCTATACAGAGAGTTTTACTCTGGCAGTAGACATCTATACAGAGAGTTTTACCTCTGGCAGTAGACAGCTATACAGAGAGTTTTACCTCTGACAGTAGACATCTATACAGAGAGTTTTACCTCTGGCAGTAGACATCTATACAGAGAGTTTTACCTCTGGCAGTAGACATCTATACAGAGAGTTTTACCTCTGGCAGTAGACAACTATACAGAGAGTTTTACCTCTGGCAGTAGACATCTATACAGAGAGTTTTACCTCTGCAGTAGACAGCTATACAGAGAGTTTTACCTCTGGCAGTAGACATCTATACAGAGAGTTTTACCTCTGGCAATAGACAGCTATACAGAGGGTTGTTCCTCTGGCAGTAGACAGCTATACAGAGAGTTTTACCTCTGGCAATAGACAGCTATACAGAGGGTTGTTCCTCTGGCAGTAGACAGCTATACAGAGGGTTGTTCCTCTGGCAGTAGACAGCTATACAGAGAGTTTTACCTCTGGCAGTAGACATCTATACAGAGAGTTTTACCTCTGGCAATAGACAGCTATACAGAGGGTTGTTCCTCTGGCAGTAGACAGTTATACAGAGAGTTTTACCTCTGCAGTAGACAGCTATACAGAGAGTTTTACCTCTGGCAGTAGACATCTATACAGAGAGTTTTACCTCTGACAGTAGACATCTATACAGAGTTTTACCTCTGGCAGTAGACAACTATACAGAGAGTTTTACCTCTGACATTAGACATCTATACAGTGTTTTACCTCTGGCAGTAGACATGACATCTAGACAGAGAGTTTTACCTCTGGCAGTAGACATCTATATAGATTTTTACTTTTGGCAGTAGACATCAATACAGAGAGTTTTACCTCTGGCAGTAGACATCTATACAGAGAGTTGTTCCTCTGGCAGTAGACATATACACAGAGAGTTTTACCTCTGGCAGTAGACATCTATAGAGATTTTTACTTTTGGCAGTAGACATCAATACAGAGAGTTTTACCTCTGGCAGTAGACATCTATACAGAGTTTTACCTCTGGCAGTAGACATCTATACAGAGAGTTGTTCCTCTGGCAGTAGACATATATACAGAGAGTTTTACCTCTGGCAGTAGACAGCTATACAGAGAGTTTTACCTCTGGCAGTAGACAGCTATACAGAGAGTTGTTCCTCTGGCAGTAGACATCTATACAGAGTTTTACCTCTGGCAGTAGACATCTATACAGAGTTTTACCTCTGGCAGTAGACATGATATCTAGACAGAGAGTTTTACCTCTGACAGTAGACATCTATACAGAGAGTTTTACCTCTGGCAGTAGACAACTATACAGAGAGTTTTACCTCTGGCAGTAGACAACTATACAGAGAGTTTTACCTCTGGCAGTAGACAACTATACAGAGAGTTTTACCTCTGGCAGTAGACAACTATACAGAGAGTTTTACCTCTGGCAGTAGACAACTATACAGAGAGTTTTACCTCTGGCAGTAGACATCTATACAGAGAGTTTTACCTCTGGCAGTAGACATCTATACAGAGAGTTTTACCTCTGGCAGTAGACATCTATACAGAGAGTTTTACCTCTGGCAGTAGACAACTATACAGAGAGTTTTACCTCTGGCAGTAGACATCTATACAGAGAGTTTTACCTCTGGCAGTAGACATCTATACAGAGAGTTTTACCTCTGGCAGTAGACATCTATACAGAGAGTTTTACCTCTGGCAGTAGACATCTATACAGAGAGTTTTACCTCTGGCAGTAGACAACTATACAGAGAGTTTTACCTCTGGCAGTAGACATCTATACAGAGAGTTTTACCTCTGGCAGTAGACATCTATACAGAGAGTTTTACCTCTGGCAGTAGACATCTATACAGAGAGTTTTACCTCTGGCAGTAGACATCTATACAGAGAGTTTTACCTCTGGCAGTAGACATCTATACAGAGAGTTTTACCTCTGGCAGTAGACATCTATACAGAGAGTTTTACCTCTGGCAGTAGACATCTATACAGAGAGTTTTACCTCTGGCAGTAGACATCTATACAGAGAGTTTTACCTCTGGCAGTAGACATCTATACAGAGAGTTTTACCTCTGGCAGTAGACATCTATACAGAGAGTTTTACCTCTGGCAGTAGACATCTATACAGAGAGTTTTACCTCTGGCAGTAGACAACTATACAGAGAGTTTTACCTCTGGCAGTAGACATCTATACAGAGAGTTTTACCTCTGGCAGTAGACATCTATACAGAGAGTTTTACCTCTGGCAGTAGACATCTATACAGAGAGTTTTACCTCTGGCAGTAGACATCTATACAGAGAGTTTTACCTCTGGCAGTAGACAGCTATACAGAGAGTTTTACCTCTGACAGTAGACATCTATACAGAGAGTTTTACCTCTGGCAGTAGACATCTATACAGAGAGTTTTACCTCTGGCAGTAGACATCTATACAGAGAGTTTTACCTCTGGCAGTAGACAACTATACAGAGAGTTTTACCTCTGGCAGTAGACATCTATACAGAGAGTTTTACCTCTGCAGTAGACAGCTATACAGAGAGTTTTACCTCTGGCAGTAGACATCTATACAGAGAGTTTTACCTCTGGCAGTAGACAGCTATACAGAGAGTTTTACCTCTGGCAGTAGACAGCTATACAGAGGGTTGTTCCTCTGGCAGTAGACAGCTATACAGAGGGTTTTTCCTCTGGCAGTAGACAGCTATACAGAGAGTTTTACCTCTGGCAGTAGACATCTATACAGAGAGTTTTACCTCTGGCAGTAGACATCTATACAGAGAGTTTTACCTCTGACAGTAGACATCTATACAGAGTTTTACCTCTGGCAGTAACATGACATCTAGACAGAGAGTTTTACCTCTGGCAGTAGACATCTATAGAGATTTTACTTTTGGCAGTAGACATCAATACAGAGAGTTTTACCTCTGGCAGTAGACATCTATACAGAGTTTTACCTCTGGCAGTAGACATCTATACAGAGAGTTGTTCCTCTGGCAGTAGACATATATACAGAGAGTTTTACCTCTGGCAGTAGACATCTATAGAGATTTTTACTTTTGGCAGTAGACATCAATACAGAGAGTTTTACCTCTGGCAGTAGACATCTATACAGAGTTTTACCTCTGGCAGTAGACATCTATACAGAGAGTTTTACCTCTGGCAGTAGACATATATACAGAGAGTTTTACCTCTGGCAGTAGACAGCTATACAGAGAGTTTTACCTCTGGCAGTAGACAGCTATACAGAGAGTTTTTCCTCTGGCAGTAGACATCTATACAGAGTTTTACCTCTGGCAGTAGACATCTATACAGAGTTTTACCTCTGGCAGTAGACATGATATCTAGACAGAGAGTTTTACCTCTGACAGTATTCTTGGCAGTAGACATCTATACAGAGAGTTTTACCTCTGGCAGTAGACACTATACAGAGGTTTTACCTCTGGCAGTAGACATCTATACAGAGAGTTTTACCTCTGGCAGTAGACATCTATACAGAGAGTTTTACCTCTGGCAGTAGACAACTATACAGAGAGTTTTACCTCTGGCAGTAGACAACTATACAGAGAGTTTTACCTCTGGCAGTAGACAACTATACAGAGAGTTTTACCTCTGGCAGTAGACAACTATACAGAGAGTTTTACCTCTGGCAGTAGACAACTATACAGAGAGTTTTACCTCTGGCAGTAGACAACTATACAGAGAGTTTTACCTCTGGCAGTAGACAGCTATACAGAGAGCTTTACCTCTTGCAGTAGACAGCTATACAGAGAGTTGTTCCTCTGGCAGTAGACATCTATACAGAGTTTTACCTCTGGCAGTAGACATCTATACAGAGTTTTACCTCTGGCAGTAGACATCTATACAGAGAGTTGTTCCTCTGGCAGTAGACATATATACAGAGAGTTTTACCTCTGGCAGTAGACATCTATAGAGATTTTTACTTTTGGCAGTAGACATCAATACAAAGAGTTTTACCTCTGGCAGTAGACATCTATACAGAGTTTTAACTCTGGCAGTAGACATCTATACAGAGAGTTTTACCTCTGGCAGTAGACATATATACAGAGAGTTTTACCTTTGGCAGTAGACATCTATTTTTACTTTTGGCAGTAGACATCAATACAGAGAGTTTTACCTCTGGCAGTAGACAACTATACAGAGAGTTTTACCTCTGGCAGTAGACAACTATACAGAGAGTTTTACCTCTGGCAGTAGACATCTATACAGAGAGTTTTACCTCTGGCAGTAGACATCTATACAGAGAGTTTTACCTCTGGCAGTAGACATCTATACAGAGAGTTTTACCTCTGGCAGTAGACATCTATACAGAGAGTTTTACCTCTGGCAGTAGACATCTATACAGAGAGTTTTACCTCTGGCAGTAGACATCTATACAGAGAGTTTTACCTCTGACATTAGACATCTATACAGAGAGTTTTACCTCTGGCAGTAGACAGCTATACAGAGAGTTTTACCTCTGACAGTAGACATCTATACAGAGAGTTTTACCTCTGGCAGTAGACATCTATACAGAGAGTTTTACCTCTGGCAGTAGACAGCTATACAGAGAGTTTTACCTCTGGCAGTAGACATCTATACAGAGAGTTTTACCTCTGGCAGTAGACATCTATACAGAGAGTTTTACCTCTGGCAGTAGACATCTATACAGAGAGTTTTACCTCTGGCAGTAGACAACTATACAGAGAGTTTTACCTCTGGCAGTAGACATCTATACAGAGAGTTTTACCTCTGGCAGTAGACAGCTATACAGAGAGTTTTACCTCTGGCAGTAGACATCTATACAGAGAGTTTTACCTCTGGCAGTAGACAGCTATACAGAGAGTTTTACCTCTGGCAGTAGACAGCTATACAGAGAGTTTTACCTCTGGCAGTAGACATCTATACAGAGAGTTTTACCTCTGGCAATAGACAGCTATACAGAGGGTTGTTCCTCTGGCAGTAGACAGCTATACAGAGAGTTTTACCTCTGCAGTAGACAGCTATACAGAGAGTTTTACCTCTGGCAGTAGACATCTATACAGAGAGTTTTACCTCTGCAGTAGACATCTATACAGAGTTTTACCTCTGGCAGTAGACAACTATACAGAGAGTTTTACCTCTGACATTAGACATCTATACAGTGTTTTACCTCTGGCAGTAGACATGACATCTAGACAGAGAGTTTTACCTCTGGCAGTAGACATCTATAGAGATTTTTACTTTTGGCAGTAGACATCAATACAGAGAGTTTTACCTCTGGCAGTAGACATCTATACAGAGTTTTACCTCTGGCAGTAGACATCTATACAGAGAGTTGTTCCTCTGGCAGTAGACATATACACAGAGAGTTTTACCTCTGGCAGTAGACATCTATAGAGATTTTTACTTTTGGCAGTAGACATCAATACAGAGAGTTTTACCTCTGGCAGTAGACATCTATACAGAGTTTTACCTCTGGCAGTAGACATCTATACAGAGAGTTGTTCCTCTGGCAGTAGACATATATACAGAGAGTTTTACCTCTGGCAGTAGACAGCTATACAGAGAGCTTTACCTCTGGCAGTAGACAGCTATACAGAGAGTTGTTCCTCTGGCAGTAGACATCTATACAGAGTTTTACCTCTGGCAGTAGACATCTATACAGAGTTTTACCTCTGGCAGTAGACATGATATCTAGACAGAGAGTTTTACCTCTGACAGTAGACATCTATTTTTACTTTTGGCAGTAGACATCAATACAGAGAGTTTTACCTCTGGCAGTAGACAGCTATACAGAGAGTTGTTCCTCTGGCAGTAGACATCTATACAGAGTTTTACCTCTGGCAGTAGACACTATACAGAGTTTTACCTCTGGCAGTAGACATACTATACAGAGAGTTTTACCTCTGGCAGTAGACATCTATACAGAGAGTTTTACCTCTGGCAGTAGACAACTATACAGAGAGTTTTACCTCTGGCAGTAGACAGCTATACAGAGAGTTTTACCTCTGGCAGTAGACATCTATACAGAGAGTTTTACCTCTGGCAGTAGACATCTATACAGAGGTTTGTTCCTCTGGCAGTAGACAGCTATACAGAGAGTTTTACCTCTGGCAATAGACAGCTATACAGAGGGTTGTTCCTCTGGCAGTAGACAGCTATACAGAGGGTTTTTCCTCTGGCAGTAGACAGCTATACAGAGAGTTTTACCTCTGGCAGTAGACATCTATACAGAGAGTTTTACCTCTGGCAATAGACAGCTATACAGAGGGTTGTTCCTCTGGCAGTAGACAGTTATACAGAGAGTTTTACCTCTGGCAGTAGACATCTATACAGAGAGTTTTACCTCTGGCAGTAGACATCTATACAGAGAGTTTTACCTCTGGCAGTAGACATCTATACAGAGAGTTTTACCTCTGGCAGTAGACATCTATACAGAGAGTTTTACCTCTGGCAGTAGACATCTATAGAGATTTTTACTTTTGGCAGTAGACATCAATACAGAGAGTTTTACCTCTGGCAGTAGACATCTATACAGAGTTTTACCTCTGGCAGTAGACATCTATACAGAGAGTTGTTCCTCTGGCAGTAGACATATATACAGAGAGTTTTACCTCTGGCAGTAGACAGCTATACAGAGAGCTTTACCTCTGGCAGTAGACAGCTATACAGAGAGTTGTTCCTCTGGCAGTAGACATCTATACAGAGTTTTACCTCTGGCAGTAGACATCTATACAGAGTTTTACCTCTGGCAGTAGACATGATATCTAGACAGAGAGTTTTACCTCTGACAGTAGACATCTATTTTTACTTTTGGCAGTAGACATCAATACAGAGAGTTTTACCTCTGGCAGTAGACAGCTATACAGAGAGTTTTACCTCTGGCAGTAGACATCTATACAGAGTTTTACCTCTGGCAGTAGACATCTATACAGAGAGTTTTACCTCTGGCAGTAGACATCTATACAGAGAGTTTTACCTCTGGCAGTAGACATCTATACAGAGAGTTTTACCTCTGGCAGTAGACATCTATACAGAGAGTTTTACCTCTGCAGTAGACAGCTATACAGAGAGTTTTACCTCTGGCAGTAGACATCTATACAGAGAGTTTTACCTCTGGCAATAGACAGCTATACAGAGGGTTGTTCCTCTGGCAGTAGACAGCTATACAGAGAGTTTTACCTCTGGCAATAGACAGCTATACAGAGGGTTGTTCCTCTGGCAGTAGACAGCTATACAGAGGGTTGTTCCTCTGGCAGTAGACAGCTATACAGAGAGTTTTACCTCTGGCAGTAGACATCTATACAGAGAGTTTTACCTCTGGCAATAGACAGCTATACAGAGGGTTGTTCCTCTGGCAGTAGACAGTTATACTGAGAGTTTTACCTCTGCAGTAGACAGCTATACAGAGAGTTTTACCTCTGGCAGTAGACATCTATACAGAGAGTTTTACCTCTGACAGTAGACATCTATACAGAGTTTTACCTCTGGCAGTAGACATGACATCTATACAGAGAGTTTTACCTCTGGCAGTAGACATCTATAGAGATTTTTACTTTTGGCAGTAGACATCAATACAGAGAGTTTTACCTCTGGCAGTAGACATCTATACAGAGTTTTACCTCTGGCAGTAGACTTCTATACAGAGAGTTGTTCCTCTGGCAGTAGACATATATACAGATAGTTTTACCTCTGGCAGTAGACATCTATAGAGATTTTTACTTTTGGCAGTAGACATCAATACAGAGAGTTTTACCTCTGGCAGTAGACATCTATACAGAGTTTTACCTCTGGCAGTAGACATCTATACAGAGAGTTGTTCCTCTGGCAGTAGACATATATACAGAGAGTTTTACCTCTGGCAGTAGACAGCTATACAGAGAGCTTTACCTCTGGCAGTAGACAGCTATACAGAGAGTTGTTCCTCTGGCAGTAGACATCTATTCAGAGTTTTACCTCTGGCAGTAGACATCTATACAGAGTTTTACCTCTGGCAGTAGACATGATATCTAGACAGAGAGTTTTACCTCTGACAGTAGACATCTATTTTTACTTTTGGCAGTAGACATCAATACAGAGAGTTTTACCTCTGGCAGTAGACAGCTATACAGAGAGTTTTACCTCTGGCAGTAGACATCTATACAGAGAGTTTTACCTCTGGCAATAGACAGCTATACAGAGGGTTGTTCCTCTGGCAGTAGACAGCTATACAGAGAGTTTTACCTCTGGCAATAGACAGCTATACAGAGGGTTGTTCCTCTGGCAGTAGACAGCTATACAGAGGGTTGTTCCTCTGGCAGTAGACAGCTATACAGAGAGTTTTACCTCTGGCAGTAGACATCTATACAGAGAGTTTTACCTCTGGCAATAGACAGCTATACAGAGGGTTGTTCCTCTGGCAGTAGACAGCTATACAGAGAGTTTTACCTCTGGCAATAGACAGCTATACAGAGGGTTGTTCCTCTGGCAGTAGACAGCTATACAGAGGGTTGTTCCTCTGGCAGTAGACAGCTATACAGAGAGTTTTACCTCTGGCAGTAGACATCTATACAGAGAGTTTTACCTCTGGCAGTAGACAACTATACAGAGTTTTACCTCTGGCAGTAGACAACTATACAGAGAGTTTTACCTCTGGCAGTAGACAACTATACAGAGAGTTTTACCTCTGGCAGTAGACAACTATACAGAGAGTTTTACCTCTGGCAGTAGACAACTATACAGAGAGTTTTACCTCTGGCAGTAGACATCTATACAGAGATTTTTACTTTTGGCAGTATACATCTATACAGAGATTTTTACTTTTGGCAGTAGACATCTATACAGAGATTTTTACTTTTGGCAGTATACATCTATACAGAGATTTTTACTTTTGGCAGTAGACATCTATGCAGAGAGTTTTACCTCTGTGTATCCCCATCTACAGACACACACCTTCTGTGTAAGTTTTCCGGATAGACAAGCATGGAAGATTTAGAGGTTTGTCCAGAGTGGAATGACAGTCCCGTTCTTTTGCCCTTCGTGCCCACCCATTTGTCTTTTTTATTATTAGTTTTTTCATTTTATAAGCCTCAAATGGCGAGTTCCTTCAGGTAGGCAGACCTTTATACACTGGAACCGGTCCACCGTATTGCACAATATGTTTGCGCTACTACCTCTTCGATCAAGTATAATTAGCGGTCATTATCCATAAGTTTCTAGGGGAGAAACCCCAAATACCCTCTCCTGCCCCTACCATCTTCGCCACTAAATATGCACCCTGCCCCTTTTCCCACCCACCCAACCCATTTTTCCACTCTAGAATAAACCCTATGATGCCAGACACTTGGTGTTGTTGTTGTTGTAGATTGCAGAGGGAAAGCTAGACATTTGGGCTCCTTACCACATGTCTATGACAAAATAACAACACGCTTTCATAATTAAAAATCTCTTTATGTGTGTATGGTCTCTTACAAAAACTGTTCTAATTCATTCATTTTAGACATAATTATGATTTTACAGTCATGGTGATTTCATACCATATTCTATGAAGCAAGTTTTGGAATTTTGCTAATAATCGAGCGTTTTTGGTGAGCTTAGTAGCAAAATTCCAAAACAAGCTTAATAAAACTTGGCATGAAATCATGAGTGTAAAAACTGTTCACATTACCACGGTAACAACAACCATCAATTTGAAAAAACTGTTCTGTTTACCAGAATACTTTTGAGCCTTATTTCACTTCAAGGAAATCAACAAGGTACATCTGTACATCGTAGTAAATAGTCCCTGATAACCAAACAACTCTACGCAAATAATCGACACAATATTTTTAATCACTGTACATGTATTCCGCTAGTGCATATTTAGCAATTTATTAATTTAAACGGTTGATTTTCAACAGATCAAGCATGAACACAAACTATATGTCGAATGTGTCAAAAGCAAGCTGTCATGCCGTGATCAATCAGATTCCTTCCATGTTGTATTACACGTGTGTACATACAAGAAAATATGTGACGGCTGTATGTAACTGAATACATGCAAAGTAATGTGATAAAATATTATAAACTTTATTTATTTTACAACGATTGTGAAACAAGCTTTAACAATTTATATCAATCACTCTCGTTGGTGCGGGTCATTCACGTGGGAGGAGACCGGAGTACCCGGGAAAAACCCACCTGTCAGATCTGGCGACCAGCTCACATACATAAGGATCGAACCCAGGTTGCATCAGTGAGAAGCGAGTGTGCTAACCACTGCACTAATCGCACAACCTAGTAATAATTATTATTACAACGAATATATTTTAGACAAGCTAAATACACACAAAGTTTGGACACCGTTAAAAGTCGATGAATATTATATTCAATGAGGTAAACAAATCAATGGAAAATCTTCCACACACAGGCATTCGGCTCATAGCTAATTATATATCTTGGTCCTTTTTGCGCACATGTATGTATCAATCAAATATAGAAACTATAACACTCTCTGTATAGAAATAAAATGTGTTATTCTACTGGTAAAACCAGTGGATTGGTTAAACCAGTGTATTGGTTATAACCAGTCAATTGGTTAAAACCAGTGGATTGGTTAAACCAGTGGATTGGTTAAAACCAGTGGATTGGTTAAAACCAGTGGATTGGTTAAACCAGTGAATTGGTTAAAATCAGTGGACTAGTTAAACCAGTGGATTGGTTAAAACCAGTGGAATGGCTAAATCATGTGGAATAACACATTTTATTCTTGCTGCTTTACGTGTATGGTTTCCAGCCACTGCAGTTTGTGAAATATTATCAAAATTGACGCTTATGGACCGACGCCATCAGTGATGTCATTTAAACGTGACATGACGTTCTAGTGCCGTTTCGCACATTGTTACATCGTTTCTATCATAAAAACACTATAACAAATTATATTTCACTCATGAACATAGAAAGCTAGTACTATCACTTGCGAGGTTATATCATGGCCAATTGTGATAATTTTGCTTTCACTGTTCATTCAATAAAATACAAATTGATCATACACTGAACCGAACAAACATCCTCTATGTATTTTATTCACCAACACTTATCTTGTTGCCATCACTACAATAAATTCCGGAGCCGGTTTACTGTCCTGAGCCATTAAACGCGAGTTAGTAGATGCATGTATAGGTTTTTGATCATATACAGGATCGTATGGAAAAAATAGTCTTACAGGACAATATTCCAGTAGTGGGTGGGGTGAGGTGAGGTGCGGTGGATAAAGTGAAGATCGCCGGGCAGAGCATGTTACACGAGATTCCAATTTAAACGTTTTGTATTTGATTGGTGGAGAACTCCTCACCACAGCTAATTCTCTATAAAAGATTTTGTACCATCAGCAGGAGAATACGGTAATTAATTTAATTCCGTCAAAATCTTGAGAAAATGTCTTCATCTAGTCATACAAACAATACTGGTTCTAGACATACAATACTGGTTCTAGACATGCAATACTGGTTCTAGACATGCAATACTGGTTCTAGACATACAATACTGGTTCTAGAAATACAATACTGGTTCTAGACATACAATACTGGTTCTAGAAATACAATACTGGTTCTAGAAATACAATACTGGTTCTAGAACTAATATACTGGATCTAGAAATACAATACTGGTTCTAGACATACAATACTGGTTCTAGAAATACAATACTGGTTCTAGAAATACAATACTGGTTCTAGACATACAATACTGGTTCTAGAAATACAATACTGGTTCTAGACATACAATACTGGTTCTGGACATACAATACTGGTTCTAGAAATACAATACTGGTTCTAGAACTAACATACTGGTTCTGGACATACAATACTGGTTCTAGACATACAATACTGGTTCTAGAAATACAATACTGGTTCTAGAACTAACATACTGGTTCTGGACATACAATACTGGTTCTAGACATACAATACTGGTTCTAGAAATACAATACTGGTTCTAGAAATACAATACTGGTTCTAGACATACAATACTGGTTCTAGAAATACAATACTGGTTCTAGACATACAATACTGGTTCTGGACATACAATACTGGTTCTAGAAATACAATACTGGTTCTAGAACTAACATACTGGTTCTGGACATACAATACTGGTTCTAGACATACAATACTGGTTCTAGAAATACAATACTGGTTCTAGAACTAACATACTGGTTCTGGACATACAATACTGGTTCTAGACATACAATACTGGTTCTAGAAATACAATACTGGTTCTAGAAATACAATACTGGTTCTAGAACTAACATATTGGTTCTGGACATACAATACTGGTTCTAGACATACAATACTGGTTCTAGAAATACAATACTGGTTCTAGACATACAATACTGGTTCTAGAAATACAATACTGGTTCTAGACATACAATACTGGTTCTAGACATACAATACTGGTTCTAGAAATACAATACTGGTTCTTGAACTAACGTACTGGATCTAGACATACAATACTGGTTCTAGACATACAATACTGGTTCTAGACATACAATACTGGTTCTGTAAATACAATACTGGTTCTAGACATACAATACTGGTTCTAGACATACACTACTGGTTCTAGAAATATAATACTGGTTCTAGACATACAATACTGGTTCTAGACATACAATACTGGTTCTAGAAATACAATACTAGTTCTAGACATACAATACTGGTTCTAGACATACAATACTGGTTCTAGACATACAATACTGGTTCTAGACATACACTACTGGTTCTAGAAATACAATACTGGTTCTAGAAATACAATACTGGTTCTAGACATACAATACTGGTTCTAGAAATACAATACTGGTTCTAGACATACAATACTGGTTCTAGACATACAATACTGGTTCTAGACATACAATACTGGTTCTAGACATACAATACTGGTTCTAGACATACAATACTGGTTCTAGACATACAATACTGGTTCTAGACATACAATACTGGTTCTAGAAATATAATACTGGTTCTAGACATACAATACTGGTTCTAGACATACAATACTGGTTCTAGAAATACAATACTGGTTCTAGAAATACAATACTGGTTCTAGAACTAACATACTGGTTCTAGACATACAATACTGGTTCTCTGCACAGAATGCATTCTTCATACTTAGTGTGAACAATCCAACCGCCATTTCACATCAGATATTGTGTTCTGTTTATCGGTTGGATAAAAGTCTGCTACTAATCTCTGGCATTTTATGACACATAAATATTCTAAATACCAAGACTGAGGACCCAGGGAAATATAAGGAATTGGTATATTATGAAGATAAAGCAATCTTGTATACCATTGTAACCTATCATCACTGATGGTCATGGGTTCGAGCCTCGTTCAGACCATATGAAAAAGTTGCCAGATTCTTACGGAGGTTGGTGCACCAAGTACTGGTTAACCGCTGGAGTCTGCCCAGAAAAGGTATTGTTAGGTAAACTGTCCGTCACTGAAATGGGCAACCGGAAGCGACGTTAAATAAACTTGAATAAAAAAAAGGAAAACATTGCATAGTCTACATTTAATAGCTAAATTAAAGATGTTATTCATCTCTGTCTGTACATTAAAGTAAAATTCCGGTTAAAAATGCCCGCCACAATTTCGTAAAAGGTTACTATCATGCAAATGTATTTGTTACAAAACCAGCATTTCCAAAGATTTTCAGCAAGGAAATTCATGTTAATGTACTTGGAAAAATATAGAATGTAGCTTCGTACATGTAGCTCCTGTTCTTCGTAACAAATCATAACAGCACAGAAACTAATGTTCGCCAATCACTGTTAGCATGTTTAATCAAAGATGCTGGCTTAAAAAATGGGACACTTGCATACATGGGACTCTTGCATACACAGGATACTCACATACCCGTGATACTCGCATACACGGGACACACGCATACACAGGATACTCACATACCCGTGATACTCGCATACACGGGACACATGCATACACGGGATACTCACATACCCGTGATACTCGCATACACGGGACACATGCATACACGGGATACTCACATACATGGGACACACGCATACATGGGACACTTGCATACAGTGACAGTTCATCTTTCTAAACAGGAATATGACTCTAAATATGCATTTGTTATTCTTCTTTCATTATGACTCATGCCATCGCCGGAGTTCATTAACCACGGGATATTACAGCCTTCTATAGTTTACCTACTACAGCATCACAGTGATTCTAATGAACGACATCGCTGGCTTTTCTATTACCTCCCTTGGTAGATAACGTCTGATTGAGGACGAAATGTATATCGGTCATTTTAGTTGGAATCCCTAACCAGATCTTGCGGTTTGATCAATGTAATTTTATCAAATTCATGTTACTTATTCGAAACCAATTTTTGCATAGATACATGATATACATGTATGTACCAATTGAACATATGTATGTATGTATATTCCATTAATGTTAAACCCCTTGCGGAGACGTAGACAAATCCGACGCTCTACCACACTGGACCACGGATGCCACACATACTGTAGGACATCTATCGAGATATAGTAATTTAATAATTATAAGATGAAAAACTGGATGAAAATTGATAGCATGTTGTGCAAGGGAAACACCGATAAAAACAGAGGAAACCACTTAAAGAGGACCACCATACTTTTAGGGAGTATTCAGGGGCAGTAACTGACCGATGTCATTCTGGCAGTTGGCACCTGGCTAGAACAGGTTGTATCCCGGTGAAGCTGAATCTTATGACGGGACATATTACAAATGATCCGTCTGCTGCATCCACTCAGCAGACGCATTTCTCACAGTTGCAGCATGTGATCAATGCGATCGTGTTTTTCACGCAAGTGTGAAGAATGCTTTATTTGAAGACTGCATGTCAACATAGCAGTAATAACTATTAGCTATGCGTAGAATCCTGGCGTTTCGTCCCGTGATGATGAAGAACTTTACAGCAAGGTAACATCATATTCAACATGATATCCAACAACATGATATCCAACAACATGATATCAAACAACATGATATCCAACAAGTTATTTTCAAGTTGGCTTCAATCCAACCACTGGTAATAATATCTTTAGTACAGCAAGTGTTATTGATTGTCACAGCAAGTGGTGATACTCGTCCATCACTTGGGGTCTGTCTTTGATAGCTGGCAAAGCTGGTTCAATACCCTTTTTTTTCCGGTCTGAAATAACCTGATTCTGAAAATATAATAACAAATCTACCTCCATTAGTGTGAGAAAAAAAATAAGAAATAATATTTGTCTTTCAGTTATTTATTGCATAATTGGTGAATAAAAACATGGTTTGGATTTCTGATGCTTATGCTGATGTTAATTCCGGTGCTCAGAACCATGATTATTCGACTAAAAATAACGCAAATACAAATGTTATTTCTTCATTCTAACATGACATAAGATATCTAAGTGCAAAGATAGTTGGTGTTAATTTTTAGAAAGCGTAAATGACGTCACGTAACTACAAAAATGATAGTAAAATGTCGTCACATTTGACATTACGTGCTAAAACGTGGTTTGTTGCTGATATAAACACGGTAAATTCCTTCTTTGCGTATACAGACAAAATGGTGAGTCATGTTAGAATAATCATTCACATATAATGATGATCGTGACATGTGAATTAACCTTGAAACTGTCGGTTGTATGTGACATGCAGGGTTGGCAATTTCCCGGGAAATAAGAGTATTTCCCGGGACGGCGGGAAATACCGGGAAATACTGGGAAATACCGGGAAATACTGGGAAATACCGGGAAATACTGGGAAATAAGAATTTGGATACCGGGAAATAAGAATTTGGATGATTTTGGTGGTAAATACAGGTATATATACCATACAATTTCTATTACCCGGTGTACTGATTGTAGTATCATGTGTGCAGGATGAAAATGAACTGCTTTTGAAGAATATGACGAAAAATACAGGCATTCATAGTGGCATTTACGCATTGCTTATAATCTTTATATAAATGTTAGAGATCTAACATTATTGAGACTGTTCATTATTACTCTAATATACATTGTATACAAACACAGTTTAAGGAGTTTATACATACATTTATTGGGGGTATTTTAAATGTTTAATGTAGTAGGCAAAATGCAAATGTTTTTAGGATTATCCCTGAAATGTGTTCATAATATAGCTGTTATTAAAGAAGTCAGAATCATAATTTGAGATGACCCACACTGTTTGTTTGTACACAATTTCAACACGTCACCAGTGCCCAGGAGCTTCTTCATGAGACCAAGCCGGAACTTGTACCCGAACTCCTCAACTACATGTCCGAGACACTGCCAATTCCTAAGGTGCTACAACAGGAATCTTCCATCAACAACTCGAAGCCAGCTGTATGGTGGTCATGTGTGGAGAGGTCGGGCGTGATCACCAAAGACTTCAGTCAGCTCGCCAGGAAATTGATGGTACTGCCAGCAAGTTCAGCCGCCATTGAACGTGTGTTCTCCAACTTCGGCATCATACAGACGAAACTACGCAACAGACTGGGCGTTGAGAAAGCAGCGAAGCTGGTGCTATGCTACTGCTTCCTGAGAGGTAGCGAGGAAATCGACTGGTGAAGACAGACTACTGGCTGAAGAAACATTCCAACAAGAAAAACGAAAAAATAAATGAAAAAAAAACAATAAAATAAAAAAAAACAATAAAACCCAAAAAAAACTGTTGTGATTGCCAATGATGCCACCTGATGAGTACCCCTGGCAGGGACGAAATAGTTTAAGCACTTATAGAGTGGTAGCAATGCATAAAAATGAGCAAAAAACGTGTTTGGAAGACACATAATCTTATTTCCCGGTATTTCCCGGTATTTCCCACTTCTGGGCTTATTTCCCGGGGCGGGAAATACCGGTATTTCCTGGCGGTATTTCCCGCCCCCGGTATTTCCCGGCCAACCCTGGTGACATGCGAATTAACCTTGAAACTGTCGGTTGTATGTGAATTAACCTTGAAACTGTCGGTTGTATGTGACATGTGAATTAACCTTGAAACTGTCTGTTGTATGTGACATGTGAATTAACCTTGAAACTGTCTGTTGTATGTGACATGTGAATTAACCTTGAAACTGTCGGTTGTATGTGACATGTGAATTAACCTTGAAACTGTCTGTTGTATGTGACATGTGAATTAACCTTGAAACTGTATGTTGTATGTGACATGTGAATTAACCTTGAAACTGTCTGTTGTATGTGAATTAACCTTGAAACTGTATGTTGTATGTGACATGTGAATTAACCTTGAAACTGTCTGTTGTATGTGACATGTGAATTAACATAGAATCTGTCGGTTGTATGTGACATGTGAATTAACATAGAAACTGTCGGTTGTATGTGACATGTGAATTAACCTTGAAACTGTCGGTTGTATGTGACATGTGAATTAACTTTGAAACTGTCTGTTGTATGTGACATGTGAATTAACCTTGAAACTGTATGTTGTATGTGACATGTGAATTAACCTTGAAACTGTCTGTTGTATGTGACATGTGAATTAACCTTGAAACTGTCTGTTGTATGTGACATGTGAATTAACATAGAAACTGTCTGTTGTATGTGACATGTGAATTAACCTTGAAACTAAGATATTTTAAACAGCATCAGCTGGGAGCCACAAGCTTAAAATGGGTGAGAAATACTTTTGAACTGTGCTGATAACAATATCATTGTTCATACTTGTGCACGACATTGTAAACATCACTATAGTTCATACAGCGCTTATAAACTGCCTTAAATCTCGTGAAATATCATATTTAGTTTATTGGAAATAAATAAATCAAAGTCTCCATTTTAACTTACCCAAAATGACTTGCATTTCTTGAAATTTAGGCTATATCTATTACATCCATCAGGATGGGTCCGGTTGAGGCACCTTATTGTCATCTGGGCTTCCTATAAAGGGTAAATACAACCGATTAACTATTTGCATGCTGGATAAAATAATGGCAGTTCAAATAATTGCAGCAGACCACAATTCATTAACCTCATGTTGTCATTGTGTATGACCGGAGTTTCATTAACCTCATGTTGTCATTGTGTATGACCGCCTGACCGGAGATTCATTAACCTCATGTTGTCATTGTATGACCAGAGTTTCTTTAACCTCATGTTGTCATTGTGTTATGTCTGGAGATTCATTAACCTCATGTTGTCATTGTGTATGACCGGAGATTCATTAACCTCATGTTGTCATTGTGTATGACCAGAGGTTCATTAACCTCATGTTGTCATTGTATGACCGGAGATTCATTAACCTCATGTTGTCATTGTGTATGACCGGAGATTCATTAACCTAATGTTGTCATTGTGTATGACCGGAGACTCATTAACCTCATGTTTTCATTGTGTATGACCGGAGATTCATTAACCTCATGTTGTCATTGTGTATAACCGGAGTTTCATTAACCTCATGTTGTCATTGTATGACCGGAGATTCATTAACCTCATGTTGTCATTGTGTATGACCGGAGACTCATTAACCTCATGTTTTCATTGTGTATGACCGGAGATTCATTAACCTCATGTTGTCATTGTGTATAACCGGAGTTTCATTAACCTCATGTTGTCATTGTATGACCGGAGATTCATTAACCTCATGTTGTCATTGTGTATGACCGGAGACTCATTAACCTCATGTTTTCATTGTGTATGACCGGAGATTCATTAACCTCATGTTGTCATTGTGTATAACCGGAGTTTCATTAACCTCATGTTGTCATTGTATGACCGGAGATTCATTAACCTCATGTTGTCATTGTGTGACCGGAGTTTCATTAACCTCATGTTGTCATTGTGTATGACCGGAGATTCATTAACCTCATGTTGTCATTGTGTATGACCGGAGAGAATAAATAAATTGAAAACTTGAATGTATTTTCTTATTTGTAGCTGAAAACTCATTGCGAGACAATTCTAATAAAATTATGTGACATATTTGACTGTTACTCTCACCGCTAGCGTGCAAAGCCATATGTGCAATAAATACCCGATTTGTCACATGTTATAAAATAATGCTGAAACATTTTCTTCTAACATGTAGGGTTAACGACAGAACCACAATTCGCAACCTGTGTACCTGTAGAATTGAGTCGGTCATCTTTTTCTTAACTTTTTGCCTGCTGAGTAAATATAATCAGATTTGTAAACAATATAGATCCAGATCAGTAGCACCATAATCAGGGTTCCCTCTGTCTGAATGTTTGCCATTGGCGACCGACAGTGGGAACCCTGCATAATGCCGCGTCTGATCAGGATCTATGTTGTTTGCTATTCAGCCAAGTGGTTTAGCTCCTCTATCCGAATAGCAAACAGCATTGAGCTTGATCAGACGGCACGTTTTGTGCCGATAAACCCTGTGTGATCAGGATCTATGTTGTTTGCTATTCAGCCAAGTGGTTTAGCTCCACTATCCGAATAGCAAACAGCTTGATCAGACGGAATGTTTTGTGCCGCCTAATCTGGTTCTATGCTGTTTGCAAAAGTGATTTTATCTGCGGCTAGCATGCAAAGGGTTAATAATCTGCTTCGTTGTATCAACATGTAGTTAAAAGGCAGATTTGGTATACCTTTTTAGTTAAAACTGGAAGGTTATTTTTGAAACAAAAACATGTTTTATCAGGACATCAAAAGATCCTGGTTTAAAAAACACACACTTTTATGAAGATAAGAATTGTCCGGACTTTGTATGAATTAAAAAATTTAATTAAAGAATGCCTCACCAACTTTACAGTAATTCGAGAATCTATGTGCCCTTAATCAGTTGATTGAAATTTAATGACAATGTTCAGAAGGTCAGTGGTTCTAACAGGCTGCTTGTCCGTGTCTTAAATACTACATCGGCACCCGGGGCATTCTTCCACCAATAAAATCTATGGATTCACCATATGACCTAACCTGTTAGTGTGACTTTAAACCTCAAAACACATCCCAAGCATTCCAGACATTGACCTTGCTTGTCTCTAGTGTTATCAAACCTCGACCATTATATATATATAGGTCTGCACCCATTGGAATCGTTGATTTGTCGCACAGTACCTCATAACATGGATTACTTAGAGAACTATCCCTCTGTTCGTCCCTATTTTTCTGTACTTTATTCTTAAGCCGTTCCGATAGATGATCTGTTGACAATTTACTTGACATGTTGGTGAATCCTCCATGAAGTTATGACGTCAATAAAGCATTAGGATTCCCCGTTCCCACAATGCAAAATAGAAATGGCTTCCGATGGGACAAAACGTTGTCTTTGTTGAATTCACCTAAAATATTTGTTTCCATTTTAGTTTTCTAGTGGTAATTTATACTCCACATTACGACAGAATGTCACATCAATTTATTTACGTAAGTGAAGTAGTTAACAGCTCATTAAAATGCTGCATTGCTGACGTAAACAAAGTATGCACAATTTGACCTCGACCCCTGGCGTACCTCGCCAAGATGGAGCTCTATCCGGGGGCCAAATACGTGACTACTGAATAAATATTTTCTAAAAACTTAATAATTCTACATACCGATCGTCATATGGATGTGACAAGCAATAATTCTAGCAGTATAGGTATTGTGATGCCGTTATTTTAACACGTACCAACTATAGTAATTCCCCCAGTTTTGTTTATTACGATACATTTGGTTTGTTGTGTATTGAAGGGGCCCCATATTTGCCCTTGTATACAGGGTACCACACACGTGAGTGAGAATGTAAACAAACAAACGTGAAGGAAGTATAATACGAACTTTATAGTGATGACATTTGTAAATCCAGGTGTATACCTGTTCAAAATACATCCATATTATCAGAACATTCAGTTATCATACACGTTGATGGTTAAATAATATAAAAATAATAACATCCTGAATTAGGGAATAACAGATAAATGAACCATGAACATTCAATACTTGTCAAATAATACATCATACTATTTGTTTCTAACTTGTATCATGTCTGTCCCGCAGAGTCGGACACACGGAAATGTCAATGAACAATAGTAATAAATGCATATATCCATAGAGTGGTGGAACCTATGCTCGGCATAAATCCCACATACAATGATCAGTATAAAATGTTAATTGCACTTGCCGTATATTATTATTTTCTTAAGTCGTGAAAACAACTTTCAAAAAACTCTTATTGACAGCTCTAGCTTCATCACGTGACCTTGCTGTCGCAATGGTGTCGGGTTGGCACCCGTTTATATGGAGAACTAAAGACTTCACCTATGCACAGCATACTTATTTTTTATTTATCCACCATAACCTGTTGAATATCTTATTTTGATATAGTACATCATTGAATAAAAACACTTATTGATCTTAATCAGAAATGTTATATATAGAAACTATTTTTCGTGTTAGTGGTAGATTTTTTAAATTCGGATAGCTACCTGAATTCCTCATACACAGTATCAGTTTCGGTGGAAATATTCTCCCAATGATTTGTATGTTTATATTCGTCTGTTGGACCAGTCACGTGACAGTTGGGGGGATGGGGCCTGAAGTCCACACACTTCTCTCTAATTCTTCAGGAGGGAGAAGTCACGTGTAAAAATGTTGTCTTTGATAATGTCATGTTTTCAACATAAGTACAAACAGTGTGGACAAAGATAAAGCATATGAAATTATTAATATAAAATATTAATTATTATCATTTACCTAACCTTGTGTCATATCATGCTGAATACTGCCTCGCAAATTTATGCGCGCGGGCGAGTGAAATTTTACACCCCTGATCCCAGGCTACCGATACACGCAATGGAATGCTATTGAACCATGCTCAGCGAAATTAGCCTAGAACTATAATATTTTAAATACGGATGTAAATGGACAAATACGCCGGTTATAGGAATACGCCGAGCATAAGTTCCACCACTCTACAGTTTTCTTAATTCATTTTAATGAAATTGATTCTTCTTGGTTGAGTAGTGTACCACACTGTCTATCTATCTATCTATTTATCTTCCTTTTATGTCAAACCCCTCGCGGGGACGTAGACATGTTGTTCAAACCAGAACTTGATTTTAGCCACTATCATAGGCCCGTTCTTCCTGACCCAGAGAGGAATTCCTGTGTTATATGTTCCACCAGTTGTAACCACAGTAAACAGATATAGAATGGTGGAACCTATGCTTGGCGTAAATCCTACATACCATGGCCTATAAAAAAAGTTAAATGCACTTGCCGTATATTATTATTTTCAAAAAATTGTTGTTGAAAATTTTAGCTTCATTACGTGACCATGCGCCTCAATACAGCTATCACAACGTTACCTGTTTCCATGGGGAACTAAATACTTTAGGGCACCTATGCACGACGTACATGAATTTTTTTATTTATGCATGGGTAAATGCTGAATATATTATTTTGATTTAGTAATATCAATAACTAACAATATTAGGCCTACAACTCATATGAAACTTTTTTTCTGCGTTATTTGTGTATTATATTCCAATTCGGATAACTACCTATACTACAATATCTTGCTTTCGTTAGTAGATGTGCTCAGTGAATACCGACTAGGCTTCGATTACTAGGATAATCCGCTTAGCGCAGTGGTTAGCCCACTCGCTTCTCACCAATGCAACCCGGGTTCGATCCTCGGACCGGGAAGTATGTGAGATGGTACGGTGGGACAGGTTGGTTTTCTCCGTGTACTCTGGTTTCCTCCCACACGAATGACCACATTTACGCTTTCATCCGCGCCAACGAGAGTGATTAATATAAGTTGTTAAAACTTGCTTCGCAATCGTTGTAAAATAAATAAAGTTTAAACTTTTTACTGGGATAATAATATCAGATGTATATATGTAACTCTTCATATCAGATGTATATACATGTAACTCTTCATATCAGATGTATATACATGTAACTCTTCATATCAGATGTATATACATGTAACTCTTCATATCAGATGTATATATGTAACTCTTCATATCAGATGTATATATGTAACTCTTCATATCATATGTATACATGTAACTCTTCATATCATATGTATACATGTAACTCTTCATATCATATGTATACATGTAACTCTTCATATCAGATGTATACATGTAACTCTTCATATCAGATGTATACATGTATCTCTTCATATCAGATGTATACATGTAACTCTTCATACACTAGTAGTGAAAATAACAGTTTACACGTAATTTCATTAGAATTGTGTCATTACGTTCCATGACATATTTCTAGAGTGTTCAGCTACAAATAAAAGAGCCCCACTCAGGCCGTGTCTCATTTATATGAAAAAGTTGGCAGTTTCTAATGGAGGTTAGTGCACCCAAGTACTGGTTAACCGCTGGAGCCTGGCCAGGAAAGGTGGTGTTAGGTAAACTGCCCTGTCGGCGATATAGCCCGAAATGGTGCTGATGCAGGCGTAAATATAAATAAATAAAAAACAAATAAAAGAAACATATTTATGAATTGTTGTCGGCTACAATTATTTGAACTATTTATAGCCTTTATCTTACCCAGCATGCAACAGAGATAATTAACTGTTTCTACTTACAGGTCTAGATTTCCTCTGCAGGATGAAAAAGACGTGAATAAGATGAGCACTTTTGACGATTTGTGTAAGTTTGTACCTGGTAATAATCTATGTAAATGAGTTCAGACCCTGCCAAAGGAGCCTCTGTGGTGAACTGGATGCAGTGTCTGCTACGTAATCAAGGTTGTGAGTTCGAACCTCGTCAGAATCATGATGGTGATGTACTTAGGCAAGACTCACAGTCTATTCTCTCTCCCTCATTGCGATGAATTCCATCAGGAAATGATTTCTCAATAGGGATTAATGTAATGTTGTAAGAACTTGTTTCACAATTGAGGTAAGCTAATCTATGTAATTAATATTGAAAAATAATAGAATATATATTTATACATGTATAATGCACACACACTATATATTTATACATTATAATGCACACAATATATTTATACATTATAATGCACACAATATATATGTATACATGTATAATGCACACAATATATATTTATATATGTATAATGCACACAATATATTTATACATTATAATGCACACAATATATATTTATACATGTATAATGCACACAATATATATTTATACATTATAATGCACACAATATATATGTATACATGTATAATGCACACAATATATATGTATACATGTATAATGCACATAATATATATTTATACATTATAATGCACACAATATATTTATACATTATAATGCACACACTATATATGTATACATGTATAATGCACACAATATATTTATACATGTATAATGCACACAATATATATTTATACATTATAATGCACACAATATATATGTATACATTATAATGCACACAATATATATTTATACATTATAATACACACACTATATATGTATACATGTATAATGCACACACTATATATTTATACATTATAATACACACACTATATATGTATACATGTATAATGCACACACTATATATTTATACATTATAATGCACACACTATATATGTATACATGTATAATGCACACAATATATATTTATACATGTATAATGCACACAATATATATTTATACATTATAATGCACACAATATATATGTATACATTATAATGCACACAATATATATTTATACATTATAATACACACACTATATATGTATACATGTATAATGCACACACTATATATTTATACATTATAATACACACACTATATATGTATACATGTATAATGCACACACTATATATTTATACATTATAATGCACACACTATATATGTATACATGTATAATGCACACAATATATATTTATACATTATAATGCACACAATATATTTATACATTATAATGCACACAATATATATTTATACATGTATAATGCACACACTATATATTTATACATTATAATGCACACAATATATATGTATACATGTGTAATGCACACAATATATATTTATACATGTATAATGCACACAATATATATGTATACATTATAATGCACACAATATATATTTATACATTATAATGCACACAATATATATTTATACATTATAATGCACACAATATATATGTATACATTATAATGCACACAATATATATTTATACATGTATAATGCACACAATATATATTTATACATGTATAATGCACACAATATATATTTATACATTATAATGCACACAATATATTTATACATTATAATGCACACAATATATATTTATACATTATAATGCACACAATATATATTTATACATTATAATGCACACAATATATTTATGCATTATAATGCACACACTATATATTTATACATTATAATGCACACAATATATTTATACATTATAATGCACACACTATATATTTATACATGTATAATGCACACAATATATATTTATACATGTATAATGCACACAATATATATTTATACATTATAATGCACACAATATATATTTATACATGTATAATGCACACAATATATTTATACATTATAATGCACACAATATATATTTATACATTATAATGCACACAATATATGTATACATGTATAATGCACACAATATATATTTATACATGTATAATGCACACAATATATATTTATACATTATAATGCACACAATATATATTTATACATGTATAATGCACACAATATATGTATACATGTATAATGCACACAATATATATTTATACATTATAATGCACACACTATATATTTATACATTATAATGCACACAATATATATGTATACATGTATAATGCACACACTATATATGTATGCATGTATAATGCACACACTATATTTATACATGTATAATGCACACAATATATATGTATACATGTATAATGCACACAATATATATTTATACATTATAATGCACACAATATATATTTATACATTATAATGCGCCAGTACACATATATATAATAATTATTGTCATCCATCTAATAATAATAACAAGTCAGCGGCATTGCCAACTGAAAATGATGTGCAAGCCTGATTGAACTAAACTAAGCACAGTAGGGTGGTCTGGGGGCCTTCTTCCTCCCAAATTTTTTGAAACCTAGACATCAAATGATGCACTTTGGCACCTTTTATGGGAAATTTATACGCTTAACAAACACATAAGAAAAGTTCAGTTTTTCATCTACTACTGTAGATCTATATCCAGATTTTTTTTTTTTTAAATTCGGAAAATAATGTGCAAGCCCGGGCATTGTGGTGTAAAGGCAACTACGCGCCTGCAAGTGGCTACAGTATGGCTATGATGGCTGGGAAATGAACTTGATTATTAACCAGATTTTCAGTGTACAAGGATTGTGATTTCACTATGAAAGTTCAATATTTGTAAGCTGTGTGTCATAGTTGCTGACCTCTCTCTATAGGGTGTGGAGACTGCGGTAAGAGTCATGAGGGGATGTGTAAGAAGCATGGGGTGCTCCACAAGGTACAAGATGCTGTGATCCCGTCCAGGGCACGGCTTACCCTGCCAAGCTCACTCGCACTGAAATCGGTCAAAGAGAATGGATCTATCCGTATGTATACATTCAATTACATTGACTTATTGTAGACATTTCTTAATTGTCAAAGTTTAACAAATTTAAACGTTAGTCTGAAAGTCGAACGTTAGTCTGAAAGTCCTGGGTCATTACAAACTTGCAAGTTTGATCAACATCGCATGATATAGTGTAGTTTCAATGAGTAGGGTTTATTGTAGAGTGGTAAAACAGGTAAGGTGGGTCAGAAAAGGGGCATATGGGTCAGAAAAGGGGCAGGGTGGGTCAGAATAGGGGCAGGGTGGCACATAAAAGAGACAGGATGGGTCAGAAAAGGGGCAGGGTGGGTCAGAAAGGAGGCAGGGTGGGTAAGAAAAGGGGTAGGGTGGGTCAGAAAAGAGGCATAGTGCATTTTGAGCCGCGATGGGAGTAGGTGTGGGCGGTGGGATTTGGTGGTTACCTCCTGGAAAATTTTCTAAATTATGGTGATCGCCAATTATTGCCAATGTCCGTAACCTGCATTCTAAGGGAAGTAATTCTGTTGGTGCTGAAGTTGCGATTTCCAGCATTCAACAACAATTGATGTCAATCACTTCAGAGACAGGTAGACATACAGTCAAACCTGTCTTAAACAGCCAGCCAAGGGAATCACAGAAAGTGGCTGCTTAGCACAGGTGGCTGCTTGATAGCGGTCAACTATATAGTAAAACAATAAATTGGGAATCTGGAAAGTGGCTGCTTAATACAGGTTGGCTGTTTAATAGAGGTGACCACTAACACAGATTTGACTGTACGACTTTCATTTTATTTTGCCTCAGATGTACCTCACGGAATGTCTGAAATAGAATCATATTGAGTTTTATAAATAACTTACTAAATGGCTCTTCTTGTGTGCTTACAGACACGGGTGTATTTTCTAAGCGTGTGATTCCCGTGCGGTCTCAGTTTGGCCCTCTAGACGCTCCTGTGATATCCAAGACCAAACTAGAAACCAAAAGTAAGAAAGCCACAACTGTTTGGAAGAAGAAGAATGCAATGCAGAAGTCAATGGAGACCTCGGCACTGACGCAGAACATTGAAACACCAGACGTTAATCAACCCGGTGATATGCAGTCGCCAATTATTGCCAATGTCCGTAACCTGCATTCTAAGGGAAGTAACTCTGTTGGTGCTGAAGTTGCGATTTCCAGCATTCAACAACAATTGATGTCAATCACTAGTCAATCTATCAATCAGTCTGGTATGGGAGATGGCGGACTCCTCGGTCTTCAGCCGAGCTTAAACCAGCTTCCTCTACAATCCAGTCCAATACACAACCACTCCAGCCTGAACCAGTTACAGCACAGTCTGCAGGACCTGCCTCCCATCAGCTTCCCATCCACTTCAGGGGCCATTCAACTTACACAGGAGAACCTGCAGACCTTGGCACAACATTACCATTCAACCTATGGGCACACCGACTTGTCTTCCGTCCCACAAAACTTGAACCTCTCAGACTATGTTTCACCAAACCCAATGCACCATACTGTCGGATCTGACCAATCAGCAGCCAACTTATTGTTGGGTCCGCCCCTCGAGGCTGATGGCCAATCAGCAGAGGATTCTGGAGTTGGTGACACCTCCAATGTCAATGTGAGTGACAGCACAGCAACAGACATAACTTCCGACACAGAAATGGAAGATTCTCTTGAACAGGATATGGTCTTCGAATTCAAGGTAATCAAATTATTTCATCTTACCTGAACGAAACTGGGTTTTGTCCATCTGCTGTCAATCCAGCTGCAATTTTTTCCTTAGTTTTAACCGTTTTATTTATTGAATATTCTACAAACCTGATCGTAACTAACATTTCTACTTTATTTATTTCCTTTTGATGATATATTTCTGTAAAGAAACATTGTGATTAAGTGTTAATTATACAATTGAGTTTTGAGTGTTGATCAAAGACCTTAATTTAAAGTATTGATCAATAATATTTAGTTTTGTGTTAATCAAGGGATATGGACATAATCCCCCATCTAGGGTGAGGGTTTGGTTTAGGGTTTTGGTTAGGTCTAGGCTTAGTGTTACGGTTAGGGGCCTGTGTCAAAAAATATGAAGGGGATTATGTCCTACACTCGTTTAACCCTTTCCCTCATAGAAGCACCTCTTGACACCATTACCAGTACGACATACATTGACAATGTAGTAGTCAAACAAATGTTCATAACAAAGGCCAGAATCTCATGTAGTCCCAGTAACATCTATGGAGGCGGAATAGATATGGCGACTACTTATCTGCTGAACGATAGCTAAATGGCTGTCATTTGTACGGAGATATAATAGTATATTAACCTATATCTCTATGAAGGAAGGGTTAACAAAGAATTTCATTTGCAAAGAACTGGAGGTATTGATCAAAGAACTTCACTTCAAAGTGTTGATCAGTGATTTTGAGTTGAGTGTTGATCATAGAATCTGATTTAAGGCCAAGTGAATGTTAATTAATATAATTGTTTTTTAGTGTTGATTAATAGATGTTATGTATTGATTGTAAGAGATCATTATTTGTGTGATATTGCAGGTCTTGACAGATGATGGCTATGTGGAGTTGTTTGATGCTAAAGACGAGGACCACTCTAACTGGATGATATTTGTACGACCAGCCACATCCGTCACCGAACAAAATCTGATAGCATATCAAGAAGATGGTCACATATTGTTTGTATCTTTGAAGGTAATTAGCACTGATCACAAGCTAATCAATTACTTCCTTGCTTGCATGCTGTATTCGTGCTGTGCAGTATGTTTATCACACTGTCAGTTGACCCAATTAGCTCAGTTTTATGCTGTATTTGTGCTGTGCAGTATGTTTATCAGACTGTCAGTTGACCCAATTAGCTCAGTTTTATGCTGTATTCGTGCTGTGCAGTATGTTTATCAGACTGTCAGTTGACCCAATTAGCTCAGTTTTATGCTGTATTCATGCTGTGCAGTATGTTTATCAGATTGTCAGTTGACCCAATTAGCTCAGTTTTATGCTGTATTCATGCTGTGCAGTATGTTTATCAGATTGTCAGTTGACCCAATTAGCTCAGTTTTATGCTGTATTCGTGCTGTGCAGTATGTTTATCAGATTGTCAGTTGACCCAATTAGCTCAGTTTTATGCTGTATTCGTGCTGTGCAGTATGTTTATCAGATTGTCAGTTGACCCAATTAGGTCAGTTTTATGCTGTATTCGTGCTGTGCAGTATGTTTATCAGACTGTCAGTTGACCCAATTAGCTCAGTTTTATGCTGTATTCGTGCTGTGCAGTATGTTTATCAGAATGTCAGTTGACCCAATTAGCTCAGTTTTATGCTGTATTCGTGCTGTGCAGTATGTTTATCAGATTGTCAGTTGACCCAATTAGCTCAGTTTTATGCTGTATTCGTGCTGTGCAGTATGTTTATCAGATTGTCAGTTGACCCAATTAGCTCAGTTTTATGCTGTATTCGTGCTGTGCAGTATGTTTATCAGATTGTCAGTTGACCCAATTAGCTCAGTTTTATGCTGTATTCGTGCTGTGCAGTATGTTTATCAGATTGTCAGTTGACCCAATTAGCTCAGTTTTATGCTGTATTCGTGCTGTGCAGTATGTTTATCAGACTGTCAGTTGACCCAATTAGCTCAGTTTTATGCTGTATTCGTGCTGTGCAGTATGTTTATCAGAATGTCAGTTGACCCAATTAGCTCAGTTTTATGCTGTATTCGTGCTGTGCAGTATGTTTATCAGATTGTCAGTTGACCCAATTAGCTCAGTTTTATGCTGTATTCGTGCTGTGCAGTATGTTTATCAGATTGTCAGTTGACCCAATTAGCTCAGTTTCAGCTGAATGTAAATCTCAGACTCGACCAATCAAATCATTGAGTTTGAGATCTGAGAAAAGTTTTATAACCTTGTGGCCTGGTACCGGTCTATAGAGAAATGCACATATTTCAGATACATCTTTCATGGTAGTATGGGGAGTCGTTGCCAGGATGCAGGCAGCAATGTTATCATGTGTAGATCATTGTCAGTTAAATTGGGCGCCGATTGGTTACGGTTGTTGACTTTAATACTCTCGCACCATACCGCTGTAGGTTCAAATCCCACTTGGGGTGTCGAATTATTTCATGTGAAGAATCTATCCAGCTGGCTTGTGGAAGGTTGGTGGTTCTACCTGGGTGCCCGTTCGTGCCTGAAATGCTGCTTGAGGGGTACCCTGGGTCTTCCTCTACCAATAATAGCTGGAGAGTCGCCATATGACCTAAGCTGTTGGTGCGACTTTAGACCCAAAAACAAACATCTATATAGAAACAATTGAATATTATAATGATGGACCTGTGCCATGCATGTCACGATCTGGTTGTCAGAGGCGTAGCTAGTCTTTTTAAATTTATAGGCCTGACTAATAAATTGAGTATCGAAGGTACTATGGTGTTGAAGGGGCATGTTCTTAAATTCTAAAACGTCAATGGCGCATTACAATGTACATTTTGGACGTTCAAATTTCAATGTATTTTTTTAATTTATACCAAATTTAGTATAAAATTGCTATGCACTGAGATGAAATGTCACATTGACTACAAAAATATAGTCGCATTGTGAGATATGTGACCGCTGGTCTAGATTCTATACCATACAGACATGCTAATACCCACTCCACTTTGCATGTTGGCCTATTTGGATTTTTCATTTTCTATGACAATCTGCAAGCCCTGGCCTTCAGTGCCTTAATGAGCTAGATGCTTGGTTGTTATTGGTTTTCTTTACATTTCAGCCCATTCAGACAAACACAGAGTTGAAAGTCTGGTATTCGAAGGATTTTGCTAAATCTATGAATAAAGGAATGCTTCCTCAGGATCCAGCCACCAGACAACGTACGTGATGTAACACATCCAATTAATCTTTGCTCTCTGCAACTGTTTGTACTTGAATACATGGTGGTTTGAGTTGAGCAGAAAGTGGGAAATTTAGCATCGGTAATTTTACGATAACGCAGTGGAAATATTTATCTCAAATATTAGTGTCACGTTACCTATGCATCTCCAATGTTAGTGTTCTGCTACCTCAAATTTTAGTGTTCTGCTACCTCTGCATCTCCAAAATTAGTGTTCAGCTACCTCTGCATCTCCAATATTAGTGTTCTGCTACCTCTGCATCTCCAAAATTAGTGTTCTGCTACCTCTGCATCTCAAATATTAGTGTTCTGCTGCCTCTGCAGCTCCAATATTAGTGTTCTGCTACCTCTGCACCTCCAATATTAGTGTTCTGCTACCTCTGCATCTCCAAAATTAGTGTTCTGCTACCTCTGCATCTCAAATATTAGTGTTCTGCTGCCTCTGCACCTCCAATATTAGTGTTCTTGTACCTCAACTATTAGTGTTCTGCTACCTCTGCATCTCCAAAATTAGTGTTCTGCTACCTCAAATATTAGTGTTCAGCTACCTCAAATATTAGTGTTCTGCTACCTCTGTATCTCCAATATTAGTGTTCTGATACCTATGCACCTCAAATATTAGTGTTCTGCATCTCAAATATTAGTGTTCTGCTACCTCTGCATCTCAAATATTAGTGTTCTGCTGCCTCTGCATCTCCAATATTAGTGTTCTGCTGCCTCTGCACCTCCAATATTAATGTTCTGCTACCTCTGCATCTCCAATATTAGTGTTCTGCTGCCTCTGCACCTCCAATATTAGTGTTCTGCTACCTCTGCATCTCCAATATTAGTGTTCTGCATCTCCAATATTAGTGTTCTGCTGCCTCTGCACCTCCAATATTAGTGTTCTGCTACCTCTGCATTTCAAATATTAGTGTTCTGCATCTCAAATAGTAGTGTTCTGCTATCTCCAATATTAGTGTTTTACTATCTCTGCATCTCAAATATTAGTGTTTTGCTACCTCAAATATTAGTGTTCTGCTACCTCTGCATCTCAAATATTAGTGTTCTGCTACCTCAAATATTAGTGTTCTGCTACCTCTGCATCTCCAATATTAGTGTTCTGCAGCTCAAATGTTAGTTTTCTGCTACCTCTGCATCTCAAATATTAGTGTTCTGCTGCCTCTGCAGCTCCAATATTAGTGTTCTGCTACCTCTGCACCTCCAATATTAGTGTTCTGCTACCTCTGCATCTCCAAAATTAGTGTTCTGCTACCTCTGCATCTCAAATATTAGTGTTCTGCTGCCTCTGCACCTCCAATATTAGTGTTCTGCTACCTCAACTATTAGTGTTCTGCTACCTCTGCATCTCCAAAATTAGTGTTCTGCTACCTCAAATATTAGTGTTCAGCTACCTCAAATATTAGTGTTCTGCTACCTCTGCATCTCCAATATTAGTGTTCTGATACCTATGCATCTCACATATTAGTGTTCTGATACCTCTGCACCTCCAATATTAGTGTTCTGCATCTCAAATAGTAGTGTTCTGCTATCTCCAATATTAGTGTTTTTCTATCTCTGCTACTTCAAATATTAGTGTTCTGCTACCTCTGCATCTCAAATATTAGTGTTCTGCTGCCTCTGCATCTCCAATATTAGTGTTCTGCTGCCTCTGCACCTCCAATATTAGTGTTCTGCTACCTCTGCATCTCCAATATTAGTGTTCTGCTGCCTCTGCACCTCCAATATTAGTGTTCTGCTACCTCAACTATTAGTGTTCTGCTACCTCTGCATCTCCAAAATTAGTGTTCTGCTACCTCAAATATTAGTGTTCTGCTACCTCTGCATCTCCAATATTAGTGTTCTAATACCTCTGCATCTCAAATAGTAGTGTTCTGATACCTCTGCACCTCCAATATTAGTGTACTGCATCTCAAATAGTAGTGTTCTGCTATCTCCAATATTAGTGTTTTTCTATCTCTGCTACTTCAAATATTAGTGTTCTGCTACCTCTGCATCTCAAATATTAGTGTTCTGCTGCCTCTGCATCTCCAATATTAGTGTTCTGCTGCCTCTGCACCTCCAATATTAGTGTTCTGCTACCTCTGCATCTCCAATATTAGTGTTCTGCTGCCTCTGCACCTCCAATATTAGTGTTCTGCTACCTCTGCATCTCCAATATTAGTGTTCTGCATCTCCAATATTAGTGTTCTGCTGCCTCTCCACCTCCAATATTAGTGTTCTGCTACCTCTGCATTTCAAATATTAGTGTTCTGCATCTCAAATAGTAGTGTTCTGCTATCTCCAATATTAGTGTTTTACTATCTCTGCATCTCAAATATTAGTGTTTTGCTACCTCAAATATTAGTGTTCTGCTACCTCTGCATCTCAAATATTAGTGTTCTGCTACCTCAAATATTAGTGTTCTGCTACCTCTGCATCTCCAATATTAGTGTTCTGCAGCTCAAATGTTAGTTTTCTGCTACCTCTGCATCTCAAATATTAGTGTTCTGCTGCCTCTGCACCTCCAATATTAGTGTTCTGCTACCTCTGCATCTCCAATATTAGTGTTCTGCTACCTCAAATATTAGTGTTCTGCTACCTCAAATATTAGTGTTCTGCTACCTCTGCATTTCAAATATTAGTGTTCTGCATCTCAAATAGTAGTGTTCTGCCAGCTCCAATATTAGTGTTTTACTACCTCTGCATCTCAAATATTAGTGTTCTGCTGCCTCAAATATTAGTGTTCTGCATCTCAAATAGTAGGGTTCTGCTATCTCCAATATTAGTGTTTTACTACCTCTGCATCTCAAATATTAGTGTTCTGCTGCCTCTGCTATCTCCAATATTAGTGTTCTGCTACCTCAAATATTAGTGTTCTGCTACCTCTGCTACCTCAAATATTAGTGTTCTGCTACCTCTGCATCTCCAATATTAGTGTTCTGCTACCTCTGCTACCTCAAATATTAGTGTTCTGCTGCCTCTGCATCTCCAATATTAGTGTTCTGCTACCTCTGCATCTCCAATATTAGTGTTCTGCTACCTCTGCATCTCCAATATTAGTGTTCTGCTACCTCTGCAGCTCAAATATTAGTGTTCTGCTACCTCTGCATCTCCAATATTAGTGTTCTGCTGCCTCTGCTATCTCCAATATTAGTGTTCTGCTGGCGCTGCATCTCCAATATTAGTGTTCTGCTACCTCAAATATTAGTGTTCTGCTATCTCCAATATTAGTGTTCTGCTACCTCTGCTATCTCCAATATTAGTGTTCTGCTACCTCTGCATCTCAAATATTAGTGTTCTGCTGCCTCAAATATTAGTGTTCTGCTATCTCCAATATTAGTGTTCTGCTACCTCTGCTATCTCCAATATTAGTGTTCTGCTATCTCCAATATTAGTGTTCTGCTACCTCTGCTATCTCCAATATTAGTGTTTTGCTATCTCCAATATTAGTGTTCTGCTACCTCTGCTATCTCCAATATTAGTGTTTTGCTACCTCACATATTAGTGTTCTGCTACCTCAAATATTAGTGTTCTGCTACCTCTGCATCTCCAATATTAGTGTTCTGCTGCCTCTGCATCTCCAATATTAGTGTTCTGCTACCTCTGCATCTCAAATATTAGTGTTCTGCTACCTCTGCACCTCCAATATTGGTGTTCTGCTACCTCTGCATCTCAAATATTAGTGTTCTGCTGCCTCTACTATCTCCAATATTAGTGTTCTGCTGCCTCTGCATCTCCAATATTAGTGTTCTGCTACCTCTGCATCTCCAATATTAGTGTTCTGCTACCTCTGCATCTCAAATATTAGTGTTCTGCTATCTCCAATATTAATGTTCTGCTACCTCTGCTATCTCCAATATTAGTGTTCTGCATCCTCTGCATCTCAAATATTAGTGTTCTGCTACCTCAAATATTAGTGTTCTGCTATCTCCAATATTAGTGTTCTGCTACCTCAAATATTAGTGTTCTGCTATCTCCAATATTAGTGTTCTGCTACCTCTGCTATCTCCAATATTAGTGTTCTGCTACCTCTGCATCTCAAATATTAGTGTTCTGCTGCCTCAAATATTAGTGTTCTGCTACCTCAAATATTAGTGTTCTGCTACCTCTGCATCTCCAATATTAGTGTTCTGCTGCCTCTGCTACCTCAAATATTAGTGTTCTGCTGCCTCTGCATCTCCAATATTAGTGTTCTGCTACCTCTGCTATCTCCAATATTAGTGTTCTGCTATCTCCAATATTAGTGTTCTGCTACCTCTGCTATCTCCAATATTAGTGTTTTGCTATCTCCAATATTAGTGTTCTGCTACCTCTGCTATCTCCAATATTAGTGTTTTGCTACCTCACATATTAGTGTTCTGCTACCTCAAATATTAGTGTTCTGCTACCTCTGCATCTCCAATATTAGTGTTCTGCTGCCTCTGCATCTCCAATATTAGTGTTCTGCTACCTCTGCATCTCAAATATTAGTGTTCTGCTACCTCTGCACCTCCAATATTGGTGTTCTGCTACCTCTGCATCTCAAATATTAGTGTTCTGCTGCCTCTACTATCTCCAATATTAGTGTTCTGCTGCCTCTGCATCTCCAATATTAGTGTTCTGCTACCTCTGCATCTCCAATATTAGTGTTCTGCTACCTCTGCATCTCAAATATTAGTGTTCTGCTATCTCCAATATTAATGTTCTGCTACCTCTGCTATCTCCAATATTAGTGTTCTGCATCCTCTGCATCTCAAATATTAGTGTTCTGCTACCTCAAATATTAGTGTTCTGCTATCTCCAATATTAGTGTTCTGCTCCCTCTGCTATCTCCAATATTAGTGTTCTGCTACCTCTGCTATCTCCAATATTAGTGTTCTGCTATCTCCAATATTAGTGTTCTGCTACCTCTGCTATCTCCAATATTAGTGTTTTGCTACCTCAAATATTAGTGTTCTGCTACTTCAAATATTAGTGTTCTGCTACCTCTGCATCTCCAATATTAGTGTTCTGCTGCCTCTGCATCTCCAATATTAGTGTTCTGCTACCTCTGCATCTCAAATATTAGTGTTCTGCTACCTCTGCATCTCAAATATTAGTGTTCTGCTACCTCTGCATCTCCAATATTAGTGTTCTGCTACCTCTGCATCTCAAATATTAGTGTTCTGCTACCTCTGCATCTCAAATATTAGTGTTCTGCTGCCTCTGCACCTCCAATATTAGTGTTCTGCTACCTCTGCCTCTCCAATATTAGTGTTCTGCTACCTCTGCATCTCAAATATTAGTGTTCTGCTACCTCTGCATCTCAAATATTAGTGTTCTGCTGCCTCTGCACCTCCAATATTAGTGTTCTGCTGCCTCTGCACCTCCAATATTAGTGTTCTGCTGCCTCTGCACCTCCAATATTAGTGTTCTGCTACCTCTGCATCTCAAATATTAGTGTTCTGCTGCCTCTGCACCTCCAATATTAGTGTTCTGCTGCCTCTGCACCTCCAATATTAGTGTTCTGCTACCTCTGCATCTCAAATATTAGTGTTCTGCTGCCTCTGCATCTCCAATATTAGTGTTCTGCTACCTCTGCATCTCAAATATTAGTGTTCTGCTACCTCTGCATCTCCAATATTAGTGTTCTGCTACCTCTGCACCTCCAATATTAGTGTTCTGATACCTCTGCATCTCCAATATTAGTGTTCTGCTGCCTCTGCATCTCCAATATTAGTGTTCTGCTGACTGCATCTCAAATATTAGTGTTCTGCTGCCTCTGCACCTCCAATATTAGTGTTCTGCTGCCTCTGCACCTCCAATATTAGTGTTCTGCTACCTCTGCATCTCAAATATTAGTGTTCTGCTGCCTCTGCATCTCCAATATTAGTGTTCTGCTGCCTCTGCTATCTCCAATATTAGTGTTCTGCTACCTCTGCATCTCAAATATTAGTGTTCTGCTACATCAAATATTAGTGTTCTGCTATCTCCAATATTAGTGTTCTGCTACCTCTGCTATCTCCAATATTAGTGTTCTGCTACCTCTGCATCTCAAATATTAGTGTTCTGCTACCTCAAATATTAGTGTTCTGCTATATCCAATATTAGTGTTCTGCTACCTCTGCTATCTCCAATATTAGTGTTCTGCTATCTCCAATATTAGTGTTCTTCTACCTCTGCTATCTCCAATATTAGTGTTCTGCTATCTCCAATATTAGTGTTCTGCTACCTCTGCTATCTCCAATATTAGTGTTTTGCTACCTCAACTATTAGTGTTCTGCTACCTCAAATATTAGTGTTCTGCTACCTCTGCATCTCCAATATTAGTGTTCTGCTGCCTCTGCATCTCCAATATTAGTGTTCTGCTACCTCTGCATCTTAAATATTAGTGTTCTGCTACCTCTGCATCTCAAATATTAGTGTTCTGCTACCTCTGCATCTCAAATATTTGTGTTCTGCTGCCTCTGCACCTCCAATATTAGTGTTCTGCTGCCTCTGCACCTCCAATATTAGTGTTCTGCTGCCTCTGCACCTCCAATATTAGTGTTCTGCTACCTCTGCATCTCAAATATTAGTGTTCTGCTGCCTCTGCACCTCCAATATTAGTGTTCTGCTGCCTCTGCACCTCCAATATTAGTGTTCTGCTACCTCTGCATCTCAAATATTAGTGTTCTGCTGCCTCTGCATCTCCAATATTAGTGTTCTGCTACCTCTGCATCTCAAATATTAGTGTTCTACTACCTCTGCACCTCCAATATTAGTGTTCTGCTGCCTCTGCACCTCAAATATTAGTGTTCTGCTACCTCTGCATCTCCAATATTAGTGTTCTGCTACCTCTGCATCTCCAATATTAGTGTTCTGATACCTCTGCATCTCCAATATTAGTGTTCTGCTGCCTCTGCATCTCCAATATTAGTGTTCTGCTGCCTCTGCACCTCCAATATTAGTGTTCTGCTACCTCTGCATCTCAACTATTAGTGTTCTGCTACCTCTGCACCTCCAATATTAGTGTTCTGATGCCTCTGCACCTCAAATATTAGTGTTCTGCTACCTCTGCATCTCCAATATTAGTGTTCTGCTATCTCCAATATTAGTGTTTTTCTATCTCTGCTACTTCAAATATTAGTGTTCTGCTACCTCTGCATCTCAAATATTAGTGTTCTGCTGCCTCTGCATCTCCAATATTAGTGTTCTGCTGCCTCTGCACCTCCAATATTAGTGTTCTGCTACCTCTGCATCTCCAATATTAGTGTTCTGCTGCCTCTGCACCTCCAATATTAGTGTTCTGCTACCTCTGCATCTCCAATATTAGTGTTCTGCATCTCCAATATTAGTGTTCTGCTGCCTCTCCACCTCCAATATTAGTGTTCTGCTACCTCTGCATTTCAAATATTAGTGTTCTGCATCTCAAATAGTAGTGTTCTGCTATCTCCAATATTAGTGTTTTACTATCTCTGCATCTCAAATATTAGTGTTTTGCTACATCAAATATTAGTGTTCTGCTACCTCTGCATCTCAAATATTAGTGTTCTGCTACCTCAAATATTAGTGTTCTGCTACCTCTGCATCTCCAATATTAGTGTTCTGCAGCTCAAATGTTAGTTTTCTGCTACCTCTGCATCTCAAATATTAGTGTTCTGCTGCCTCTGCACCTCCAATATTAGTGTTCTGCTACCTCTGCATCTCCAATATTAGTGTTCTGCTACCTCAAATATTAGTGTTCTGCTACCTCAAATATTAGTGTTCTGCTACCTCTGCATTTCAAATATTAGTGTTCTGCATCTCAAATAGTAGTTTTCTGCCAGCTCCAATATTAGTGTTTTACTACCTCTGCATCTCAAATATTAGTGTTCTGCTGCCTCAAATATTAGTGTTCTGCATCTCAAATAGTAGGGTTCTGCTATCTCCAATATTAGTGTTTTACTACCTCTGCATCTCAAATATTAGTGTTCTGCTACCTCTGCATCTCAAATATTAGTGTTCTGCTATCTCCAATATTAATGTTCTGCTACCTCTGCTATCTCCAATATTAGTGTTCTGCATCCTCTGCATCTCAAATATTAGTGTTCTGCTACCTCAAATATTAGTGTTCTGCTATCTCCAATATTAGTGTTCTGCTCCCTCTGCTATCTCCAATATTAGTGTTCTGCTACCTCTGCTATCTCCAATATTAGTGTTCTGCTATCTCCAATATTAGTGTTCTGCTACCTCTGCTATCTCCAATATTAGTGTTTTGCTACCTCAAATATTAGTGTTCTGCTACTTCAAATATTAGTGTTCTGCTACCTCTGCATCTCCAATATTAGTGTTCTGCTGCCTCTGCATCTCCAATATTAGTGTTCTGCTACCTCTGCATCTCAAATATTAGTGTTCTGCTACCTCTGCATCTCAAATATTAGTGTTCTGCTACCTCTGCATCTCCAATATTAGTGTTCTGCTACCTCTGCATCTCAAATATTAGTGTTCTGCTACCTCTGCATCTCAAATATTAGTGTTCTGCTGCCTCTGCACCTCCAATATTAGTGTTCTGCTACCTCTGCCTCTCCAATATTAGTGTTCTGCTACCTCTGCATCTCAAATATTAGTGTTCTGCTACCTCTGCATCTCAAATATTAGTGTTCTGCTGCCTCTGCACCTCCAATATTAGTGTTCTGCTGCCTCTGCACCTCCAATATTAGTGTTCTGCTGCCTCTGCACCTCCAATATTAGTGTTCTGCTACCTCTGCATCTCAAATATTAGTGTTCTGCTGCCTCTGCACCTCCAATATTAGTGTTCTGCTGCCTCTGCACCTCCAATATTAGTGTTCTGCTACCTCTGCATCTCCAATATTAGTGTTCTGCTGCCTCTGCATCTCCAATATTAGTGTTCTGCTACCTCTGCATCTCAAATATTAGTGTTCTGCTACCTCTGCACCTCCAATATTAGTGTTCTGCTACCTCTGCATCTCAAATATTAGTGTTCTGCTGCCTCTACTATCTCCAATATTAGTGTTCTGCTGCCTCTGCATCTCCAATATTAGTGTTCTGCTACCTCTGCATCTCCAATATTAGTATTCTGCTACCTCTGCATCTCAAATATTAGTGTTCTGCTATCTCCAATATTAATGTTCTGCTACCTCTGCTATCTCCAATATTAGTGTTCTGCATCCTCTGCATCTCAAATATTAGTGTTCTGCTACCTCAAATATTAGTGTTCTGCTATCTCCAATATTAGTGTTCTGCTCCCTCTGCTATCTCCAATATTAGTGTTCTGCTATCTCCAATATTAGTGTTCTGCTACCTCTGCTATCTCCAATATTAGTGTTCTGCTATCTCCAATATTAGTGTTCTGCTACCTCTGCTATCTCCAATATTAGTGTTTTGCTACCTCACATATTAGTGTTCTGCTACTTCAAATATTAGTGTTCTGCTACCTCTGCATCTCCAATATTAGTGTTCTGCTGCCTCTGCACCTCCAATATTAGTGTTCTGCTACCTCTGCATCTCAAATATTAGTGTTCTGCTACCTCCGCATCTCAAATATTAGTGTTCTGCTACCTCTGCATCTCCAATATTAGTGTTCTGCTACCTCTGCATCTCAAATATTAGTGTTCTGCTACCTCTGCATCTCAAATATTAGTGTTCTGCTGCCTCTGCACCTCCAATATTAGTGTTCTGCTACCTCTGCATCTCCAATATTAGTGTTCTGCTACCTCTGCATCTCAAATATTAGTGTTCTGCTACCTCTGCATCTCAAATATTAGTGTTCTGCTGCCTCTGCACCTCCAATATTAGTGTTCTGCTACCTCTGCATCTCCAATATTAGTGTTCTGCTACCTCTGCATCTCAAATATTAGTGTTCTGCTACCTCTGCATCTCAAATATTAGTGTTCTGCTGCCTCTGCACCTCCAATATTAGTGTTCTGCTACCTCTGCATCTCAAATATTAGTGTTCTGCTGCCTCTGCATCTCCAATATTAGTGTTCTGCTACCTCTGCATCTCAAATATTAGTGTTCTGCTACCTCTGCATCTCCAATATTAGTGTTCTGCTACCTCTGCACCTCCAATATTAGTGTTCTGATACCTCTGCATCTCCAATATTAGTGTTCTGCTGCCTCTGCATCTCCAATATTAGTGTTCTGCTGACTGCATCTCAAATATTAGTGTTCTGCTGCCTCTGCACCTCCAATATTAGTGTTCTGCTGCCTCTGCACCTCCAATATTAGTGTTCTGCTACCTCTGCATCTCAAATATTAGTGTTCTGCTGCCTCTGCATCTCCAATATTAGTGTTCTGCTGCCTCTGCTATCTCCAATATTAGTGTTCTGCTGCCTCTGCATCTCCAATATTAGTGTTCTGCTACCTCTGCATCTCAAATATTAGTGTTCTGCTACCTCAAATATTAGTGTTCTGCTATCTCCAATATTAGTGTTCTGCTACCTCTGCTATCTCCAATATTAGTGTTCTGCTACCTCTGCATCTCAAATATTAGTGTTCTGCTACCTCAAATATTAGTGTTCTGCTATATCCAATATTAGTGTTCTGCTACCTCTGCTATCTCCAATATTAGTGTTCTGCTATCTCCAATATTAGTGTTCTTCTACCTCTGCTATCTCCAATATTAGTGTTCTGCTATCTCCAATATTAGTGTTCTGCTACCTCTGCTATCTCCAATATTAGTGTTTTGCTACCTCAAATATTAGTGTTCTGCTACCTCAAATATTAGTGTTCTGCTACCTCTGCATCTCCAATATTAGTGTTCTGCTGCCTCTGCATCTCCAATATTAGTGTTCTGCTACCTCTGCATCTTAAATATTAGTGTTCTGCTACCTCTGCATCTCAAATATTAGTGTTCTGCTACCTCTGCATCTCAAATATTTGTGTTCTGCTGCCTCTGCACCTCCAATATTAGTGTTCTGCTGCCTCTGCACCTCCAATATTAGTGTTCTGCTGCCTCTGCACCTCCAATATTAGTGTTCTGCTACCTCTGCATCTCAAATATTAGTGTTCTGCTGCCTCTGCACCTCCAATATTAGTGTTCTGCTGCCTCTGCACCTCCAATATTAGTGTTCTGCTACCTCTGCATCTCAAATATTAGTGTTCTGCTGCCTCTGCATCTCCAATATTAGTGTTCTGCTACCTCTGCATCTCAAATATTAGTGTTCTACTACCTCTGCACCTCCAATATTAGTGTTCTGCTGCCTCTGCACCTCAAATATTAGTGTTCTGCTACCTCTGCATCTCCAATATTAGTGTTCTGCTACCTCTGCATCTCCAATATTAGTGTTCTGATACCTCTGCATCTCCAATATTAGTGTTCTGCTGCCTCTGCATCTCCAATATTAGTGTTCTGCTGCCTCTGCATCTCAAATATTAGTGTTCTGCTGCCTCTGCACCTCCAATATTAGTGTTCTGCTTCTGTACCTCTGCATCTCAATATTAGTGTTCTGCTACCTCTGCACCTCAATATTAGTGTTCTGCTACCTCTGCATCTCAAATATTAGTGTTCTGCTGCCTCTGCATCTCCAATATTAGTGTTCTGCTACCTCAAATATTAGTGTTCTGCTACCTCTGCATCTCCAATATTAGTGTTCTGCTACCTCAAATATTAGTGTTCTGATACCTCTGCATCTCCAATATTAGTGTTCTGCTGCCTCTGCATCTCAAATAGTAGTGTTCCCTCTGCACCTCCAATATTAGTGTTCTGCTACCTCTGCATCTCCAATATTAGTGTTCTGCTACCTCTGCATCTCCAATATTAGTGTTCTGATCCTCTGCACCTCAAATATTAGTGTTCTGCTACCTCTGCATCTCCAATATTAGTGTTCTGCTATCTCCAATATTAGTGTTTTTCTATCTCTGCTACTTCAATATTAGTGTTCTGCTACCTCTGCATCTCAAATATTAGTGTTCTGCTACCTCTGATTAATATTAGTGTTCTGCTTTGATATCCAATATTAGTGTTCTGCTACCTCTGCATCTCCAATATTAGTGTTCTGCTGTATCTCCAATATTAGTGTTCTTCTACCTCTGCATCTCCAATATTAGTGTTCTGCTATCTCCAATATTAGTGTTCTGCTACCTCTGCATCTCCAATATTAGTGTTTTGCTACCTCTGTTTGTGTTTGTTTTGTGTTTGTTTTTGTGTTTTTTGTTTTTGTGTTTGTTTTTGTGTTTGTTTAAATATTAGTGTTCTGCTACCTCAAATATTAGTGTTCTGCTACCTCTGCATCTCCAATATTAGTGTTCTGCTGCTTTTGTTTTGTCTCTGCATCTCAAATATTAGTGTTCTGCTACCTCTGCATCTCCAATATTAGTGTTCTGCTACCTCTGCATCTCAAATATTAGTGTTCTGCTATCTCAAATATTAGTGTTCTGCTACCTCTTTGTGTTTGTTTGTTTTTGTGTTTGTTTGTTTTGTTTTGTGTTTGTTTGTTTTGGTTTGCTATCTCCAATATTAGTGTTCTGCTTCCTCTGCATCTCAAATATTAGTGTTCTGCTACCTCTGTTAAATATTAGTGTTCTGCTATCTCCAATATTAGTGTTCTGCTACCTCTGCTATCTCCAATATTAGTGTTCTGCATCCTCTGCATCTCAAATATTAGTGTTCTGCTACCTCAAATATTAGTGTTCTGCTATCTCCAATATTAGTGTTCTGCTCCCTCTGCTATCTCCAATATTAGTGTTCTGCTACCTCTGCTATCTCCAATATTAGTGTTCTGCTATCTCCAATATTAGTGTTCTGCTACCTCTGCTATCTCCAATATTAGTGTTTTGCTACCTCAAATATTAGTGTTCTGCTACTTCAAATATTAGTGTTCTGCTACCTCTGCATCTCCAATATTAGTGTTCTGCTGCCTCTGCATCTCCAATATTAGTGTTCTGCTACCTCTGCATCTCAAATATTAGTGTTCTGCTACCTCTGCATCTCAAATATTAGTGTTCTGCTACCTCTGCATCTCCAATATTAGTGTTCTGCTACCTCTGCATCTCAAATATTAGTGTTCTGCTACCTCTGCATCTCAAATATTAGTGTTCTGCTGCCTCTGCACCTCCAATATTAGTGTTCTGCTACCTCTGCCTCTCCAATATTAGTGTTCTGCTACCTCTGCATCTCAAATATTAGTGTTCTGCTACCTCTGCATCTCAAATATTAGTGTTCTGCTGCCTCTGCACCTCCAATATTAGTGTTCTGCTGCCTCTGCACCTCCAATATTAGTGTTCTGCTGCCTCTGCACCTCCAATATTAGTGTTCTGCTACCTCTGCATCTCAAATATTAGTGTTCTGCTGCCTCTGCACCTCCAATATTAGTGTTCTGCTGCCTCTGCACCTCCAATATTAGTGTTCTGCTACCTCTGCATCTCCAATATTAGTGTTCTGCTGCCTCTGCATCTCCAATATTAGTGTTCTGCTACCTCTGCATCTCAAATATTAGTGTTCTGCTACCTCTGCATCTCCAATATTAGTGTTCTGCTACCTCTGCATCTCAAATATTAGTGTTCTGCTGCCTCTGCATCTCCAATATTAGTGTTCTGCTGCCTCTGCATCTCCAATATTAGTGTTCTGCTACCTCTGCATCTCCAATATTAGTGTTCTGCTGCCTCTGCATCTCCAATATTAGTGTTCTGCTATCTCCAATATTAGTGTTCTGCTGCCTCTGCATCTCCAATATTAGTGTTCTGCTACCTCTGCATCTCAAATATTAGTGTTCTGCTACCTCAAATATTAGTGTTCTGCTATATCCAATATTAGTGTTCTGCTACCTCTGCTATCTCCAATATTAGTGTTCTGCTATCTCCAATATTAGTGTTCTTCTACCTCTGCTATCTCCAATATTAGTGTTCTGCTATCTCCAATATTAGTGTTCTGCTACCTCTGCTATCTCCAATATTAGTGTTTTGCTACCTCAAATATTAGTGTTCTGCTACTTCAAATATTAGTGTTCTGCTACCTCTGCATCTCCAATATTAGTGTTCTGCTGCCTCTGCATCTCCAATATTAGTGTTCTGCTACCTCTGCATCTCAAATATTAGTGTTCTGCTACCTCTGCATCTCAAATATTAGTGTTCTGCTACCTCTGCATCTCCAATATTAGTGTTCTGCTACCTCTGCATCTCAAATATTAGTGTTCTGCTACCTCTGCATCTCAAATATTAGTGTTCTGCTGCCTCTGCACCTCCAATATTAGTGTTCTGCTACCTCTGCATCTCCAATATTAGTGTTCTGCTACCTCTGCATCTCAAATATTAGTGTTCTGCTACCTCTGCATCTCAAATATTAGTGTTCTGCTGCCTCTGCACCTCCAATATTAGTGTTCTGCTGCCTCTGCACCTCCAATATTAGTGTTCTGCTGCCTCTGCACCTCCAATATTAGTGTTCTGCTACCTCTGCATCTCAAATATTAGTGTTCTGCTGCCTCTGCACCTCCAATATTAGTGTTCTGCTGCCTCTGCATCTCCAATATTAGTGTTCTGCTACCTCTGCATCTCAAATATTAGTGTTCTGCTACCTCTGCATCTCCAATATTAGTGTTCTGCTACCTCTGCACCTCCAATATTAGTGTTCTGATACCTCTGCCTCTCCAATATTAGTGTTCTGCTGCCTCTGCATCTCCAATATTAGTGTTCTGCTGACTGCATCTCAAATATTAGTGTTCTGCTGCCTCTGCACCTCCAATATTAGTGTTCTGCTGCCTCTGCACCTCCAATATTAGTGTTCTGCTACCTCTGCATCTCAAATATTAGTGTTCTGCTGCCTCTGCATCTCCAATATTAGTGTTCTGCTGCCTCTGCTATCTCCAATATTAGTGTTCTGCTGCCTCTGCATCTCCAATATTAGTGTTCTGCTACCTCTGCATCTCAAATATTAGTGTTCTGCTACCTCAAATATTAGTGTTCTGCTATCTCCAATATTAGTGTTCTGCTACCTCTGCTATCTCCAATATTAGTGTTCTGCTACCTCTGCATCTCAAATATTAGTGTTCTGCTACCTCAAATATTAGTGTTCTGCTATATCCAATATTAGTGTTCTGCTACCTCTGCTATCTCCAATATTAGTGTTCTGCTATCTCCAATATTAGTGTTCTTCTACCTCTGCTATCTCCAATATTAGTATTCTGCTATCTCCAATATTAGTGTTCTGCTACCTCTGCTATCTCCAATATTAGTGTTTTGCTACCTCAAATATTAGTGTTCTGCTACCTCAAATATTAGTGTTCTGCTACCTCTGCATCTCCAATATTAGTGTTCTGCTGCCTCTGCATCTCCAATATTAGTGTTCTGCTACCTCTGCATCTTAAATATTAGTGTTCTGCTACCTCTGCATCTCAAATATTAGTGTTCTGCTACCTCTGCATCTCAAATATTTGTGTTCTGCTGCCTCTGCACCTCCAATATTAGTGTTCTGCTGCCTCTGCACCTCCAATATTAGTGTTCTGCTGCCTCTGCACCTCCAATATTAGTGTTCTGCTACCTCTGCATCTCAAATATTAGTGTTCTGCTGCCTCTGCACCTCCAATATTAGTGTTCTGCTGCCTCTGCACCTCCAATATTAGTGTTCTGCTACCTCTGCATCTCAAATATTAGTGTTCTGCTGCCTCTGCATCTCCAATATTAGTGTTCTGCTACCTCTGCATCTCAAATATTAGTGTTCTACTACCTCTGCACCTCCAATATTAGTGTTCTGCTGCCTCTGCACCTCAAATATTAGTGTTCTGCTACCTCTGCATCTCCAATATTAGTGTTCTGCTACCTCTGCATCTCCAATATTAGTGTTCTGATACCTCTGCATCTCCAATATTAGTGTTCTGCTGCCTCTGCATCTCCAATATTAGTGTTCTGCTGCCTCTGCATCTCAAATATTAGTGTGCTGCTGCCTCTGCACCTCCAATATTAGTGTTCTGCTGCCTCTCCAATATTAGTGTTCTGCTACCTCTGCATCTCAAATATTAGTGTTCTGCTGCCTCTGCATCTCCAATATTAGTGTTCTGCTCCCTCTGCATCTCAAATATTAGTGTTCTGCTACCTCTGCACCTCCAATATTAGTGTTCTGATGCCTCTGCACCTCAAATATTAGTGTTCTGCTACCTCTGCATCTCCAATATTAGTGTTCTGCTACCTCTGCATCTCCAATATTAGTGTTCTGATACCTCTGCATCTCCAATATTAGTGTTCTGCTGCCTCTGCATCTCAAATATTAGTGTTCTGCTACCTCTGCACCTCCAATATTAGTGTTCTGCTACCTCTGCATCTCCAATATTAGTGTTCTGCTACCTCTGCATCTCCAATATTAGTGTTCTGATACCTCTGCATCTTCAATATTAGTGTTCTGCTGCCTCTGCATCTCCAATATTAGTGTTCTGCTGCCTCTGCATCTCAAATATTAGTGTTCTGCTACCTCTGCACCTCCAATATTAGTGTTCTGCTACCTCTGCATCTCCAATATTAGTGTTCTGCTACCTCTGCTACCTCAAATATTAGTGTTCTGCTACCTCTGCATCTCCAATATTAGTGTTCTGCTGCCTCTGCATCTCCAATATTAGTGTTCTGCTACCTCAAATATTAGTGTTCTGCTACCTCTGCATCTCCAATATTAGTGTTCTGCTACCTCAAATATTAGTGTTCTGCTACCTCTGCATCTCCAATATTAGTGTTCTGCTGCCTCTGCACCTCAAATAGTAGTGTTCTGCTGCCTCTGCATCTCAAATATTAGTGTTCTGCTACATCAAATATTAGTGTTCTGCTACCTCTGCATCTCCAATATTAGTGTTCTGCTACCTCAAATATTAGTGTTCTGCTATCTCCAATATTAGTGTTCTGCTACCTCTGCTATCTCCAATATTAGTGTTCTGCTACCTCTGCATCTCAAATATTAGTGTTCTGCTATATCCAATATTAGTGTTCTGCTACCTCTGCTATCTCCAATATTAGTGTTCTGCTATCTCCAATATTAGTGTTCTTCTACCTCTGCTATCTCCAATATTAGTGTTCTGCTATCTCCAATATTAGTGTTCTGCTACCTCTGCTATCTCCAATATTAGTGTTTTGCTACCTCAAATATTAGTGTTCTGCTACCTCAAATATTAGTGTTCTGCTACCTCTGCATCTCCAATATTAGTGTTCTGCTGCCTCTGCATCTCCAATATTAGTGTTCTGCTACCTCTGCATCTCAAATATTAGTGTTCTGCTACCTCTGCATCTCAAATATTAGTGTTCTGCTACCTCTGCATCTCAAATATTTGTGTTCTGCTGCCTCTGCACCTCCAATATTAGTGTTATGCTGCCTCTGCACCTCCAATATTAGTGTTCTGCTGCCTCTGCACCTCCAATATTAGTGTTCTGCTACCTCTGCATCTCAAATATTAGTGTTCTGCTGCCTCTGCACCTCCAATATTAGTGTTCTGCTGCCTCTGCACCTCCAATATTAGTGTTCTGCTACCTCTGCATCTCAAATATTAGTGTTCTGCTGCCTCTGCATCTCCAATATTAGTGTTCTGCTACCTCTGCATCTCAAATATTAGTGTTCTGCTGCCTCTGCATCTCCAATATTAGTGTTCTGCTACCTCTGCATCTCAAATATTAGTGTTCTGCTACCTCTGCACCTCCAATATTAGTGTTCTGCTGCCTCTGCACCTCAAATATTAGTGTTCTGCTACCTCTGCATCTCCAATATTAGTGTTCTGCTACCTCTGCATCTCCAATATTAGTGTTCTGATACCTCTGCATCTCCAATATTAGTGTTCTGCTGCCTCTGCCTCTCCAATATTAGTGTTCTGATGCCTCTGCACCTCAAATATTAGTGTTCTGCTACCTCTGCATCTCCAATATTAGTGTTCTGCTACCTCTGCATCTCCAATATTAGTGTTCTGATACCTCTGCATCTCCAATATTAGTGTTCTGCTGCCTCTGCCTCTCCAATATTAGTGTTCTGATGCCTCTGCACCTCAAATATTAGTGTTCTGCTACCTCTGCATCTCCAATATTAGTGTTCTGCTACCTCTGCATCTCCAATATTAGTGTTCTGATACCTCTGCATCTCCAATATTAGTGTTCTGCTGCCTCTGCCTCTCCAATATTAGTGTTCTGATGCCTCTGCACCTCAAATATTAGTGTTCTGCTACCTCTGCATCTCCAATATTAGTGTTCTGCTACCTCTGCATCTCCAATATTAGTGTTCTGATACCTCTGCATCTCCAATATTAGTGTTCTGCTGCCTCTGCATCTCCAATATTAGTGGTCTGCTGCCTCTGCATCTCAAATATTAGTGTTCTGCTAACTCTGCACCTCCAATATTAGTGTTCTGCTACCTCTGCATCTCCAATATTAGTGTTCTGCTACCTCTGCATCTCCAATATTAGTGTTCTGATACCTCTGCATCTCCAGTATTAGTGTTCTGCTGCCTCTGCATCTCCAATATTAGTGTTCTGCTGCCTCTGCATCTCAAATATTAGTGTTCTGCTACCTCTGCACCTCCAATATTAGTGTTCTGCTACCTCTGCATCTCCAATATTAGTGTTCTGCTACCTCTGCTACCTCAAATATTAGTGTTCTGCTACCTCTGCATCTCCAATATTAGTGTTCTGCTGCCTCTGCATCTCCAATATTAGTGTTCTGCTACCTCAAATATTAGTGTTCTGCTACCTCTGCATCTCCAATATTAGTGTTCTGCTACATTAAATATTAGTGTTCTGCTACCTCTGCATCTCCAATATTAGTGTTCTGCTGCCTCTGCACCTCAAATAGTAGTGTTCTGCTGCCTCTGCATCTCCAATATTAGTGTTCTGCTGCCTCTGCACCTCAAATAGTAGTGTTCTGCTGCCTCTGCATCTCAAATATTAGTGTTCTGCTACCTCAAATATTAGTGTTCTGCTACCTCTGCATCTCAAATATTAGTGTTTTGCTACCTCAAATATTAGTGTTCTGCTACCTCAAATATTAGTGTGTTGCTACCTCAAATATCAGTGTTTTGCTACCTCAAATATCAGTGTTCTGCTACCTCAAATATTAGTGTTTTGCTACCTCAAATATCAGTGTTTTGCTACCTCAAATATCAGTGTTCTGCTACCTCAAATATTAGTGTTTTGCTACCTCAAATATCAGTGTTCTGCTACCTCAAATATCAGTGTTCTGCTACCTCAAATATTAGTGTTTTGCTACCTCAAATATTAGTGTTCTGCTACCTCTGTGTCATAGGGTGGAATTAAATCGTGTATAGATAATGCAGTTGTTCAAAGAACGATGTTGGTACTCTTATCCCTTAAAATGCTGCGTAAATGAGAGACATCGCTAATTTTATATTACCTCCCTTGGCAGATAAAGTTTGATTTATCCCAAAATGTAAATAGGTCCTTTTAGTTGGAATTCTTTGTTTTTACTGTTGTGCTCAGTATGATAAATGTTATTTTATTAAAATCATGTTCATTTACTGATAACATTGTTTTACAGATAAGTAAGTACCCATTGCACATACTGTAGTTGAAATGTCAGGATATAGTAATTTAATAATTATTATAAGAAGCGAAAGTGGAATAAAATTGCTAGCATGTTGTGCAAAGGAAACAATAATAAAAACAGAGGAATACACTTAATAGGATCTATCTACTTTTAGGGAATATTCAAGGGCAGTAACTGACCGATGTCTCTCATTAGTAGGAATGTGCAAACAACATAAATCCTGATCAGCCATTGGGTAATGACTCGTTTGATCAGGATCTATGTTGTTTGCTATTCGCTAAGTGTTTTAGCTCCACTATCCGAGTAGCAAACAACATAGATCATGATCTGCCATTGGTAATGACTCGTTTGATCAGGATCTATGTTGTTTGCTATTCGCCAAGTGTTTTAGCTTCACTATCCGAGTAGCAAACAACATAGATCATGATCTGCCATTGGTAATGACTCGTTTGATCAGGATCTATGTTGTTTGCTATTCGCCAAGTGTTTTAGCTTCACTATCCGAGTAGCAAACAACATAGATCATGATCTGCCATTGGGTAATGACTCGTTTGATCAGGATCTATGTTGTTTGCTATTCGCCAAGTGTTTTAGCTTCACTATCCGAGTAGCAAACAACATAAATCCTGATCAGCCATTGGGTAATGACTCGTTTGATCAGGATCTATGTTGTTTGCTATTCGCTAAGTGTTTTAGCTCCACTATCCGAGTAGCAAACAACATAGATCATGATCTGCCATTGGTAATGACTCGTTTGATCAGGATCTATGTTGTTTGCTATTCGCCAAGTGTTTTAGCTTCACTATCCGAGTAGCAAACAACATAGATCATGATCTGCCATTGGGTAATACCTTGTTTGATCAGGATCTATGTTGTTTGCTATTCGCCAAGTGTTTTAGCTCCACTATGTGCCTATTATGTGCCATCTGATCTGGCTCTATGCTGTTTACAAAATCAACTTTGTTAATAACTTTATTAATGTTCCATCCTGTCTATTTCAGTGGATGACAGTAAGCTACAGTGTCTGCTATGTGAGGTGAAATTCTCGGATCACGACGAGATAGAGAACCATCTGTGTGTTAGCAAGATGAAAGGTCGACGGAAAGGGCGACCTAGAAAGTATGTCAAGCCAACTAAAACATGGCGGGCGAAGCACGAGACGAGAATAAAAGAATCTCAGCAACTGATAGATAGCAAAGATGTGAGAAGTGTAGAAACAAATTCAAATGTTAATATTGGTGTTGTGTCTACTCCAGTGAAACGGGGTCGCGGCCGTCCAAGAATAAAACCGTTGGTTGTGAACGAACAGATGAAAAATAGTGAGCAAATTGTGCAAACACCAACAGTTCAATATGTACCAAAACCTATACTACAATCACCAGTACCACCAACAAATCTCTCGCTGAAGTTCGAAGTGGGCGATGCTTACCATATTATCGACGATGAAGGTGATGATGATGGTGATGATGGTGACGATGATGAAGATGTGCATGATCCGTTGCAGGATCATAGCTATGAGAATGAAGTTGATGACCCGTTGTTTGAAGAGAAGAAACTTGTGATCACTGAAGATAAACCTAAGAAGAAACGAGGCCCTAAATCTTCCAAATCGCCGATGCCGTGTCCACATTGTGGAGAGAACTTCCAGGCCGAGGCAGCATTCTATTTACATGTTTTTTCACACACTGGCATAAAACCTTTCATCTGTGAGGTAGCTGGATGTGAACGAGGCTTTTTGTCGAAGTTTAAATTGGAGCGTCATCGACTGATCCACACCAGCCCACGCCACCATAAATGTTTATATTGCGATAAAAGTTTCAACCGTAAGGATCATTTGAAAAATCACATGATTACGCATGATCCAAATAAGAAAATATGGAAATGTGAACTTTGTGGGAAAGAATACTCCTACAGTTTTTCTTATCGGACTCACATGGCCTTTCATGCGGCTGACAGGGGTGAAACACTTGGTTGTGGTATTTGTAAAAAAACCTATGAAAGCAAGGAACAACTATTGTTCCATTTGAAAGTGCATACCGGAGCTAGGGCCGCTAAGAACTCTACAGAGAAAACACATCAGTGCTTCGAGTGTGGAAAGAAATTCTTCACTAGGAAAGATGTGAAAAGACATTTGATCACTCACACTAAGAAGAAAGATTTTCTTTGTCAATTCTGTCCTCAGAGATTTGGTCGGAAAGACCACCTGACACGTCATTTACGCACTACGCACACAAATGATAATCCGACGCCAGGACGAGCCAGGAGAAACACGGGGGATGGTGTTAACCCCTCTCCACCAAAACCCAAACGCGATAGGCAGATATATACTCAGATGGAGCCAACAATGGTCCCACTTCAAATGGCTCTACCCGCAATGCAACCAGAAGACATGCAGGAGCAGTTAATAAGCGGTATGGCGGCGGCTGGTCAAGGCGGTAATTTGTCAGCATCTCAAGCTACGTTGCTACAGAATCTGCAGTATGCCGTTAGTCAAATACCTGGAAATCACGGTACCGCACGAGATATTCAGATTCCGGCGGCTCTGTATGAAGCTGCTGCAGCAGCCAGTGCTCAACAACAGCACGAGCAGCAACAGCAGCAACAACAACAGACCCAGGCTACCCAGATTGCTGCAGCTTCTATAAACAACATTGAGCCGCCACCAGGGATGCCCACGATACATACAAGCTTGCCGATGCAGTACCAGATCAGTGATAAGGGGTATGTGTTGAACAACCCCCAACAAGAACAAGCCGTCGTCCGCCAGATTCAACTTTCACCAAATGTTGACTACAAGCACATAACACAGCAGATACAGGGTAACATGTACATTACGGCTGTCACTAATCCGTCCGCTCTGCAGCAGCAGCAACAGCAGCAGCAACAGCAGCAGCAGCAGCAGCAGCAAGTTCAACAACTACAGTTGCAACCAGCACCATCGCAGCAGCTGCAGCACCAGAACCTGCTGCCTGGAGGAAAGATAGAACCTCAGACCATAGAAATAACCCGTGCCAACGGAATTGCTGCAGCACTTCAGCAGCCGTCAGATTATCAACTTGCCAGCGTTCAGCCAGTGTCCACCATGGTCCAGCCCAACACGTCTGCTACTGATCAGAATAATCGAACACCGATATTGATGGCAAGTCCAGTGGCAGACACGAGACAGAATCCCCACTCCTCACAGGCATACTCCACACTATTCGGCTATATGGAAACTCTAAGATTCCTGGAAAATTTGCCCACCAATAACACTAGTGCTATACCCCTACAACAGCTTCAGGCACTGAATGTGGATATCTCACAAGGTCAACCCGCGCAACTCATGCCCGCTGCCACGTACAATACTGGCGGCAACATTTTGAACATTAATCAGGCTGATCTAGCGAAGGGTGTGGTCACGATACAGCCAAACCCGCACACACCCGCCACCCTTCAATTAACGCAGCAGGATCTCAAGGCGGTTGTGAGTCTTGCTCAGACTACAGCCCCTGTACATCACGTGACATATCAACAACAACAATCTTGATGAGTTATTAATACATGTAAGGTACATTATTCAGTACTTAGGGGATACGCAATAGTCATTTGTCTGGAGCAAGACCGGGTTGAGATGACATAGAACTGTGCCAGACAGAGGGATAGTCTTGTGCTAGGAATAGGAATGGCAACAAATATTCGAATATTCGCTCGAACGTCCGAATATTCGGGAATTATTTTATATATTGTCCTCAAAAATGCCACCTGCTCAGTCACATGTTTGGAAATGCTTGAATCGCTCTGAGAATAAGAAAACTGCTATGTGTAATCTATGCAAATTGGATTTACCATTTTCGGGTACAATATCAATCTCAATAATCATTTGAAGAAGCTGACGTTGACGCGTAAAAAACAGAAATTAGGTTAGTTTGGCAATTTTTATAAGAGTGAGTGATTTTGAGTTTTTGATAGAATTCTATCGAATATTCGAATACTGTCTGTCCCAACCGAATATTGGAATAGTATAATCGCTATTCGTTGCCATCCCTAGAGCCTAGAAATACACACAGTTTCCATGCAGTATGGATAACGTCTATTCCCAGCCATAAGTCGATCACGGCCATACGTCCAGGGTAAAATTGTGGCTTGAAAATGCCTATAAGCTGGATCATTCAATAAGTCTTAGGTACCTTGTGGACTTATGACATTTGTTACGACCATTGTTTTTCTCTCATTTTGGAATGAAATTTCGGATATCTGGTTGAGTTTATTCCATTGCAAATCATAAAAATATGCATAACAATCATTTATGAAGTTTGTGTATCAGCTTTTTCTATGATTTATAATGTAAATACTTACCTAATCCAATTATTATATTAAAACAGATATAAAGTTCAACAAATATAATTTTAATAACCATATTATGGTAGCCTGTATCATTTATCAAATGTGACCCACCATGGCAAAATCAGTCTTAAGTTTAAAAAAATAAATAATGAGTTAACTATACCATCATATAGGTATAAGCTTTCTAGTGATATAAGTATCATTCATGTAGCTTGTTTCAGTCCAAAGTTATGACCATTTGAATAATGGACTTCACGCGATTAATATGAAAAAAAATCCACCTTTTTTTTCAAAAATAATTTTTCATTTGTTTCTCGACCATATGTCGACATATTACTTTCATCGCATTTCTGGAAGAGAAAAAGGTCGACTTCTGGTTGGGGATATGCGGGAAACACGCTTTATACGGAACAATATTGATTTGGGGTCGTGTATTGATATATTGATTTGGGGTTGTGTAGATCCTATGTATTATTTTCCTATGGTAATCCAATTACTGAAAGTTCATTTTATGCGGTCACCAGAAGTGATATACAATGTACATTCATTTACAGAGGACATTCAATATATTCTGTCACTGGTCTGTATCATTTTCACAGGAATGGGATTTCTTTTAGGAAATCCCTTCAATGTATTCTACCTTGTCTTGCTGCCCACGAACCAATTGTCACAGAGTAGTCGCCAATTGGTATGCTGTTCAGACACTGAAACATTACAGACCCAACGGCAGTTCTAGTAGCATAGCATTTACCTGCGGGCATTTAGGAAAAAGTCGCACAAGTCAACACACAACAATGACCTTTTATTATTCTAAGAAAGATCGTACAATTTTACTTTTATGGGCAGGAGCAGCCGAGTGAATCGGCTCTATGACTTCCAAACCTTTTACTTGAGCATTCATTTTTAGTTTTTTATAAAACTTGAGTATTTTTTTTTTAGTCTGTAATTGTTGTACCCTCTATGCAAGGTATTTATACAACAGTATTGAAGAAAATGCAAAACCCGTCTTGGCGCTTCTTGTCCTCTTTGCTCTGACCGTCCGGCCTATGTGGTTGGTTATTCTATCAGTTTGTGTTGGTCTCCGACCGGCTATGTGGGTGGTTCTTCTAGCAATTTGTGTTGGTCTCCGACCGGCTATGTGGGTGGTTCTTCTAGCAATTTGTGTTGGTCTCCGACCGGCTATGTGGGTGGTTCTTCTAGCAATTTGTGTTGGTCTCCGACCGGCTATGTGGGTGGTTCTTCTAGCAGTTTGTGTTGGCCTCCGACCGGCCTACGTGGGTGGTTCTTCTAGCAGTTTGTGTTGGCCTCCTTGAAGTTTCTTAACCCGATGAAAAACTATCCTTAATGTCACGGTAGACCCAGCATGTATGTCAATCAGAATAAATCTCTTTTGGCAAAGAAACTCTGAACTTATTTCTAATTTTTCTTTAGGTTCATTATGACGTTGAACTATAACCACTGTACATGTTCATAGAGATTTAGGTTAATATACTATTATATCTCCATACAAACGACAGTCATTTAGCTATCATGCAGTGGATAAGTAGTCGTCATATCTATCCCATCTCCATAGATATTACTGGGACTACATGAGATTTAGGTTAATATACTATTATATCTCCATACAAACGACAGTCATTTAGCTATCGTGCAGTGGATAAGTAGTCGCCATATCTATCCCACCTCCATATATATTACTGGGACTACATAGAGATTTAGGTTAATATACTATTATATCTCCATACAAACGACAGCCATTTAGCCCTTTCCTTCATAGAGATTTAGGTTAATATACTATTATATCTCCACATAACGACAGCTATTTAGCTATCATGCAGTGGATAAGTAGTCGCCTTATCTATCTCACCTCCATAGATATTACTGGGACTACATGAGATTCTGGCCTTTATTATGAACATTGGTTTGGCTACTACATTGTTAATGTATGTCGTATTGGCAATGGCGTCAAGAGGTGCTTCTATGAGGGAAAGGGTTTATGAACATTGGTTTGACTACTACATTGTCAATGTATGTCGTATTGGTAATGGCATCAAGAGGTGCTTCTATGTGGGAAATGGTTAAAGCAATTACAATCGGATTAAGTTGAGACTTTGCAGGTGTATTGAATAAACTTAATAAAGTTGTTCACATTACTACAGACGGGTATTGGTGACAGAATGTATTGAATGTCACTTGGACTTGTTCACCGGCTTCAGGTTACCGCAGATTTGGATGTTTTTGCAGCATGTGAATATTTCTTCTGCAATTTTGAATCCTTGACTCAACTGTCTTCAATGGAGAAAACTACATTATTGTTTGAATTTGCACCAACAGCCTCGGTCGTATAGAGGACATTCAAGATTTTATGTGTTGAAGAAGACTCTCGGGTGTCCATGCCTGAAGCAGTGCTAGGAGAGGCCACTGGGGGGTCTTTCTCCATCACATAATCGCTAGAAGACCGTAATTGTTGGTGGGATTGTAAATACAAAATAAACTACAATAGAGATGCATTGGTTTGACAAGCGTATAGCAGGTAGCCACAGTTTAATTTGTATACATTAAATGTATCCATACAAATATGTATCAAATGCTATATGTATTTATTTATTGATTATGAAATTAGTAAAGTATTAAAACTGTTTGATAATTCATGAATTTATTGATTATGAAATGAATAAAGTATTAAGACTGTTTGATAATTCATGAATTTATTGATTATGAAATGAGTAAAGTATTAAAACTGTTTGATAATTCATGATTGCGTCCTTAAATTATGGCTATAATACACATTATGACCAAATTATGGCTATAATACACATTATGACCAAATTATGGCTATAATACACATTATGACCAAATTATGGCTATAATACACATTATGACCAAATTATGGCTATAATACACATTATGACCAAATTATGGCTATAATACACATTATGACCAAATTATGGCTATAATACACATTATGAGCATTAAATACAACTTTTGAATAGAAGCATTGGGCCAGCATATTTTACTGGACAAAATTGTGTATGAAAATTGAAGAGAAAAAAAAATGTGGGTCCCCCAGGGGGCGAACCCTTGGGCGACTATTTTGTCCAAGTTACCCTCTAGAAAAAGCCCTTCTGGATATACGGTAACCTAGTTTTGTTTAAATGTCACCTTTATACTGATTTTGCAAACATCTGTGGCATTCTTCTTTGGTATACAGTCAAACCTGTCGGGGTTCCCGCTGTCGGTCCCAATGGCGCCAATTGCGACAAAAAACAAATATTGGCGCTAAATTTTGTGAATTGGCGAAAACATTTGGCACAACTTTTATTTTTAAATAACTTAACTTAAATAATTTTGTCAAATACATGGCTTCAAATAGTTATTTGTGAACTATATGGCTCTTAGTTGGCGCCAAGTTTTTTTAATTGGCTCCAGCGTTTTTCAATTGGCGACAGAAGTGGCGCAGACAAACATTCCGAGAGAGGGAACCCTGCCTGTGTTAGTGGTCACCTCTATTAAGCAGCCAACCTCTATTAATCAGCCAGTTTCCATATTCAAAATAGGTTTTATTATACATTTGACCTCTATTAAGCAGCCACCTGTGCTAAGCAGCCAGCCAAGGGAATAACAGAAGGTTTGACGGTATCTTTACATCTGCACATTAAGTGAGTGATCGATTAATATTTCACTTATGAATGTAGAAAGCTAGTATTATCACTTGTGGCTGTTGCCACTCATCTCGTGATAATTGTGCTTTCAATGTTCATTTCGGTGAAATATAAGTTGTTCATTCACTGAAACAAACAAATATCTTCTTATTATTTATTCATTAAAAATATAGTGTACACCAAGACTGTGGATGGTGGTCTCCGAGACGGTGTGGATGGGGTCTCTGAGACAGTGTGGATGGGGGTCTCTGAGACAGTGTGGATGGGGGTCTCTGAGACAGTGTGGATGGGGGTCTCTGAGACAGTGTGGATGGGGGTCACCTAGACAGTGTGGATGGGGGTCTCTGTGACAGGTGCCTCCACACCGTGCACGTCGGGAACAAGGCACAACTCACAGCAGGAAATAGGATCACCTGTTCCGAAGTGACCAATCCACGCCGCTGACGCATAGACGAGGACCTGCATCGACTCTTTTGAGTGTCTTACACTTACCTAGATCAGCGACAGCTAATACTGGGGCGCTGAAGAGGCGACGAGTGACTGGGTAGGAGAAGACGGCAGTCGTTTCGCGTGGATGGCACACTCGTCGCATCGAACTCTTTTATCTGTCTCCAATGACGGGCGAGTGGTTGGAGACGGAGGGATGCGACCTCGACCCCGGATGCGTCAACGGGGTGGACAACGACGGAACAACCGAACCATTCTGCTGCTGTGAGCCGACTAATCGTGGAGGATGTGGCCCTAAAAAGAACCGGGAAAATAATCACCTTGGACATGATGGCGGAGAGACCAGTACCATAATCACCAGCACCATAATCTTCTAGACCATAATCATCTTAGACTTAATCAACTTAGACACAACCAACAAGGAATAACTATCGAGTAACATAATCATCTTGGACCGAAATCTTCACGGGAATCTACAACTTCAATCTTCAATCTACACCACTCTACAAGACACCGACGACACAACAATCATCGAATAATCGACGGTGCGAAAGCACGTTTGCTCGCCCATATGGTTTACCGGCGGCGAGGGTAAATAAATGGAATCATCATCATCTCTGAGACAGTGTGGATGGGGGTCACCTAGACAGTGTGGATGGGGGTCTCTGAGACAGTGTGGATGGTGGTCTCTGAGACAGTGTGGATGGTGGTCTCCGAGACAGTGTGGATGGTGGTCACCGAGACAGTGTGGATGGGGGGTCACTGAGACAGTGTGATGGGGGTCTCTGAGACAGTGTGGGTGGGGGTCTCTGAGACAGTGTGGATAGGGGTCTCTGAGACAGTGTGGATGGGGGCCACTGAGACAGTGTGGATGGTGGTCACCGAGACAGTGTGGATGGTGGTCACTGAGACAGTGTGGATGGGGGTCTCCGAGACAGTGTGGATGGTGGTCACTGAGACAGTGTGGATGGGGGTCACTGAGACAATGTGGATGGGGGTCTCCGAGACAGTGTGGATGGTGGTCACTGAGAGTGTGGATGGGGGTCACAGACAGTGTGGATGGGGGTCTCTGAGACAGTGTGGATGGTGGTCACTGAGACAGTGTGGATGGGGGTCACCAAGACAGGTGTGGATGGTGGTCACTGAGACAGTGTGGATGGGGGTCACTGAGACAGTGTGGATGGGGGTCTCTGAGACAGTGTGGATGGGGGTCTCTGAGACAGTGTGGATGGTGGTCACTGAGACAGTGTGGATGGGGGTCACTGAGACAGTGTGGATGGTGGTCTCTGAGACAGTGTGGATGGTGGTGTCCAAGACAGTGTGGATGGTGGTCTCTGAGACAGTGTGGATGGGGGTCACTGAGACAGTGGATGGTGGTGTCCAAGACAGTGTGGATGGTGGTCTCTGAGACAGTGTGGATGGGGGTCACTGAGACAGTGTGGATGGGGTCACTGAGACAGTGTGGATGGTGGTGTCCAAGACAGTGTGGATGGTGGTCTCTGAGACAGTGTGGATGGGGGTCACTGAGACAGTGTGGATGGTGGTCTCCGAGACAGTGTGGATGGAGGTCACCGAGACAGTGTGGATGGGGGTCACCGAGACAGTGTGGATGGGGGTCACCAAGACGGTGTGGATGGGGGTCTCCAAGACAGTGTGGATGGGGGTCACCGAGACAGTGTGGATGGGGGTCACCGAGACAGTGTGGATGGGGGTCACCGAGACAGTGTGGATGGGGGTCTCTGAGACAGTGTGGATGGTGGTCACTGAGACAGTGTGGATGGTGGTCACTGAGACAGTGTGGATGGGGGTCACTGAGACAGTGTGGATGGGGGTCACCGAGACAGTGTGGATGGGGGTCTCTGAGACAGTGTGGATGGTGGTCACTGAGACAGTGTGGATGGGGGTCACTGAGACAGTGTGGATGGGGGTCTCTGAGACAGTGTGGATGGGGGTCTCTGAGACAGTGTGGATGGTGGTCACTGAGACAGTGTGGATGGGGGTCACTGAGACAGTGTGGATGGTGGTCTCTGAGACAGTGTGGATGGTGGTGTCCAAGACAGTGTGGATGGTGGTCTCTGAGACAGTGTGGATGGGGGTCACTGAGACAGTGGATGGTGGTGTCCAAGACAGTGTGGATGGTGGTCTCTGAGACAGTGTGGATGGGGGTCACTGAGACAGTGGATGGTGGTGTCCAAGACAGTGTGGATGGTGGTCTCTGAGACAGTGTGGATGGGGGTCACTGAGACAGTGTGGATGGTGGTCTCCGAGACAGTGTGGATGGAGGTCACCAAGACAGTGTGGATGGGGGTCACCGAGACAGTGTGGATGGGGGTCACCAAGACAGTGTGGATGGGGGTCTCCAAGACAGTGTGGATGGGGGTCACCGAGACAGTGTGGATGGGGGTCTCTGAGACAGTGTGGATGGTGGTCACTGAGACAGTGTGGATGGTGGTCACTGAGACAGTGTGGATGGGGGTCACTGAGACAGTGTGGATGGGGGTCTCTGAGACAGTGTGGATGGGGGTCTCTGAGACAGTGTGGATGGTGGTCACTGAGACAGTGTGGATGGTGGTCACCTAGACAGTGTGGATGGTGGTCACTGAGACAGTGTGGATGGTGGTCACTGAGACAGTGTGGATGGTGGTCACTGAGACAGTGTGGATGGGGGTCTCTGAGACAGTGTGGATGGTGGTCACTGAGACAGTGTGGATGGTGGTCACTGAGACAGTGTGGATGGTGGTCACTGAGACAGTGTGGATGGGGGTCTCTGAGACAGTGTGGATGGTGGTCACTGAGACAGTGTGGATGGTGGTCACTGAGACAGTGTGGATGGTGGTCACTGAGACAGTGTGGATGGGGGTCTCTGAGACAGTGTGGATGGGGGTCTCCGATACAGCATGATTACGGTTATTGACCTTAAATCACTTTCCTCATCACTGCTGTCGGTTCAAATCTAAACTGGGGGGGGGGTGTGTCGATTTCTGTCGGATGGATAAATGATTCAGCTGCTTCATGGCCGGTCTGTGGTTCTACACGGATGCTTGCCCGAGATCCTGCCTGGAATGGCGACGTGTCACTAAGCTGTATGCACTACTCTGAACCCCAGAACATCGTAATCTGATCCCCCCACAATGTGATACTAAAACAACAAGAAACCAGGCCAAGGTCGAACTCCAGAAGTTTTTACTATTCTGACTAATCGAGAGGCCATATATCTTATAGGCCCATGCTTAGGTGTGCATACTTCCAATGTACTTCACAAAGCAAAGTAGTCCAACACATGGACGTTATTACGTCATTAACATTCCTTCTATGTCCAGGTGGGAATGTTAAGGGAGGTAACTAGATCCACAGAGTGTGAATGTTAAGGGAGGTAACTAGAGCCACAGAGTGGGAATGTTAAGGGAGGTAACTAGAGCTACAGAGTGGGACTGTTAAGGGAGGTAACTAGAGCCAGAGTCGGAATGTTAAGGGATGTAACTAGAGCTACAGAGTGGGAATGTTAAGGGAGGTAACTAGAGCTACAGAGTGAGAATGTTAAGGGAGGTAATTAGAGCTACAGAGTGGGAATGTTAAGGGATGTAACTAGAACCATAGAGTGGGAATGTTAAGGGAGGTAACTAAAACCATATAGTGGGAATGTTAAGGGAGGTAACTAGAGCCACAGTCGGAATGTTAAGGGAGGTAACTAGAACCATAGAGTGGGAATGTTAAGGGAGGTAACTAGAACCATAGAGTGGGAATGTTAAGGGAGATAACTAGAGCCACAGAGTGGGAATGTTCAGGGAGATAACTAGAACCATAGAGTGGGAATGTTAAGGGAGATAACTAGAGCCACAGAGTGGGAATGTTAAGGGAGGTAACTAGAACCATAGAGTGGGAATGTTAAGGGAGGTAACTAGAACCATAGAGTGGGACTGTTAAGGAGGTAACTAGAACCACATAGTAGGAATGTTACGGGAGGTAACTAGAGCCACATAGTAGGAATGTTAAGGGAGGTAATTAGAGCCACAGAGGGAATGTTAAGGGAGGTAACTAGAGCCACAGTCGGAATGTTAAGGGAGGTAACTAGAGCCACAGAGTGGGAATGTTAAGGGAGATAACTAGAGCCACAGAGTGGGAATGTTAAGGGAGGTAACTAGAACCATAGAGTGGGAATGTTAAGGGAGGTAACTAGAACCATAGAGTGGGACTGTTAAGGAGGTAACTAGAACCACATAGTAGGAATGTTACGGGAGGTAACTAGAGCCACATAGTAGGAATGTTAAGGGAGGTAATTAGAGCCACAGAGGGAATGTTAAGGGAGGTAACTAGAGCCACAGTCGGAATGTTAAGGGAGGTAACTAGAGCCACAGAGTGGGAATGTTAAGGGAGATAACTAGAGCCACAGAGTGGGAATGTTAAGGGAGGTAACTAGAGCCACAGTCGGAATGTTAAGGGAGGTAACTAGAGCCACAGAGTGGGAATGTTAAGGGAGGTAACTAGAGCCACAGTGGGAATGTTAAGGGAGGTAACTAGAGCCACAGAGTGGGAATGTTAAGGGAGGTAACTAGAACCATATAGTGGGAATGTTAAGGAGGTAACTAGAACCATAGAGTGGGAATGTTAAGGGAGGTAACTAGAACCATAGAGTGGGACTGTTAAGGAGGTAACTAGAACCTTAGAGTGGGAATGTTAAGGGAGGTAACTAGAACCATAGAGTGGGAATGTTAAGGGAGGTAACTAGAACCATAGAGTGGGAATGTTAAGGGAGGTAACTAGAACCATAGAGTGGGACTGTTAAGGAGGTAACTAGAACCATAGAGTGGGAATGTTAAGGGAGGTAACTAGAGCCACAGTCGGAATGTTAAGGGAGGTAACTAGAGCCACATAGTAGGAATGTTAAGGGAGGTAACTAGAACCATAGAGTGGGAATGTTAAGGGAGATAACTAGAGCCACAGAGTGGGAATGTTAAGGGAGGTAACTAGAACCATAGAGTGGGAATGTTAAGGGAGGTAACTAGAACCATAGAGTGGGAATGTTAAGGGAGGTAACTAGAACCATAGAGTGGGAATGTTAAGGGAGATAACTAGAGCCACATAGTGGGAATGTTAAGGGAGGTAACTAGAACCATAGAGTGGGAATGTTAAGGGAGGTAACTAGAACCATAGAGTGGGACTGTTAAGGGAGGTAACTAGAACCATAGAGTGGGAATGTTAAGGGAGGTAACTAGAACCATAGAGTGGGAATGTTAAGGAGGTAACTAGAACCATAGAGTGGGAATGTTAAGGGAGGTAACTAGAGCCACAGTCGGAATGTTAAGGGAGGTAACTAGAGCCATAGAGGAATGTTAAGGGAGGTAACTAGAGCCATAGGGGAATGTTAAGGGAGGTAACTAGAACCATAGAGTGGGAATGTTAAGGGAGGTAACTAGAACCATATAGTGGGAATGTTAAGGGAGGTAACTAGAGCCACAGTCGGAATGTTAAGGGAGGTAACTAGAACCATAGAGTGGGAATGTTAAGGGAGGTAACTAGAACCATAGAGTGGGAATGTTAAGGGAGATAACTAGAGCCACATAGTTGGAATGTTAAGGGAGATAACTAGAACCATATAGTGGGAATGTTAAGGGAGATAACTAGAGCCACAGAGTGGGAATGTTAAGGGAGGTAACTAGAACCATAGAGTGGGACTGTTAAGGAGGTAACTAGAACCATAGAGTGGGAATGTTAAGGGAGGTAACTAGAGCCACAGTCGGAATGTTAAGGGAGGTAACTAGAATGACATAGTAGGAATGTTAAAGGAGGTAACTAGAACCATAGAGTGGGAATGTTAAGGGAGGTAACTAGAGCCACAGAGTGGGAATGTTAAGGGAGGTAACTAGAGCCACAGTCGGAATGTTAAGGGAGGTAACTAGAGCCACATAGTAGGAATGTTAAGGGAGGTAATTAGAGCCACAGAGTGGGAATGTTAAGGGAGGTAACTAGAGCCACAGTCGGAATGTTAAGGGAGGTAACTAGAGCCACAGAGTGGGAATGTTAAGGGAGATAACTAGAGCCACAGAGTGGGAATGTTAAGGGAGGTAACTAGAACCATAGAGTGGGACTGTTAAGGGAGGTAACTAGAACCATAGAGTGGGACTGTTAAGGAGGTAACTAGAACCATAGAGTGGGAATGTTAAGTGAGGTAGCTAGAGCCACAGTCGGAATGTTAAGGGAGGTAACTAGAGCCACATAGTAGGAATGTTAAGGGAGGTAATTAGAGCCACAGAGTGGGAATGTTAAGGGAGGTAACTAGAGCCACAGTCGGAATGTTAAGGGAGGTAACTAGAGCCACAGTGTGGGAATGTTAAGGGAGGTAACTAGAGCCATAGAGTGGGAATGTTAAGGGAGGTAACTAGAGCCACAGAGTGGGAATGTTAAGTGAGGTAACTAGAACCATAGAGTGGGAATGTTAAGGGAGATAACTAGAGCCACAGAGTGGGAATGTTAAGGGAGGTAACTAGAACCATATAGTGGGAATGTTAAGGGAGGTAACTAGAGCCACAGTCGGAATGTTAAGGGAGGTAACTAGAACCATAGAGTGGGAATGTTAAGGGAGGTAACTAGAACCATAGAGTGGGAATGTTAAGGGAGATAACTAGAGCCACATAGTTGGAATGTTAAGGGAGATAACTAGAACCATATAGTGGGAATGTTAAGGGAGATAACTAGAGCCACAGAGTGGGAATGTTAAGGGAGGTAACTAGAACCATAGAGTGGGACTGTTAAGGAGGTAACTAGAACCATAGAGTGGGAATGTTAAGGGAGGTAACTAGAGCCACAGTCGGAATGTTAAGGGAGGTAACTAGAACCATAGAGTGGGAATGTTAAGGGAGGTAACTAGAACCATAGAGTGGGACTGTTAAGGGAGGTAACTAGAGCCACATAGTAGGAATGTTAAGGGAGGTAATTAGAGCCACAGAGTGGGAATGTTAAGGGAGGTAACTAGAACCATAGAGTGGGACTGTTAAGGGAGGTAACTAGAACCATAGAGTGGGAATGTTAAGTGAGGTAGCTAGAGCCACAGTCGGAATGTTAAGGGAGGTAACTAGAGCCACATAGTAGGAACGTTAAGGGAGGTAATTAGAGCCACAGAGTGGGAATGTTAAGGGAGGTAACTAGAGCCACAGTCGGAATGTTAAGGGAGGTAACTAGAGCCACAGTGTGGGAATGTTAAGGGAGGTAACTAGAGCCATATAGTGGGAATGTTAAGGGAGGTAACTAGAGCCACAGAGTGGGAATGTTAAGGGAGGTAACTAGAGCCACAGAGTGGGAATGTTAAGGGAGATAACTAGAGCCACAGAGTGGGAATGTTAAGGGAGATAACTAGAGCCACAGAGTGGGAATGTTAAGTGAGGTAACTAGAACCATAGAGTGGGAATGTTAAGGGAGATAACTAGAGCCACAGAGTGGGAATGTTAAGGGAGGTAACTAGAACCTTAGAGTGGGACTGTTAAGGAGGTAACTAGAACCATAGAGTGGGACTGTTAAGGGAGATAACTAGAACCATAGAGTGGGACTGTTAAGGAGGTAACTAGAACCTTAGAGTGGGAATGTTAAGGGAGATAACTAGAACCTTAGAGTGGGAATGTTAAGGGAGGTAACTAGAACCATATAGTGGGATATGTTAAGGGAGATAACTAGAACCATAGAGTGGGAATGTTAAGGGAGGTAACTAGAACCATATAGTGGGATATGTTAAGGGAGATAACTAGAGCCACAGAGTGGGAATGTTAAGGGAGGTAACTAGAACCATAAAGTGGGAATGTTAAGGGAGGTAACTAGAACCATATAGTGGGAATGTTAAGGGAGGTAACTAGAACCATATAGTGGGACTGTTAAGGGAGGTAACTAGAACCATATAATGGGAATGTTTAGGGAGATAACTAGAACCATAGAGTGGGAATGTTAAGGGAGGTAACTAGAACCATAGAGTGGGAATGTTAAGGGAGGTAATTAGAGCCACAGAGTGTAAATGTTAAGGGAGATAACTAGAGCTACAGAGTGTGAATGTTAAGGGAGATAACTAGAGCCACAGAGTGTGAATGTTAAGGGAGGTAACTAGAGCCACATAAGAGTGGGACTGTTAAGGAGGTAACTAGAACCATAGAGTGGGAATGTTAAGGGAGGTAACTAGAACCATATAGTGGGAATGTTAAGGGAGGTAACTAGAACCATAGAGTGGGAATGTTAAGGGAGGTAACTAGAACCATATAGTGGGAATGTTAAGGGAGGTAATCAGAACCATATAGTGGGAATGTTAAGGGAGATAACTAGAACCATAGAGTGGGAATGTTAAGGGAGATAACTAGAACCATAGAGTGGGACTGTTAAGGAGGTAACTAGAACCATAGAGTGGGAATGTTAAGGGAGGTAACTAGAACCATAGAGTGGGAATGTTAAGGGAGGTAACTAGAGCCACAGAGTGTAAATGTTAAGGGAGATAACTAGAGCTACAGAGTGTGAATGTTAAGGGAGATAACTAGAGCCACAGAGTGTGAATGTTAAGGGAGGTAACTAGAGCCACAGAGTGGGAATGTTAAGGGAGGTAACTAGAGCCACAAAAGAGTGGGAATGTTAAGGGAGGTAACTAGAGCCACAAAAGAGTGGGCCCGAGAACAAAGGAGAGCAGCCAATAACAAACTGATTACCTTAATTGCGACTACATTTCCATTTCTCTTTGACTTATCCGATATTTGATGTAAAATGTTGAGCATCTGGGTACAAATGAATTGGTTATTGCGAAATTAATAGTAGTAGCGATCTAAAACTCGAATGTGGGTAATTGTAGCTACAATTACGTGCACACGGTTTGGGGGGGCGGGCGTGATTTAAAAGTCGCACTAACAACTGTGATCATATGGCGACTCCAGCATTATCAGTGGCGGAAGACTGCTGCCATTCCAAATGATATTTCAGGCACGAATGGGCACCTGGATAGAACCACCGACCTTCCGCAAGCCAGCTGGATAACTTCTTCACATGAAAGTATTCGATACCCCCAGTAGGATTTGAACCTACTGCAGTGCAGGACAAGTGATTTCAATTAAATGAACGCAACCACTCGGCCACTGAGGACCCTCTGTACACATTGTAGGCTTTAGCAAATACGCTTTCTGTGATTCCCTTGACCGACTGCGGACATGACCAACTTGATCTTGTGATAAGCAGACATGACCAATCTGATCTTGTGATAAGCAGACATGACCAATCTGATCATGTGATAAGCAGACATGACCAATCTGATCTTGTGATAAGCAGACATGACCAATCTGATCTTGTGATAAGCAGACATGACCAATCTGATCTTGTGATAAGCAGACATGACCAATCTGATCTTGTGATAAGCAGACATGACCAATCTGATCTTGTGATAAGCAGACATGACCAATCTGATCTTGTGATAAGCAGACATGACCAATCTGATCTTGTGATAAGCAGACATGACCAATCTGATCTTGTGATAAGCAGACATGACCAATCTGATCTTGTGATAAGCAGACATGACCAATCTGATCTTGTGATAAGCAGACATGACCAATCTGGTCTTGTGATAAGCAGACATGACCAATCTGATCATGTGATAAGCAGACATGACCAATCTGATCATGTGATAAGCAGACATGACCAATCTGATCTTGTGATAAGCAGACATGACCAATCTGATCTTGTGATAAGCAGACATGACCAATCTGATCTTGTGATAAGCAGACATGACCAATCTGATCATGTGATAAGCAGACATGACCAATCTGATCTTGTGATAAGCAGACATGACCAATCTGATCTTGTGATAAGCAGACATGACCAATCTGATCTTGTGATAAGCAGACATGACCAATCTGATCTTGTGATAAGCAGACATGACCAATCTGATCTTGTGATAAGCAGACATGACCAATCTGATCTTGTGATAAGCAGACATGACCAATCTGATCTTGTGATAAGCAGACATGACCAATCTGATCTTGTGATAAGCAGACATGACCAATCTGATCTTGTGATAAGCAGACATGACCAATCTGATCTTGTGATAAGCAGACATGACCAATCTGATCTTGTGATAAGCAGACATGACCAATCTGATCTTGTGATAAGCAGACATGACCAATCTGATCTTGTGATAAGCAGACATGACCAATCTGATCATGTGATAAGCAGACATGACCAATCTGATCTTGTGATAAGCAGACATGACCAATCTGATCTTGTGATAAGCAGACATGACCAATCTGATCATGTGATAAGCAGACATGACCAATCTGATCATGTGATAAGCAGACATGACCAATCTGGTCTTGTGATAAGCAGACATGACCAATCTGATCTTGTGATAAGCAGACATGACCAATCTGGTCTTGTGATAAGCAGACATGACCAATCTGATCATGTGATAAGCAGACATGACCAATCTGATCATGTGATAAGCAGACATGACCAATCTGATCTTGTGATAAGCAGACATGACCAATCTGATCATGTGATAAGCAGACATGACCAATCTGATCATGTGATAAGCAGACATGACCAATCTGATCTTGTGATAAGCAGACATGACCAATCTGATCTTGTGATAAGCAGACATGACCAATCTGATCATGTGATAAGCAGACATGACCAATCTGATCATGTGATAAGCAGACATGACCAATCTGATCATGTGATAAGCATACATGACCAATCTGATCTTGTGATAAGCAGACATGACCAATCTGATCATGTGATAAGCAGACATGACCAATCTGATCTTGTGATAAGCAGACATGACCAATCTGATCTTGTGATAAGCAGACATGACCAATCTGATCTTGTGATAAGCAGACATGACCAATCTGATCATGTGATAAACATACATGACCAATCTGATCTTGTGATAAGCAGACATGACCAATCTGATCTTGTGATAAGCAGACATGACCAATGTGATCATGTGATAAGCAGACATGACCAATCTGATCTTGTGATAAGCAGACATGACCAATCTGATCTTGTGATAAGCAGACATGACCAATCTGATCTTGTGATAAGCAGACATGACCAATCTGGTCTTGTGATAAGCAGACATGACCAATCTGATCTTGTGATAAGCAGACATGACCATTCTGATCTTGTGATAAGCAGACATGACCAATCTGATCTTGTGATAAGCAGACATGACCAATCTGATCTTGTGATAAGCAGACATGACCAATCTGATCTTGTGATAAGCAGACATGACCAATCTGATCTTGTGATAAGCAGACATGACCAATCTGATCTTGTGATAAGCAGACATGACCAATCTGATCTTGTGATAAGCAGACATGACCAATCTGATCTTGTGATAAGCAGACATGACCAATCTGATCTTGTGATAAGCAGACATGACCAATCTGATCTTGTGATAAGCAGACATGACCAATCTGATCTTGTGATAAGCAGACATGACCAATCTGGTCTTGTGATAAGCAGACATGACCAATCTGATCATGTGATAAGCATACATGACCAATCTGATCTTGTGATAAGCAGACATGACCAATGTGATCATGTGATAAGCAGACATGACCAATCTGATCTTGTGATAAGCAGACATGACCAATGTGATCATGTGATAAGCAGACATGACCAATCTGATCTTGTGATAAGCAGACATGACCAATCTGATCATGTGATAAGCAGACATGACCAATCTGGTCTTTTGATAAGCAGACACAGCCTTTTGTGTGGTTTATGTTTATTTATCGTCGCTACCGGTTGCCCATATGAGCGACGCCTCCTGAAGAGATTAGTTATTTTAGATTTTGGAGGATAGTGCAATGATACAGAGAGAGACCCAATCCAGAGCCTCCTCTGGTTCTTTTACGTGCACGGTGTAAAGCACCGACACGAGACCTCGGTTTAACGTCCCATTTGAAAGACTGTTAATTTTATTAAGGTCAGACGGGGGATCGAACCTGCGATCCCTGGATTACCAGTCCTGCGTGTTACCACTGGACTACAGATCCGTCTCTGCAGACACAGCCAATCTGAGCAGACAATGCCAATGTTATCAAGGGCCGAGCAGACAGTCAATCTGATCAAGGTCCAAGCAGACACAGTGAATCTGATTATGGGGCTTGCCCAATAGTGGGCATTCTCTTATTTTACAGATGGCACATAAAATCACAATGCAGCTATATATTTCTTAATCAGTTTTATTCTAGCATAAATTGAAGCCAGGTCCGACTCACGTCAGTGTGACTATCGTTACACAACAACAACAACAGATTTAAATATACCCTACTGTGTCATTGTTTATACATATATTTCTTAAAACATTCATTATATACAATAACAACTCGTAACATGCAAGTTCACAATTCATTATATTTATATTGCAGTATATACTGGGCTATAAATCGACCTCATTCATGAGTCAAGGTCATACTTTGTGGATAGGAAATATCATTTTACATGCACTCAATCATAAGTCTATTTTAGAAAATTTCTTGTTCCTTAAAATCTCTCGAAGCAGACGATCAACAAATGGGCAAGATAAATGGTGAAACTAATGTAATAATTTAACATTACTGGTCTGGTTTAGTTTTCGAAATAAAAATTAATTTACGGAAAAAATATTGTGCGACTTGGCTGTACTAGTAAATTGGACAGACTATAGAGTGGTGCTCGGCGTAAATCCCACATATAATGCCCGGGTATCAAACCACTAGAAAACAGCATACCACAGACGGATCTGTAGTCCAGTGGTAACACACTGGACTGGTAATCCAGGGATCACAGGTTCGATCCCCAATCTGACCCTAATAAAATTAACAGTCTTTCAGATGGGACTTTAAACCAAGGTCTTGTGTCGGTTCTGTACACTGTGCATGTAAAAGAACACAAGGAGACTCTGGAATGGGTATCTGTCTGTATCATTGCACTATCCTCCAAAAATCTAAAATGATTAATCTCTTCAGGAGGCGTTGCTCATATGGGCAACCGGTAGCGACGATAAATAAACGTAAAACACACACAAACTACAGTCACCAGTTTGAACTAAAGATAGGAACCTAATGATTATTAGGATTGGGCATCGGTCGATTGGGAAAATAAAAAAAATAGATAGGTTTTCAGAGATTTGTCAATATTTCTTGAAAACAAATCACAAGATATGCAAAGCTTATTCGCATGAACAGTGGGTACCAGGATAACACAGTGGGTACCAGGATAACACGGTGGGTACCAGGATAACACGGTGGGTACTGGGATAACACAGTGGGTACCGGGATAACACAGAGTGCACCAGGATAACATGGTGGGTACCAGGACAGGATAACACGGTGGGTACCAGGATAGCACGGTGGGTACCAGGATAACCTGTTAGTCACTCACTACCAAATTTACAGATTATTTAAATGATAACTTCTCACTTGAGCAAAAACTAAGCATACATTTCACATAACTACATCCAATCTATTAAATGAGAAACTTTCTACAAAATGTAATAAATTTCCCTCAACATGTAAGTACATGTAGATCTGGACAGAGGGAGGTAATTTCCTCATTAATTTTATTCATAATTTGTCCTTGGAATGTATATTAGCAGCGAAACCGCAAACTTACATACCCATTTTAGAGCCCAATTACTGTGTACAGAATCTGTTGTGATAGCCCTTGTACAGAGAGCATTATACATCCCTTTTACAGAACCAGCTTCGATGGCCCTTGCACAGAGCCTGTTTAGTTGGCCTTTGTACAGAGTCCGTTTAGATAGCCTTTGTACAGCGAGCATTATACATCCCTTTTACAGAACCAGTTTACATGGCCCCTGTACAAAGTCTGTTAGATGGCCCTTGTACAGAGTCAGTTTAGATAGCCTTTGTACAGAGAGCATTATACATCCCTTTTACACAACCAGTTTACATGGCCCTTGCACAGAGCCTGTTTAGTTGGCCATTTTACAAAGCCAGTTTACATGGCCCTTGCACAGAGCCTGTTTAGTTGGCCTTTTTACAAAGCCAGCTTAGATGGCCCTTGCACAGAGCCTGTTTAGTTGGCCTTTTTACAAAGCCAGTTTAGATGGCCCTTGTATAGAGCCTGTTTAGTTGGCCTTTTTACAAAGCCAGTTTAGATGGCCCTTGTATAGAGCCTGTTTAGTTTGCCTTTTTACAAAGCCATTTTAGATGGCCCTTGCACAGAGCCTGTTTAGTTTGCCCTTATACAGAGCCTGCTTAGATGGCATTTGTACAGGCAACATTTAGATGGCCCTTTCACAGAGCATGTTTGCATAGCAAATTAGAGGATAATGGATCGCAGGTTTGCCCCCTTTTCATCCAACATACTAACTTGACCAATTACAGTATTCTGAATGTGACTCTAAACGAAGGTTTCGGACTGTTGCTTTACATGCAAGACAAGCCTCTGATATAGGTCTCTTTCTGTATCTTGATTATTGTCCTTAGAACCTAATGAGACTCTAAACAAAGGTTTCGGACTGTTGCTTTACATGTAAGACAAGCTTTGATATGGGTCTCTTTATGTATCTTGATTATTGCCCTTAGAACCTAAACTGATTGATGTCTTCAGGGAATATTAGTATTACTCAAGTAGTACATCAGTAGCTTCGAGAAATAAACACACACATAATTATACACACACAATATAAATTTTCTTTCGGAAATATTTCGATGTCGATATTGTAATTGTAGCAATCATTTTATTATCGTCTTTTAACATAAATCTAGGAACAGTAACAAATGATTGATAATATTCGTTCGACTGTTAAAATGTTAAAACCATGTTCGAATAGAGAAAAAAATGGCATTTTTATAAAAAATGTTTCGTAAACGCTGAAATCTGTCGTCCACATTAATGTTTGTAAATAGCAGACTGACAGAAATAAGACTTTAATAAATGATTTACTGGGTCTGAAATATGACTTTAATCAATGATTGACTGGGTCAGAAATATGACTTTAATCAATGATTGAGAGGGTGATTGGTGAGCTTATCTTTATCTGAAAGACGAATGACAAAGTACTAGATAATATGCATACAATCACGGTATATTACACTACAGATGTGCCCGTGAGACATGGATGGTGTTGCTGTCGCGTTTCTTCAAATTTGGCCTACTGATGGTGCACTATATACATATAGTTTATACCAATTTATTTTAGCTCGATTGCGAAACAAGTTCTTACAACTTACAATAATCACTCTGGAGACCTCATTCCTGATGGAATCCATCGCCACGAGGGAGAGAGAAGAGGCAATGTGGAATTTAAATGCCTTGGTTATTGAGTTTGTTACAGATATATAATTGTGCCCAGATACAATGTGACCAATGGAAAAAATCTAAATAAGCTTTTAGCTTTCGATTTAATCTACATCCTCTTGAGTATTAATGTTACAACTTGATGTAAATATTGATGGATAAAATATGTTTAAACTAGGGATGGCAATGAATAGCGATTATACTATTCGAATATTCAGTTGGGACGGTATTCGAATATTCAATAATCAAAAACTTAAAATCACTCAAACTCTTATAAAATTGCCAAACTAACCTAATTTCTGTTTTACGCGTAAATGTCATCTTCTTCAAATGATTATTGAGATTGTACCCAAAAATGGTAAATCCAATGTGCATAGATTACACCTAGCAGTTTTCTTATTCTCAGAGAGTCAAGCATTTCCAAATGTGTGACTGAGCAGGTGGTACTTTTGAGGACAATATAATATTTTTTCCGAATACTGGAATAGTATATGAATATTCGGACGTTCGAGCGAATATTTGAATATTCAAATATTCGTTGCCATCATTTAAACTAAACTAATATGACCAAGCTTCAGAAAGTTTGGATAATAGTTACAAGAATTAGAGGTCAATGACTAAGTAGGGAAAATGAGGAATTTGTTGATTTTATAATCCCCGCTGAGGGATTATCATTATTGTTGTTGCAGAAATGTTTCGAGTATAAAGTTAGGGATGCACTAAATTAATTATTAATAGAAAAATCTGTTTTCTAGCAATTCCAAGGGTCACCGATGGGATTAGGACAGGCTATGCTAGGACACAAAGTAGTATGGGGTTGCATATCTGTGCCAAATGTACTGAAACTCCAATCATCTGTTATAATAATGGCCGCTATACAAGATATTTCAGTAATTCAAGGCCTATAACTGCAGCTATTATACGGTCAATGGTTTGTAGAAAGTTTTGATTCAATTCCAAACAAAGAATTTGAAGATATTGGCCGTGACGGAATTTTAGGGTCAATAACTCTACTGCGAGTATAGACGCAAGCCCATGTAGGTGCATATTTATACTAAATATAATTAAATTCCATTCCTTTTAAAGATACAGCTCCAAATAAACAGACGGACGGTACAGCCAAGACAATACCGGTACACGTTAGGAGGGATATTATAACTTGGTTATCCAACTTGTCACTGACATTATGCCCTGATATAGAGCTACATCTACAACTTCACAAACTTTTCAGAAAGATTGGACAAAGAGAATCGTAATTGTGTTGCATGTAAATGGTTAAACCTGATGGACAGGTTGTTACTGGGGCAATGCGACTGATGATCCATACAGATTGTGTTCATACACAAATATGGCTAGATTTCATAAAGATTGGATAATAAATACAAGAATTAGAAGCCCATTACACTCTCTAGTAACACAACCACGGACAGACGGACAAGGTAGTACTTCATTCCGGCCCCATGTTCCTATTCTTGGAATGGTGGGAGCATAAGAATCATAAATACAACTGTCATGAATCTGTATATATCTGCTAATGATCAGCATTGTTGAAAACATAAAGCTCTTTTTAATACATAAAACATCGTCTCCAGCAAATACAACACTCCTAGATGGAGATTAACACACACAAAAATAACACAATGTCATCACACAGATTGTTTGTATCACAAAAATGCTGCACATTTTGATTTTAATGGTATCTTTCTGCATATCTCCTGTCTGGAGCTCCCGAAGCCTCGTTCTGATATAACAAGGTCAAGGTCAGCTTATGAAGCCTCGTTTTGATATAACAAGATCAAGGTCAGCTTATGAAGCCTCGCTCTGATATAAAGTCATGGTCACTTTACACATAATGCTGTCTTCAGTCTGTTACACTAGCCCAAATTTGCATAGTAATGTTTCGACTGTTTTTATGTTTTTGGCTTACTGACCAACAGACTGGCACGTGATCTGGTTACAGAATGTTTCAGCTGAATGCGTCCTCCCCCGGAGGAACATACGAGAATCCCTGGAACATACAGTCTGCTTCCATCACACTTGCACTAACCATCTTGTTTAGGCCTGGGGATTTTCCAACTGATGCTGAAACAACACAAAAATATGATTCTATTAGAAGTGTTTAATTAGTTTACAGTCAAACCTGTGTTAGTGGTCACCTCTATTAAGCAGCCAACCTGCATTAAGCAGCCAGCTTCCAGATTCCCAATATGTTGTTTTGCTATACATTTGACCTCTATTAAGCATGCACCTGTGCTAAGCAGCCACTTTCTGTGATTCCCTTGGCTGGCTGCTTAAGGCAGGTTTGACTGTAATAACATTTTATTGCATACAACAACACAATGATTGACACACACATGAAAGCAAATGGGTTGGGCCACAAGTTCTATCAACATTATAGTAATTGGCCCTCCCCAGTGAAATTAATATATATTTTTATATTTCGGGTTTTACGCCTGCATCAGTACCATTTTGGGCTATATCACCAGCGGGCAATTTACCTAACAACACCTTTCCTGGGCAGGCTCCAGCGGTTAACCAGTACTTGGGTGCACCAACCTCCGTAAGAAACTGCCAACTTTTTCATATAAATGAGACACGGCCTGAGCGGGGCTCGAACCCGTGACCATCAGTGATGATAGGTTACAGTGGTATGCAAGTCAGCGACCTTAACCACTCGACCATGGAGGCGGGCCAGTGAAAATTAAACAAAAAGTTAAACTGAATTGGCAGAATTATATTTCATGTATATAATAACAAGTTTAGTAGACTTTAACAAATCTATTAGAAGTGTTCAATATGAACAGTATAGTTAAAGGAAACAGATAAAGTCTGATTTGTCCCGAAAAGTAAATAGGTCCTTTAACTTGGAATCCTTTGTTTTTATTGTTGCTCCCTAACCATATGTTGCGGTATGATAAATGTGAATTTATCAAAATCGTGTTAATTAATTTATAACATTTTTTTTACAAATAAGTACCCATTGCATATACCGTAGGATATCTGTCGGGTTATAGCAATTTAATTATTATAAGATGAGAAAGTATATGGAAATTGCTAGCATGTTGTGCAAAGGAAACAACGATAAAAACAGAGGAAAACACTTAATAGGACCTCTTTGCTTTTAGGGAGTATTCAGGGGCAGTAACTGACCAATTCCTCTCATTGGAATGTGAACAGTACAGACAATATTATAAAAATCGCACTTGAAATAAGGCAGTTATGGGAATATGAAAACTTGAAAAATAGTTCAAAATGGCTGCTATTTTTAATATTCTGTATGCCAAAATAATGAACACATATGCAACTGATACAAAAATGAGTAAACTTGTTAAACGCTACACTAACAACTTTTAATCTTTTTGTTCTGTTTTTTTAAAAGTTCATTATTGTGTGGGATTACCAGCAAATACAACAAGAGATGGAGGAAGGATGGATGTCAATCAAGTCATGACAATAACTCTTGCCTAGCTACCAGCAAATACAACAAGAGACGGAGGAAGGATGGATGTCAATCAAGTCATCACAATAACTCTTGCCTAGCTATAGAATATGAAAACTTGAAATATTGTTCAAAATGGCTGACAGTTTGATTATTTGGGGGTAGTAGACTTCCTGTTAGCCAAAATAATGAACACAAATAACTCTTGCCTAGCTACCAGCAAATACAACAAGAGACAGAGGAAGGATGGATGTCAATCAAGTCATCACAATAACTCTTGCCTAGCTACCAGCAAATACAACAAGAGATGGAGGAAGGATGGATGTCAATCAAGTCATCACAATAACTCTTGCCTAGCTATAGAATATGAAAACTTGAAATATTGTTCAAAATGGCTGACAGTTTGATTATTTGGGGGTAGTAGACTTCCTGTTAGCCAAAATAATGAACACAAATAACTCTTGCCTAGCTATAGATTGTACACCTACCTGGCACTGGCTCTCTCACAAACTCGGGATCAAAATGTCGCAGGTCTAACTGCCCACTCTGAAAATATAGATAAACAAATATATAGGATTGGAGAACAAGAAACCGTGATACCGTGAGAATCATTAATGACACTACCAAGGTAGCTAGTTAAACTACAGAGGTAACTAACTAATGATACAATCCAGGTAAGTTGATATTGTACAACTTTTAACCCTTAACCTGCCTAACAAATTGGACGGAATGTGCAAAGAACATATCAGCTGCAGCATAACCCCTGCGTTTGATCATGATCTATGTTGTTTGCTATTCTGACAAGTGTTTTAGCTCCACTATCTGAATAGCAAACAGCATAGAGCTTGATCAGATGGCACATTCTGATCTGGCTCTATGCTGTTTGCAAAAGCAACTTTCGTGATTGGTAGGTTACGGGTTAACATTAATTAAAAAGAACATATTATGTATAACCTTATTCGGTGTTCTACTGACATATTTCGCTGCAGGTTACAGAACATTAATTGCCAATTTATTTATTTGGTTTCTAGTAACATATTGAATTTATCTGTGGAATAAATAGTTAGATATTTGATTGTTTGTAACCAGTTAACAGTTCTACACTTTTGGCTTACATGTGAACTGTAGGGGCATCTTTCATTTGAAAGAGGGAAAATTAACCATTAAAATTCTGAATTAATTGGAAGGAATGTGCAAACAACATAGATCCAGATAAGCTGCAGGGTAATGCTGCATCTGATCAGAATCTACATATATGTCGCTTGCTTTTCAGTCAAGTGTTTTAGCTCCACGATCCGAATTGCAAACAGCATAGAGCCTGATCAGACGACACGCTCATCTGATCTGGCTCTGTGCTTTTGCAACAATGAATGTACTCGTTTCCAGCACAGTAATGAATGATACATACAACATTAGGGTTATACGGCGGGTCGATTTTCTTTGCATCTAAGTCAAGCCAGTTGACATCAGAAAAGAAGCCATGTGCTTTGATCTCCTGGAAATCTTTTTTGGCGCCTAGCCGCTGCTCCTTCTCTTTCTGCAGCAACTGGAAAAGTTAAATGATCGTATCAGAGCTCGCCCAAATAGAAACTGCTATCCGCTTTATCTGCGGCAACTGGAAAAGTTAATTATCATATCAGAGCTCGCCCAAATAGAAACTGCTATCTGCTTTATCTGCGGCAACTGGAAAAGTTAATTATCATATCAGAGCTCGCCCAAATAGAAACTACTATCTGCTTTATCTGCAGAAACTGGAAAAGTTAAATGGTCGTATCAGAGCTCGCCCAAATAGAAACTACTATCTGCTTTATCTGCAGAAACTGGAAAAGTTAAATCGTCGTATCAGAGCTCGCCCAAATAGAAACTATTATCTGCTTTATCTGCGGCAACTGGAAAAGTTAAATGATCCTATCAGAGCTCGCCCAAAGAGAAACTACTATCTGCTTTATCTGCGGCAACTGGAAAAGTTAAATGATCCTATCAGAGCTCGCCCAAATAGAAACTACTATCTGCTTTATCTGCGGCAACTGGAAAAGTTAAATGATCCTATCAGAGCTCGCCCAAAGAGAAACTACTATCTGCTTTATCTGCGGCAACTGCTAAGCTTAAGTTCATCATTTTAGATATAAATACACGCTATCAGCATATAGTATGGGCCCTTGTGTTACTCTGTACTCCTTCATCGAGTGGTTGCATGTAGGATCAAATCACTTGCCCTTCATCGCCACAGATTTAGTCTATACAAATGTATTTGTGCTCGATTGCGAAACAAGTTCAACTTATATCAATCACTCTCGAGACCTCATTCCTGATGGAATCCATCGCCACGAGAGAGAAGAGGCATGTGGAATTTAAATGCCTTGCTTGCCTAAGGAAACGATCGTAACGGCTCCAGTGGGGTTCAAACTCTGAGCCTTTCGCACCTGAAGCGAACGCGCTACCACATGGTGTGTGAGTCATTCTGTGAGGAAACAATCCAAATGGCTTGCAGAAAGTCGGTGATTCTTTGTTTGGTTTTTTGGGTTACTTTCACCGCTAGCGTGCAAATGGAAATGTGAAATGGAAATGTGAAATGGAAATGTGAAATGGAAATGTGAAATGGAAATGTGCACAAACAAATTACTAAAATTCACTAAAAGAACATCTTAACCAGACAAAGTTTGAATAATTTAACATTCCGATATTGTAATTAAGACTATCCTTAGCTAACTAGATAATAAATTAACGAGATACATGTATGTTGAACACAGATAACCATTCTAAAGCAGCTACATAATAGTTTCATTAAGCTATTTACTCTAACCAATCTGTTTACTAAAGCGAAAGATTTGCGACTACAACAAGAATCATGTTGTTACTAAAAAAGTCCCCTATTCTCGAGGTACTAAGACTTATTTCAGTATTACAATGACATGTAGCATGGCTTCCCCTATTCTCGAGGTACTAAGACTTATTTCAGTATTACAATGACATGTAGCATGGCTTCCCCTATTCTCGAGGTACTAAGACTTATTTCAGTATTACAATGGCATATAGCATGGCTTCCCCTATTCTCGAGGTACTAAGACTTATTTCAGTATTACAATGACATGTAGCATGGCTTCCCCTATTCTCGAGGTACTAAGACTTATTTCAGTATTACAATGACATGTAGCATGGCTTCCCCTATTCTCGAGGTACTAAGACTTTATTCAACATTACAATGGCATGTAGCATGGTTTGGTCAACAGGTACTAAAATAAATGTTTTAATATTAAGGAGGTTGATAGTTTGTACAAATATATCTTATCTTGAATGCGAAACAAGATCTTAGAAATTGAGACTAATCATTCTCGAACCCTAATTCCTGATGCAATCCATTGCAATGTGAGAGAGTGGGAGGTAATGTGGATCCAAGTGTCTAGTTAAGACAAATTTATTTAGCTCGATTGTGAAACAAGTTCCTACAACTTATATTAATCACTCCTGAGACCTCATTCCTGGCCATGTGGAATTTAAATGCCTTGCCTAAGGGCACAATCGTAACGGCTACAGCTGGGAGCAAACTCCGGACCTTTCGCACCATAAGCGAACATGCTACCACTGCGCTATCATGACTTCCACTTGTCTAGACTAAGGACATCACTACAGTGTTAGAGTGTTTCTAGTGGGGCTTGAACTTGCACCACTCAGTTACTAGGTGGACATTACATCCATTACACCACATAGGCACCACAGATTAATCAATTGTTGTAATGGATGTGACGTTCACCTCATAATCGAGAGATTGCAAGCTTGAACCCCGCCAGAACCAAGGTGGTGGTGTTCTTAGGCAAGACGCTTAAATCCACACTAATTCTCGTCTCTTTTCTTTCCCTCGTGGCGATGGATTCCATCATGAATAATGTCACGAGGGCGATTATACTATTATTATGCTATAGGAACTTGTTTCGCAATCGAGGTAAAAGAATTTGTTTGTGTTTTTGGGGTGTAATGTCGCACAAACAGCTTATGTACTATGGTGACTCTCCATTATTGGTGGAGGAAGACCCAGGGTGCCCCTCCGAGCAGTATTTCACACAGGAATGGGCACCCGGGTATAATCACTGACCTACTGCAAGTCAGCTGGATAGCTTCCTCACTTGAAAGAATTTGACACCCCCAGTGGGATTCAAACCTACAGCGGTAATGGGCAAGTGATTTGAAGGACCATAACCACTCGGCCACGAAAACAATTTGTAAAAACTAATGTAATACATGAGATAATATGACTCACCCCTTCTAACAATGACCTGGCTGATGCCGACACATTTGTTCGCAGTCGCAGCGGTTTGTACAGAATATTGTCATACATTTCTGCTGTATCTCGACTGTAAAATGGAGGCTGGATAAATAAAATACACATTTATACCACAAATGAATCTGTTGAGTTGTAAATCACAAAACGACGTATTGGATGCATTTACTCCACACAAGGCATCTCTGTTGCTTAATGATTAAGGTGTCGTAGGTTCGAGCTCTGTTAGGGGTTCATTCAGATATAGCTGGTTGGTGAGCCACCAGATAGTCTTGGTTACTGATTGCCAATCAGCCTGGCCCCGAGGTTATAAATTTTTTCTCAGATCTCAAACGAGAGCTCAAATGATCTAGTTAATACAAATTTATTTTAGCTCGATTGCGAAACAAGTTATTTCAACTTATATAAATCACTCTCGAGACCTCATTCCTGATGGAATCCATAAAATCCAAAAAAGCTACAATGAATGCATTTTAACGTACAAAAGATTTTTGCCGTGTCAATAATGAGCACTATTTCCTGTTTCCGAGTGATCTATATATATTATACAGGTCTGAATGTACTTGGTAGTAGTTACAGTTATGGTTTCCGGTTAACCGCAGCTGAAACATTTTGGTCTATAAATAACCAGGTGTTCTGCATATACTCGTATATACAATCATGTTCTTACTATATATAATTATGCAGTCCCATTTGGCTGCAGGCAATTCGTGTCACCAAACATTACCATTCACATTTTATGATTACTTTTCTCTTTATTCAGAAGTACACATTTATAAATTATATATACACACGTACATCGAAGTAAGTAAATTAATTTAAAAACAGTTGAGTTTATTCCAAGTGGAAAAATACAGCATTAACTATCTTACGAGTATGACACTGTGTGTATGACGCAAAAATAAGGAATCTTACCAGTCCGTACATCATCTCGTACAACACAGCTCCCAGACACCACCAGTCTACTGTTTTATCGTACGGCTGTTTCCGCAAAACTTCTGGAGCCAAGTACTGTAAGAAAGTCGCGAAATCTTATTATAATGATATTGTTAGGCCGTAAAACCAAACGGAAACAAAAGAACATGACTCCCAGACATGACCAGTCAAGCACCTTATTATATGGCTGTTTCCGTAAAACACGCCTAGTAACATGACTCCCAGACATGACCAGTCAAGCACCTTATTATACGGCTGTTTCCGTAAAACATGTCTAGTAACATGCTGAAATTCATTTATCAGGAACGTTAATGTTGATCGTATTTGTTGATAAACAATCATCACAACAATGCACATTACAGTCCCCCCCTCAATGCACATTACAGTCCCCCCTCAATGCACATTACAGTCCCCCTCAATGCACATTACAGTCCCCACTCAATGCACATTACAGTCCCCCCTCAATGCACATTACAGTCCCCCCCTCAATGCACATTACAGTCCCCCCCTCAATGCACATTACAGTCCCCCCTCAATGCACATTACAGTCCCCCCCTCAATGCACATTACAGTCCCCCCTCAATGCACATTACAGTCCCCCCTCAATGCACATTACAGTCCCCCTCAATGCACATTACAGTCCCCCCTCAATGCACATTACAGTCCCCCCTCAATGCACATTACAGTCCCCCCTCAATGCACATTACAGTCCCCCCCTCAATGCACATTACAGTCCCCCCCTCAACATTACAGTCCCCCCTCAATGCACATTACAGTCCCCCTCAATGCACATTACAGTCCCCCCTCAATGCACATTACAGTCCCCCTCAATGCACATTACAGTCCCCCCTCAATGCACATTACAGTCCCCACTCAATGCACATTACAGTCCCCCCTCAATGCACATTACAGTCCCCCCATCAATGCACATTACAGTCCCCCCCTCAATGCACATTACAGTCCCCCCCTCAATGCACATTACAGTCCCCCCTCAATGCACATTACAGTCCCCCCCTCAATGCACATTACAGTCCCCCCTCAATGCACATTACAGTCCCCCCTCAATGCACATTACAGTCCCCCTCAATGCACATTACAGTCCCCCCTCAATGCACATTACAGTCCCCCTCAATGCACATTACAGTCCCCCCTCAATGCACATTACAGTCCCCCCCTCAATGCACATTACAGTCCCCCCCTCAATGCACATTACAGTCCCCCCTCAATGCACATTACAGTCCCCCCTCAATGCACATTACAGTCCCCTCTCAATGCACATTACAGTCCCCCCTCAATGCACATTACAGTCCCCCCTCAATGCACATTACAGTCCCCCCCTCTCAATGCACATTACAGTCCCCCCTCAATGCACATTACAGTCCCCCCCTCAATGCACATTACACTCCCCCCTCAATGCACATTACAGTCCCCCCCCCCTCAATGCACATTACACTCCCCCCTCAATGCACATTACAGTCCCCCTCAATGCACATTACAGTCCCCCCTCAATGCACATTACAGTCCCCCTCAATGCACAATACAGTCCCCCCCTCAATGCACAGTACAGTCCCCCCTCCAATGCACATTACAGTCCCCCCCTCAATGCACATTACAGTCCCCCCTCAATGCACATTACAGTCCCCCCCTCAATGCACTAAATGCAAGATTCTATATTAACTCATTGCATGGTGGGTAAAATAAAGGCTATAAACAGTTCAAATAATTGCAGCAGCCGACAATTCATTAATGTGGTTTTCTTATTTGTAACTGAAAACTCTGGGAAATATGTCCTGGAATTTCATTAGAATTGGGTTGTTAAGACATAATTCTAATGAAATTCCATGATATATTTGACTAATATTTTCATTTTCATCGCTAAGCGTGCAAAGAGTTAAGGTTTTACCTCTGGAGTTCCGCAGAATGTATTTGTGGTCCCCATGCCTTCAATGCCTTCCTTGCATAAACCGAAGTCCGTTAGTACTATATGACCCTGCAATTACACGAACAATGTCACTTAAATTACTTTGTCATACAAATCAAGTCTCTTTATAAGTGATAAATGTATATTTCAGGCATTAATAGTCATTATAGAGGACAGAGTTACAACGATCTACTTTCTATGTAGATATATACAGCAGCTGGAATAGAAGGTCAAAATAACCTGCGTAAGCAAAATGATAATTATCTATTACAATATATACTTAAACGCAAACAAAACGCAACACTTTATATCTGTGAATTATTAATGATCAACTCGCTGGAGCCGTTACGATTATGCCCTTAGGCAAGGCATTTAAATTCCACGTTGCCTCTTCTCTCTCCCTCGTGGCGATGGATTCCATCAGGAATGAGGTCTCGAGAGTGATTAATATAAGTTGTAAGAACTTGTTTCGCAATCGAGCTAAAAAAAATTGTATAGACTAATGATCAACTTTGAATTTCATCACATGAACTAATTAATTTCATTAGAAGAGTCTATGCACTATAGACAATCACATAAACTAATTAATTTCATTAGAAGAGTCTATGCACTATAGACAATCACATAAACTAATTAATTTCATTAGAAGAATCTATGCACTATAGACAATCACATAAACATAATCCTTTTGTCACAGTTTCATGTAATAATACGCAGTTAAAGTGTATCACTAGAAAAGTATGTACATAGAAAATAAAACATGTTGAGTTTCTTTTGTGCTTAAGTATAGATGTAATAGTAGTAATTATACAGGAATATATTTAATAAATAATGTTTGTCATGGATGTCAAAATGTTCATTCTAATCTTCAAAATAATGATATATAGGGTCTTACATTAGTGCTGATTTCATACCATATTTTATGAAACAAGTTTCATAACAATAAATTTGAAGGAAAAACACGTTTCTGTTTACCAGTATATTTTTGAGCCTTATTACATTAAGGTACATCCATACGCCGTAGTAAATAGTCCCTGATAATCAAACAACTTCACGCAAATATTTTGAATCATTGTATACTGCTAGTGAATATTTAGCATTTTATTGATCTAAACAGTTGATTTTAAAGCATGAACACAAACAACATGTATATGCCGATGTGTATTGCAAGCTGTCAATGTCATGCAGTGACCAATCAGATTCCTTCCAGGTGTTATTACATGTATGGACATATAAGAAAATACCATATGTAATCACTATATTACGGTATGTGATAAATGAACATCTTAACCAGACAAAGTTTGAATAATTTAACATTCCAACTCTGTAATTAAGACTATCCTTAACTAACTAGATAATAAATTAACGAGATATGTTGAACACAGATAACCGTTACAGAACAGTTACATAATAGTTTCAATAAGCTATTTATACTAACCAATAAATTGCCTCATTAGTTCCACGATTATTTAACAGATGGATCTGGTAATCCAGGGATCGCAGGTTCGATCCCCCATCTAACCCTAATAAAATTAACAGTCTTTCAGACTTTAAACCGTGGTTTTGTGTCGGTGCTTTACACCGTGCACGTAAAAGAACCAGAGGAGACTCTGGAATGGGTCTCTGTCTGTATCATTGCACTATCCTCCAAAAATCTAAAATGACTAATCTCTTCAGGAGGCGTCGCTCATATGGGCAACCGGTAGCGACGATATACAAACGTAAAAAAACAAACGATTATTTCTATTCATATATTTTTAATGATACAATTAATAGCATGGAACTAATAAATCACAAGCGGGTACTTCACCTTTAGCACTTTACTCTGCATAAACGCTATACAACACACCTTTATGGCTTATATATATATGGTAGTCACCGTTCTACACTGCTATATATTCCGATAGATATTGATTATTGAGTAAGCTATGTAGGAGAAAGACAGTGTGCCTAATGCTTATCAGGAGTGGAAGTCGTGATAGCGCAGTGGATGCGCGTTCGCTTCAGGTGTGAAAGGTCCGGAGTTCGAGCCCCGCTGGAGCTGTTAAGATTGTGCCTAGGCAAGGCATTTAAATTCCACGTTGCCTCTTCTCTCTCCCTCGTGGCGATGGATTCCATCAGGAATGAGGTCTCGAGAGTGATTAATATATGTTGAAATAACTTGTTTCGCAATCGAGCTAAAATATGAATTTGTATAAATCGAAGATAAAAGGAGTAATTGGACTCTTCAGTTGTGGAGTAATTGATTAATTTAAATAAATGTTGCAGTTTGCGATAAATTAACCAATATTTTTCCTTCTGAAACCCAAAACTATTGACGGAAAAATCTGCACAAAGATATGCATCTTATCATCGTATCGCATTCTGCATGAGTCATTTGTATACAGAATTAACCCTTTCAACACTACAGACCTCTAAATAGGCTTACAAAAAGTGTAGATCTAGGTGAGCCGGCTCGTGACAAGCTGTCCCATTATGATCTGCACTTTTTACCAGTAATATTATTATTTTTTTAGACAAAATGGCCTATTTTGATAAATGAACTGGTCCAAATGTAATTTTCTGATTCATTTATTGGTCTAAAATTATCATGGACCAGTCCATGTCAGTTACTTGGTGTTGAAGGGGTTAACATTGCTCACTGTAAACATTTAGACTTATAATGCAAATGTAGTCAGGTGCTTAGGTTTGTGTGGTGGTTTGTATTTCAGGCAAATGAAATGGATTTCCTCATGTATTATGACAACCTAACTTGCGAAGTTGCGCAGTTGCACATTATATATCAGATGCATTCTGAATAGTAGAGAGTTAGATTACCAATACAACATGGGCATGTCAAAGAACTAGGGCATGTGAAATAACCCAGAATGTTTCTGGAATCGTGGCATCTTCTATATCATGCTTTATACCATCTTCCAGAAGGGGCAACATTAAATCAAACATTTTGTTTGGCACCAGTAAAATGACATGTTCCTTGCTATAACATAATATTATTTCTGTGCAACGTACATTTTCATTACAGCCTTTATATGTTTGTCTATTTGTTTACACTTGTTTGCCTTGTTTACACTTGTTTGCATTGTTTACACTTGTTTGCATTGTTTACACTTGTTTGCATTGTTTACACTTGTTTGCATTGTTTACACTTGTTTACACTTGTTTACACTTGTTTGCATTGTTTACTTGTTTGCATTGTTTACACAGTTGATTGAAGAGATTCTCTAAGATTTTGTTAAAATGTTATTTTTTTGCTGACTCAAAATAACTCTTTATCTTATCTTATTAACACTGACTTATCTTATTTCAAGTTATTTTCCACAACTATTGAATAATTTCCTTTGCTGGTGAGACATGTGAGATGTAATATATCGGGGCAAGGATTGGAAGGGTATATCATATCCCATCTCTAAATAAGCCAGACTCCTTAGGGGATTTATTTCAATATCAGTAGCGTGGCAACTTTGTGAATAATAATTGAAAATTCTGAAACATCTTTTAAGAATAAACACCATAACTGTGTCCTTGACAGCAACAGAAAATTGTACGCAAAGAGCAATATATTTTTCTCTTTTTCAAGTTGATGTGGTAGTCCCACGATGCCTAGGCGACACTATTGTGGGTTTTATGCCAGGAACAACTAAGTATCTGACAATAGGACATGATAATATACTGAGTCAAAAAAGAAACGATACCTGGTGTTTATGTCTATAATTTCAACATTTATTAAGAAAATTCTTTGAAAATTCATAAGATGATAGTCAAACATGTTTGAAAGAGGAGCACATAAAGCATAATGAGCCTCCGAAACTGTCTGCTGCATGATGACGTAATTCGTCGGACAGGGGTCTAATGGAGTTTTCACACAGACGTCAATACCGAGTATGGGCACCATTTGTGTCTCTCACTGCAATGTCTGAATCTCTTGCTGGTCAATATTTGTCCACTCCTGATGCAAAACATCCCTCAGTTGGTTTAACGTTATCGGCTGACGTCGTCTGACGCGGCGGTCTAACGTATCCCACAAATGTTCTATGGGTGACAAGTCTGGTGACAAAGCAGGCCACGGCAGGGTTTCAATATTGTTCTGCTCCAATAATGTGGTGGAAATCCGAGCAGTATGACACCTGGCGTTGTCCTGTTGGAACAGTGTGACGTTTCTGTTTGCGTTAAAGAATGGCACAACAACTGGCGCAAGGATCTCATCACAGTACCGCTGGGCGTTTAGGTTCCCGTCCACCACTAACAGTTCAGTGCGACTGCCGAAGGTGATACCGCCCAACGCCATAACGCTTCCGCCCCCGAACAGATCGACCTGACGTACACATGCATCGGCGTAACGTTCACCGCGTCTGCGATATACCCGCTCTCTGCCATCCGCTCGACGCAAACAGAACCGCGATTCATCGCTAAACATCACCGAATTCCACTGTAACCGAGTCCAGCGAGCACGTTCCGTCGTCCATTCCCGCCGTACATCACGGTGACGTCGTGTCAGGATGGGTCCAACGTATGGCCGATAGGCACGAATGCCACGTTCACTGAGCCGGTTCCTGACTGTTTGTGCACTGATGCGATCGTTGGTCATCCCAGGAGTAACGGCAGCTGTGTGCGTAGCAGGTAGGAACCGGTCACTTAAATGTGACGTCCGAATGTGACGGTCCTGTTTACGCGTCGTCACACGTGGTCGACCAGATCTTGGACGGTCGTCCACCGATCCATGTGTTCGATAACGTCGAAGTAGACGTGTTATCGTGATCCGCGTAACCCCGAGTCGATTTGCGACATCACGCTGACGTAAACCGCCGTCAATCATGCCAATGGCACGCATTCTCTGATTGCGGTTTAGCCTAGGCATTTTGTTAGAGGTAACAATGGGTATGTAAGGTGTTTTTCCTCGATGATAATGCAATACCAGTACAATAAACCGGTTTTCCGATTTGTACATGTGTAGGAAGTTGTCTTTGTTGAGGAGCACGTGCAAATCGGAAATTCGGCGTTCCAGGATTATCGGGTGTTTATTTACCTGTGTTTATGGTTGGCTGACGTTGCAATAAGATACCCGGTACTGATACGTAATAATATATTAAACCTTTCTATGGTTTTATCCGTTTTACGTCATTTTTAGTTTGGTATAGTTTCTTTTTTGACTCAGTATATATGCCAGCAATATACACACGATATGATATGCCAGGAACATACACACGATATGATATGCCAGGAATATACACACCATATAATATGCCAGGAATATACACACAATATGATATGCCAGGAATATACACACCATATAACATGCCAGGAATATACACACAATATGATATGCCAGGAATATACACACAATATAATATGCCAGCAATATACACACAATACAATATGCCAGGAATATACACACCATATAATATGCCAGCAATATACACACAATATGATATGCCAGGAATATACACACCATATAATATGCCAGGAATATACACACAATATGGTATGCCAGGAATATACACACCATATAATATGCCAGGAATATACACACAATATGATATGCCAGGAATATACACACCATATAATATGCCAGGAATATACACACAACATGATATGCCAGGAATATACACACAATATAATATGCCAGGAATATACACACAATATAAAATGCTAGGAATATACACACCATATAATATGCCAGCAATATACACACCATATAATATGCCAGAAATATACACACCATATAATATGCCAGGAATATACACACAATATGATATGCCAGGAATATACACACAATATGATATGCCAGGAATATACACACCATATAATATGCCAGCAATATACACACCATATAATATGCCAGAAATATACACACCATATAATATGCCAGGAATATACACACCATATAATATGCCAGGAATATAGGCCTACACACAATATAATATGCCAGGAATATAGGCCTACACACAATATAATATGCCAGGAATATACACACAACATAATATGCCAGCAATATACACACAATATAATATGCCAGGAATATAGGCCTACACACAATATGATATGCCAGGAATATACACACAACATAATATGCCAGCAATATACACACAATATGATATGCCAGCAATATACTTGCATTGTTCGTGTGTGTTTTACGTTTATTTATCATCGCTACCGGTTGCCCATATGAGCGACGCCTCCTGAAGAGATTAGTAATTTTATATTTTGGAGGATAGTGCATGATACAGATAGAGACCCATTACAGAGTCTCCTCTGGTTCTTTTACGTGCACGGTGTAAAGCACCGACACGAGACCTCGGTTTAACGTCCCATCTGAAAGACTGTTAATTTTATTAGGGTCAGACGGGGGATCGAACCTGCGATCCCTGGATTACCAGTCCAGCGTTTTACCACTGGGCTACAGATCCGTCCGTGTTTGTTCAGTAAATTGTACAATATTTAAGGCTTTACTCCACAATAAAAAGAGGCCAATTACATATTTGATCTCCGTCTGACCCTAATAAAATTAACAGTCTTTCAGATGGGACATTAAACCGAGGTCTTGTGTCGGTTGCTTACACCATGCACGTAAAAGAACCAGAGGAGACTCTTGAATGGGTCTCTGTCTGTATCATGCACTATCCTCCAAAATCTAAAATAACTAATCTCTTCAGGAGGCGTCGCTCATATGGGCAACCGGTAGCGACGATAAATAAACGTAAAATACAAATATTTGATCTCCATACTGCTGATAAGCAACCGGCATACTGTACTATATACTGCTGATAAGCAACCGGCATACTGTACTACATACTGCTGATAAGCAACCGGCATACTGTACTATATACTGCTGATAAGCAACCGGCATACTGTACTATATACTGCTGATAAGCAACCGGCATACTGTACTACATACTGCTGATAAGCAACCGGCATACTGTACTACATACTGCTGATAAGCAACCGGCATACTGTACTACATACTGCTGATAAGCAACCGGCATACTGTACTACATACTGCTGATAAGCAACCGGCATACTGTACTATATACTGCTGATAAGCAACCGGCATACTGTACTACATACTGCTGATAAGCAACCGGCATACTGTACTATATACTGCTGATAAGCAACCGGCATACTGTACTACATACTGCTGATAAGCAACCGGCACACTGTACTACATACTGCTGATAAGCAACCGGCACACTGTACTACATACTGCTGATAAGCATCCGGCACACTGTACTACATACTGCTGATAAGCAACCGGCACACTGTACTACATACTGCTGATAAGCAACCGGCATACTGTACTACATACTGCTGATAAGCAACCGGCATACTGTACTACATACTGCTGATAAGCAACCGGCATACTGTACTACATACTGCTGATAAGCAACCGGCATACTGTACTACATACTGCTGATAAGCAACCGGCATACTGTACTACATACTGCTGATAAGCAACCGGCATACTGTACTACATACTGCTGATAAGCAACCGGCATACTGTACTACATACTGCTGATAAGCAACCGGCATACTGTACTACATACTGCTGATAAGCAACCGGCATACTGTACTACATACTGCTGATAAGCAACCGGCACACTGTACTACATACTGCTGATAAGCAACCGGCATACTGTACTACATACTGCTGATAAGCAACCGGCATACTGTACTACATACTGCTGATAAGCAACCGGCATACTGTACTACATACTCAATAATCAATATCTATGGGAATAGACAATAGCGTGGAACATCAGATATAACTACAGTCAAACCTGTGTTAGTGGTCAACTCTATTAAGCAGCCAACCTGTATTAAGCAGCCAGTTTCCAAATTCCCAATATGTTGTTTTGTTATACATTTGACCTCTATTAAACTTTAGCACGCTGTAGGCAAATTGAGCAGATAACAAATGTGTAATAATTTAGTTTCGATGGGACGATTTCTTATCTGCTCATTTCGCCTACAGCGTGCAAACGGTTAAGCAGTCACATATACTAAGCAGTAACTTACTGTGTTTCCCTTGGCTGGCTGCTTAACCCATTCGACACCAAGTTACTGACATGGACTGGTCCATGATATTTTTAGACCAATAAAATGAATAAGAAAATTACATTTGGACCAGTTCATTTATCAAAATGGGTAATTTTGTCTAAAATAGTAATATTACTGGCAAAAAGTGCAGATCCTGATGACGGCTCATCACGAGCCGGCTCATCTGGATCTACACTTTTTGTAAGCCTATTTAGAGGTCTGTGGTGTTGAAACTGCTTAATACAGGTTTGACTGGCTGCAGGAAGATATAAATGTGTTGATCTAGATCATTTTGAATATCGAGATATCAATTTGTTGTTCACCATCATTGGGTTTTCTATAGACAAGTCTTATATTATTAGTGAAAACAGACGGAAATATGTTGATATAATGCAAATAATGAAAAGTGAAATAACTATTAGGCATGAATATTTTAAGCGTACCAAAAATACTGGGTTCTTCAGGAAAATTGAAAATATTTTGTAATATATAAATATACATATTTAGCATCATACATGTACATTGCATTTAAATGTATGCTTGTTGTATTAATACATGTATGTAAATATTTGTAAATAATGAACTGAATAAATCTATATATCAAAAAAAAAATGTGTTGCTTAGCGTTTATATGGAGTACAGGGTTAAACTAAGCTGCTATAAACAAGACTTCTTTTGTCAGACAGATGACATGTTCCAAAAAAAAAAAAAGCTTTGTATATTTTATACAGCTGTAGGTGAGCCTAATGCTCATTAGCATGAAAACTACATAAATAAAGATCTTGGTGCAGATAAGTTCAGAGAAAAAATGCGATCCATGTTAAATATAACATAACAACCGATATCAAAATAATGTCTTTCCTCAAGCCATATTACCATTCCACATGACTGGTTCTAACATCTGTTTAAACCAGGGGCAACGAATATCATATCGTAAAACACTGGTGCCAGTCTATCCATAGTTAGTGGAGATTAAAGGTCCTTTTATTAGTCATACAAATATATATATAAGGTAGAGCCTACTGCTGAAAACTGGTAACCGGTGTGTAGCAGTAAATTTATTCCACTCAGTTTCCCATACAATTGTCCATAATCCTATGATGCCAGTAAAATTAAGTGCATGGTTTATTTATTTTTTATCTATCTACAATTGTATTCAGATAATAGGAACAAATATAGGTGAATCTGCACCAACTATGCCATTGCTAGGTAACAATGGCAGGTGAATCTGTGCCAACTACGCCGTTGCTAGGTAACAATGGCAGGTGAATCTGTGCCAACTATGCCGTTGATAGTAACAATGACAGGTGAATCTGCACCAACTATGCAGTTGACAGGACAATGACAGGTGAATCTGCACCAACTATGCCGTTGATATGCCTATTTAGAGGTCTGTGGTGTTGAAAGGGTTAATTACTTGTTTCAGCACTACCGTCAATACTCGCCTATAAGATGATCTCAACTATTAGACTTCGGTCATGAAGTATATACGTTTTGGCATGCACTCATAGGACAGGTTGATAAATTGGACACCGGCAGGCACGTAGTTACTATAAGGTCATGAAAATAAAAATTCTAAAAACCTAAACAGGCAATAAAAATGCAGGGGGGGGGGGGCATGACGAAGAGTTGGGTTGTCAACTTGGAGGTGAAATACATTCTGAAACAACACAAATAGTCAATGAACATCCAAGACGTAATTTAAATGCGTCAATGAACCATTGACTTTCTAGGGTTCAAAATGTTCATGAGGGAAGCGTGCCAACAACTCTACAGGGATTCGGCACGTTTGGGGTACTAGTATATATATTTAAGTACAGGGATTCTACTCTGTGGTATGTCAGATTTCGCATCGATCAGTAAAATGGCCCTATCTGAAACAATTTTGTACAAATCTGTCCAAATATAACGCCTATCCCGAGTCTTTATATTGTTCTTCAAATAAAACACAACTTTAAGCTGCATGCATGTATACTTTGCAAACAATTGCCACAGACATTGGCCATAGCAGGTCACATTTCCATACTAGGACACGGGTTCTGTCAGCAACAAAAAAAAATCTTCGACGGGAGAGTTTTAACTGTGAATAACATTATCAATAAAATGTGTTTCCACTAACGTGTAGGTTTATTCGGCAAAAATGTACGTCAAAAAGAGATTTCGTAGTATTTTCAATTTGTTTTGAAAATTTCTAAAGCGGCGCAATTAGCGTTGAAACGAGGTCAGGTTATATTGTTTGATGCAACTAGGTCAGGTCATATTGTTTGATGCATCTAGGTCAGGTCATATTATTTGATGCATCTAGGTCAGGTGATATTGTTTGATGCAACTAGGTCAGGTCATATTGTTTGATGCATCTAGGTCAGGTCATATTGTTTGATGCAACTAGGTCAGGTGATATTGTTTGATGCAACTAGGTCAGGTCATATTGTTTGATGCATCTAGGTCAGGTCATATTGTTTGATGCAACTAGGTCAGGTCATATTGTTTGATGCATCTAGGTCAGGTCATATTGTTTGATGCAACTTGGTCAGGTGATATTGTTTGATGCATCTAGGTCAGGTCATATTGTTTAATGCAACTAGGTCAGGTCATATTGTTTGATGCATCTAGGTCAGGTCATATTGTTTGATGCATCTAGGTCAGGTCATATTGTTTGATGCAATGTATCTAGTCTACCCAGAATCCACTGTATTCTGTGATGAACATGAAATGAGCTATTTATTGCAGATGGATATGACAATGCTATGATGCAGTGGTATTGTATTGTAGGACATTCTGCATGTAGGACATTCTGCATGTAGGACATTATAGTTTAATTTGGATCTCATTTAACAGTTCATGGAGCAAAAATCTTAAAATTTATTACAGTCAAACCTGCATTTGTGGTCACCTCTATTAAGCAGCCAACCTGTATTAAGCAGCCAGTTTCCAGATTCCCAATATGTTTTATTATACATTTTACCTCTATTAAGCAGCCACCTGTGCTAAGCAGCCACTTTGTGATTCCCTTGGTTGGCTGCTTAAGACAGGTTTGACTGTACATCAAAATGAAACAGTTGTCAATCAAAATTAGTTTGTTTAAAGCTTAGGTCATAGGGTGACTCTTCAGCTAGTATTGGTGGAGGAAGACCCCGGATGTTCAACCAAGCAGTATATCAGACATGGATGGGAAACCCAAGTAGAACCACTGACCTACTGCAAGTCAACTGGATAGCTTCCCCAAATAAAATCATTCAACAACCATGGTGGGATTTGAACCTACAGCAATGAAGGGCAAGTGATTTGAAGTCAATGAACCACTTGGCCACAGATGTAATTGGCTTACTGTGATGGAGCATGTACTACTGTTGTGAATTAAGGCCCGATGACAATTCGAAAACACCCATCACACGATTTACACAACGAAAAAACACCCATCACACGATTTACACAACGAAAACACCCATCACACGATTTACACAACGAAAACACCCATCACACGATTTACACAACGAAAACACCCATCACACGATTTACACAACGAAAACACCCATCACACGATTTACACAACGAAAACACCCATCACACGATTTACACAACGAAATCACCCATCACACGATTTACACAACGAAAACACCCATCACACGATTTACACAACGAAAACACCCATCACACGATTTACACAACGAAAACACCCATCACACGATTTACACAACGAAAACACCCATCACACGATTTACACAACAAGTGTATTCAAACAATTACTACATTTGCTCTCGAGTTCTCAGAGTGTTCTGCCAGGTAACGCCGCGTCTGATCAGGATCTATGTTGTTCGCTATTCGGACAAGTAACGCCATGTCTGATCAGGATCTATGTTGTTTGCTATTCGGAAAAGTGTTTTAGCTCCACTATCCAAATAGCAAACAGCATAGAGCCTGATCTGGCTATATGCTATTTGCAAAAGCAACTTTTGTCGTGATTAGCGAGTTATGGGTGAATTCATTCATTCCGAGTGCTGGCAAAAGTCTCACGAGTTTGAAAGCAATAATAACCACTGGATAATTGTTATAGAGCCATAAAGTAAAGCTTCCATTACAATTCAAAAACATACTGTTACACTGTCTCTTAACCCTTTCAACACCACAGACCTCTAAATTGGCTTACAAAAAAGTGTAGATCCAGATGAGCCGGCTTATGACGAGCCATCTCATCAGGATCTGCACTTTTTTCAAGTAATATAACTATTTTTAGAATTTTTTTATCCATTTTGATAAATGAACTGATCCAAATGTAATTTTGTTATTAATTTATTGGTCTAAAAATATCATGGACCAGTCCATGTGAGTTACTTGGGGTTGAATGGGTTAAATAAACTTGGTATGTGAGATGGTACGGTGGTCGCCAGATCGGACAGGTGGGTTTTCTCCGGGTACTCCGGTTTCCTCCCATACGAATGACCACAACGAGAGTGATTAATATAAGTTGTTTGAACTTGCTTCGCAATCGTTGTAAAATAAATAAAGTTTAAATAAACTTGGTGCTTCTCTGGCTGCGTACTCTACTCTCAATGGCAAAAATAAACACAGTGACATAATGACAAATAAGCTCCGACTTATACCGAAGTTGTGCTGACTTATACATTTTAAGAGTACACTGCCCGATTTATCACAATTTCCACGGTGTCAGTCTTCGGGTGTATAAGGTTACATAGAGATCTGGCCTAATGAACTAGATTCCAGTTTTAATGTTATTCATTCTCAATTTATTTAAATTTAGTCATACTGATAAATAAAGACTTCCTTACACCGGATTAATGACCCATTGTATATATCACAGGCCGCTATGCGGCTAATTAATGCAGAATAGTAAATCAGAAATTATCGTATATATTACAGATAAAGCTAACAATTTTAAAAGACATGCTTAAAAATGTTATCTTAAGTAATAAAAAGTATGTAATTCCACGGTGTCCTGTTTGTTCTAAATTAAAATCTTGCCCTTTCAATGTGAGAATCAAGCGAGACACGCGGGACTTAGGACGATAATTCTCGCCCACAAAACCGCACGGTGTCGATGCATATAGCTTTTCAGAAAAGCGACAATGTGACCATTATCTTGTTGTCGCGTGTTCGAAAGGCTACGTTTTAATTGTGACAACAGGACATCGTATAATTATATAAGGGAAATGCCTAGTACAGAATATATAGAGGATGGTTGCTAAGCCAGTAAGGCACTAAACGTATGTACATTACAGTGAAACCTGTGTTAGTGGTCACCTCCATTAAGCAGCCAACATGTATATACAGTGAAACCTGTGTTAGTGGTCACCTCCATTAAGCAGCCAACATGTATATACAGTGAAACCTGTGTTAGTGGTCACCTCCATTAAGCAGCCAACATGTATATACAGTGAAACCTGTGTTAGTGGTCACCTCCATTAAGCAGCCAACATGTATTAAGCAGCCATTTGCCAGATTCCCAATTTGTTGATTTGTTATACATTTGACATCTATTAAGCAGCCACCTGTGCTAAAGAGCCACTTTCTGTGATTCCCTTGGCTGGTTGCTTAACACACAAGTTTGACTGTAGTTTATAACTGGCTAAGTTGTTGCAAGAACAGTATATCTGTCATTTTAATAATAATAACAATAATAATAAAAATAATAAGTATATATTTTACGAGTGTAGCTCATAAAGTTGAAACAGTCTTAACAATAACATAATACATTTGAATGCACAATGAAGCTTTCAGGGCTGATTATGGTCCCGACATTGCCGCCACCACCAACGACAGCAATGAACAGTACAATGTATATGCCACCATCTGGTAATGATAATGAATGCAGTATCAACCGAAATCTGTGTTGCTCTGAATAGCTCTCCATTAGTTTACACTATTGCACTAAAACACAACTGATGAATTCTCTCTTAGTTCACCCACACTAAGAAGCTACAGGTGGATAACTTGCCCCGTGTATGTTATAATACTGTCTGATATTGCCTATAATACTGTCTGATATTGCCTACTCAGCGACACACAAATGTCACTTCAAACTATAGACTTTGGCTCGCGGCTATTCACTACTAATCACGTTTTTTGCTAAAAGTGGGAGATTTATTTTGCAAATACAATTCATTTCAATGGCTGTTTATCTCTGCATAACACAAGGGCAAAGATGCCCCTATTAATCTATTTGATTCTGGATACTGTTTAAACAGTAATTGCAAAGAACATAGAGCCAGATCAGCCACCACGGAACATGCTGTCTGATCAGCCCCTATGCTGTTTGCTATTCAGATGATCTTGCTAAGACACTTGGCTATGTAGCAAACAACATAGATCCTGATCAGCATGCAGCGTCACGCTGCGGCTGATCTGGATCTGTGTTGGTGATACTGCATGCTGATCAGGATCTATGTTGTTTGATAAAGCCTTTAAATGTATCCAGAATGAAATGGGTTATATATGAATCAAACAGTCTTATGGTCTAGCAGATTATTTAGACACAAATATTTAGACAGATTTTCATAAATAAATAAAGGTCTTTGTATGTTTGGAAGCAGTTTCAATTCTCCAATTTGTATTAAAATAAACATGGTTGAGAACTTAAAAATCTAGAAGCAGGTCAAAAGGTCATGACTGAGGTCAAATATTGTATTTATTTGCAAAATTACACATGATCCAAAGTTCATGACTGTAGATTTAATAACATGAAAGGTCAGAAGTCAATGTCAATATTAAAATCTGCATGGAGTAACTGAACATGTGTCCAAATTTCATGAAAAGCAGGAAAGTAAGACAATACCAGTAGGTCACTTACAAGGTCATTGCATGTAAACATTGAAATATAGTTGCAAAACTGCACAAATGGTTATAATTTCATAACTGTGACTTCAAAAACAAAAATGTATGTGAAAAGGTCATTGTCAAGGTCATTAAACGGACAGACGGATTTGAGCACTACACGCACATGTGAGATAAACACTTTGAAGCAAAGCTCAGCAATACCTAATATAAGCACGGCTCAAACAATAACAATTTGGGGGAAAAAAGAATCTCTGGCTGAGCTTTCTCATACTTATCCAGTTTTTGGGACCAGTGAGAATTATTTCCATACAGAATACTTATATAAAGGACACACTCGACCGAGTAAACAAACTTCTCCCTTGTGGTACATACCTAAACTCTTTGCATGGTGGGTAAAATAAAGACTATAAATAGTTCAAATAATTGTAGCAGACGACAATTTATTAATGCGTTTTTCTTATTTGAAACTGAAATATGTATATATATATACCGGGTATCTGGAAATATGTATATATATATATATATCTGGAAATATGTATATATATCTGGAAATATGTATATATATATATCTGGAAATATGTATATATATATATCTGGAAATATGTATATATATATATATATATCTGGAAATATGTATATATCTGGAAATATGTATATATATCTGGAAATATGTATATATATCTGGAAATATGTATATATATCTGGAAATATGTATATATATCTGGAAATATGTCATGGAATTTTATTAGAATTGTGTTATTACAACACAATTCTAATGAAATTCCAGGACATGATATTTTCACTGCACCATACAAAGAGTTTTCCATGCTTTGAAGGTCCAGCCTAAGACTGGGCATGATTTTATAAAACTTTTCTGAAACTCGAGCTCAACTGAACCAATCTTGCAATTGAGTTTGTGATTGGATGAAAGACATAAGTACACCGTCAAAACTGCTGCTAATCCCGGAATATTCGTTCCAGTTTGTTGTAATGATAGATAAAGCATACCTTGGAGTCGAGAAGGATGTTTTCGGGTTTGAGATCACGGTAGATTATGTTGAGGGAGTGAAGGTACCCTATTGCACTTGCCATCTCGGCTGCATAAAATCGTGCTCTAACTTCTGGGAAGTAGCGCTCTCGTTGTAAATGGAAGAATAACTGAAAGCATTTAAACAATATTATATTAATTCATGCATTTGATATGTCCCATTAGCATAGTATCGTGGTAGCATGTCGAAACGTTATTTTAGGAAAGCTGTACGATTCATGTTGAATATAAATAGACAATGCTCACGATGAAACTAAACACGTTCAAAAGTCGAAAGGTTATTTTAGGAAAGCTGTACGATTTATGTTAAATATAAATAGACAATGCTCACGATGAAACTAAACACGTTCAAAAGTTGAAAGGTTATTTTAGGAAAGCTGTATGATTCATGTTAAATATAAATAGACAATGCTCACGATGAAACTAAACGCGTTCAAAAGTCGAAAGGTAAGTAAACGTACATATAAGTTTACATATTTTCTTATTACACTTATAATAAAAAAAATAGGTCTTTAACTACATTATATATCACAATACAAGTTACCTCTCCTCCATTGACATAGTCCAGCACAAAGTAGAGTTTATCAGGCGTCTGAAACGAATAGTGTAGTCCCACAAGGAATGGATGGACCACATTTTTGAGCAGCACGTTTCTCTCGGCCATGATATGTTTCACTTCATTACGCTTCATGATGGCCTGTTTCTGCAGCACTTTGACTGCGTACACACCTCCCTCATTCTTGTGACGGGCAAGAAGAACCTGAAATATACCGTACATGACGTCTTTTATGTGAAATATGTTCCAAGTACTGCCAAAGATATAAATGCCTTATTGTATACAGACACATATCAGTACTCTAAATGCAGAATGTATCCAGGAAATATTGAGAGAAAGGTTTATAGCCCTACCTACCCAGGAACTGAGGGGAGAAAAGTGAATAGCTCCACCTAGCTACTGCCAAGAAAAAAGTGAATAGCTCCACCTAGCTACTGCCGAGAGAAAAGTGAATAGCTCCACCTAACTACTGCCGAGAGAAAAGTGAATAGTTCCACCTAGCTACTGCCGAGAGAAAAGTGAATAGCTCCACCTAACTACTGCCGAGAGAAAAGTGAATAGCTCCACCTAGCTACTGCTGAGAGAAAAGTGAATGGCCCCACGTACAGCCCACCTACCTACCCAGTAAATGCCGAGAGAAAAGGGAATTGCTCCACTTAGCTACCCAGACACTGCTGAGAGAAAGGTGAATGGCCCCACCTACCTACCCAGAAAGTGCCGAGTAAAAATATAATAGCCGAACCTACCCAGACACTGCTGAAATAACAGTTAAATAGTTTATCATTTGATGGACTGTGACTGACCTTCCTTGAGGTGAGGAGGTCAACACATAAAATACTTTCGTTTGTACCAACCCTGAAAACCACAATTTATTGATTCTAACACACTTTTTACCTCAATCTGATATTTTTTTCAAGTTGTGTGCACACCTTGATTTTGTGGCGGGTGAGTAAATATACAATAGTATATATAGTATTCCATAGTATTGCATACTCGTAATTATAAAGTGAACAGGAGTAAGAAAACGGCATAAAAAATCTCGAGGTTTTGTGCTTGAGAAATACTATTGCATTATAAGATTCATGTGGTTGAACTTTCTTTAATGTCTTCCTTCATTCATCATGGCAAACAATTGTATCCGTGTATTGCTGTATCTTGTTGCACCTATTTCACTCATTTGTCATAATTACAATGTATGTATGTATTCACTTCTATGTATTTACATAAATATACCTGGAAGATGACTTGAAGTTAAATTTAATGTTATTAAACAAGTTAAAAAACAAAATTATGTTATTTTGTCCATAACTTGACATCACGTTCAGGGGCATAGTTGGGCCCAATCTAATGTATACTCAGAGCATCTAGGGGGTCCGGGGCCATGTTCCCCCGCGGAAAAATTCCTTAGAATGTCCTGTGGAAAAATCTGGAGCCATTTCCTGCCCCCCAAAAAGGGTTGAGTTTTGCCTATATTACTTATTTCTAATGGAAGATTCGAGACATTTTACAAATAAATTCTATCTGACCCCTAACTTGGGTGCCAGTCTGTCGATTTTTCACTTTTTAACTTCTGGCAAAAAAACTGGATTTCCGACCGTAGCGCCATCTACTTACATTTATGAGGGTATAGATTTGAAGAACGACAACTCTTCTCTACAAGATAATATCGCTAAATATAGAAACGGAATTCTATCGGAAATCGCCGAACAGGCAAGATTATAAAACGATCATTTCCGAATATACACGAATGCTCCCGTAGACTCATTTTGCATTGCAACATATAATTTCCTGTTTCTGTGTTATATCGACTTTTAAATATTAACCCTTTCAACACCACAGACCTCTATTTATAGGCTTACAAAAAGTGTAGATCCAGATGAGCCGGCTCGTAACGAGCCGTCTCATCAGGATCTGCACTTTTTGCAAGTAGTATTACTAATTTTAGACATATTTTTCATGAAATGGATGAATTTGAATACCGGTATAATTTGTTTGCAAATTTAACCTTGTAAAATAAGTATACATAAAGGGAGGTAATAGCACAAAAATCGGAAAAATTATTAATGAAATATGAAACGAAAGGGAGTTTATTTTTAATATCTTATATATATTTTCAAAAGCTCTCTCTCACAGCTATCTGCATGGTTATCTAAATGTAATTCATATGTTTAAAGAGGGAAATTCCTTGGAGAGGAATTAATATAAGTTTTCTGAAAACTTGTTTTCCAATCCAAACCATTCACAATTTATGTAATTTGTAACATTTTTTGTGTTATAAATGTAAATTTATTGGAATAAATACTGTTTAAACCAAAGGGGGAAAAAACCGAGCACGAACATAAAACTTTACCCCACAAAGATGTACACCCCCCTTCCCTCTTTCCCCTCCCCCTCGATATATCTAAATCTAAATATCCTCTTTAAATTCATCACATTCTTTGTTGTTCTTTGTTCGTGGAAGAGATCTCCTTACAGATATTTCCTGTGCCTGTAGAACACTAAATGTACCGGAAACAGCAAGCTAATATAATTTAGAGACGTAGCCAGTATTCAAGTCTATCAGGAAATATCAAGTTATACAAAGAAATCCAAGATTCAACATCTTCACGGTTTATTATAATAGTCTTTAAATGAATTTTTTCTGTCTTCAAATTTGAAATTAAAACCATTATTCATATATAAAAATGATCAAATTTCTATGAAAATCTGAATAATTTAGTACCGCAAAATGTAAATATAACACAATGATGATTTGTATTCAGCGACCAGGGGCGTAGCTAGCGATTTTGAATTTGTAGGACTGACTAATAAATTGAGCACAAACGGATGCAATTTTGCTAGAGGGGTCTGGGGGCATTTGATCCCCCAAGTGGGATTTAAAACTACAGCGGTGAGGAGTAAGTGGTTTTGAAACAAATTTCATAGACTGTAAACACTCAGCCACAGAGTTGTTGTTTGATTAGAAACATTAATAAACAAATTTATGTTTTCAGATACATGTAGTTTATGTTTAGTTTATGTTTTCAGATACATGTAGTTTATGTTTAGTTTATGTTTTTGGATAGTTTATTATTTAGTTTCTGTTTTAGTTTATGTTTTCAGATACATGTAGTTTATGTTTAGTTTCTGTTTTTGGATAGTTTATGATTTAGTTTCTGTTTTAGTTTATGTTTTCAGATACATGTAGTTTATGTTTAGTTTATGTTTTTGGATAGTTTATGATTTAGTTTCTGTTTTAGTTTATGTTTTCAGATACATGTAGTTTATGTTTAGTTTATGTTTTTGGATAGTTTATGATTTAGTTTCTGTTTTAGTTTATGTTTTCAGATAGTTAATGTAGTTTATGATTTAGTTTATGTTTTAGTTTATGTTTTCAGATAGTTAATGTAGTTTATGATTTAGTTTATGTTTTCAGATAGTTAATGTAGTTTATGATTTAGTTTCTGTTTTAGTTTATGTTTTCAGATAGTTAATGTAGTTTATGATTTAGTTTATGTTTTCAGATAGTTAATGTAGTTTATGCATGTAAAAGAACCAGAGGAGACTCTGGAATGGGTCTCTGTCTGTATCATTGCACTATCCTCCAAAAATCTAAAATGATTAATCTCTTCAGGAGGCGTCGCTCATATGGGCAACCAGTAGCGACGATAAATAAACGTAAAACACACACACACTACAAATATAACTTATCTTTTACCACTATAACATGTTGGTCTCCAATAAAGCTGTTACTTTATAGATTTTTGTAACTTATGAATGGAAAACAGGAACATAACTGGAAAACGTGATGAATTAAAACCGTGATGAATGAAAACGGGGAGGAGTGAAAACGGTAATATATACTAGCATACTTAATTACTACTAATGGTTATACCTAGCTGGTTGTCATAATAAATACAACACTAAAGTCTCGAACTTTGCAGACTATTATATTAGACTGTAATATTAGCAATTTGTTTGCTGTTTGATATTGTTTTTGTGGTTTAAAGTCCCACGAAAATATGGTTTGTTTGGGTTTTTACGCCTTCATATGGCGACTCTCCAGCTAATACTGGTGGAGGAAGACCCGGGGTGTCCTAGGTAGAACCAACCACCTTCCGCAAGCCAGCCAGCTTCATCACATGAAAGAATTTACACCCCCCCCCAGTGTGATTCGAACTTACAGCAGTGAGAGGCAAATAATTTTGAAATCAACAATGTTAACAACTCAGCTACTGATGCCCCTATTTGTTTGAATACTTTGAAAAATTGTACTGACATCTCATTGGTTTACATGCACAGTGGATATACATGTACATTACTACCAGAATAACACTGGAATAAAACTATTTAATATAAAACTAGAATGTCAGTGATTTAACCCTTTCAACACAGGTCTCTAAATAGACTTACAAAAAGTGTAGATCCAGATGAGCCGGCTCATGATGAGCCGTCTCATCAGGATCTGCACTTTTTGCCAGTAATAATTATTACTATTCTTAGATAAAATTACCCATTTTGATAAATGAACTGGTCCAAAGGTTATTAATTTATTGGTCTAAAAATATCATGCACCAGTCCATGTCAGTTACTTGGTCACCGAGTTCATTTGTGACATTACCTCCCACCTCAACCTAACCACCTTACTACTCCAACCACATCCTATCAACGAACCCACCCGAAAAGCATGCATAATGAATAATGAAAATCAACTTTCTTTACATAAAATGAATTCCAACTTAAGTTGTTAAATTACATGTTTGTGTACCAGTGCAGATATGGCAGAGTTATTTGTGTATGCAGCGTATATTGTGGACGTGATATGCTGATTTTACCTTGCCAAAACTTCCTTTACCGATGACCTTCAGGAATTCAAAGTCACTCGGCTTGACGCTGTAAATAAACAAATCAATTGCAATTAATAACACAATAATACATAAGATTTACCCCTTTCAACACTACACACCTCTATATAGACTTCCTGGTGAGATGGCTTGTCACAGGATCTGCACATTTTGCAGGTAGTTTACTCTTTGAAATGGTCTAATAATATCATGCACCAGTCAGTTACATGGTGTTGAATGGGCTTCTTTTTCTTCTTGTCGTTCGCGTATCAAATTGTGATTCATTTTGCGTTTATGCGTAGTACCGTGGTTTATTAGAATGCGCCGTGCGGCCCAGTACTTCCGGCTTCAGCATTCGAGGTTTCTGTTGGGGTTACCTCACCCTTAGGCTAGGACTTTTAAGGCGGTCCATATATTCGCCTGATGCACCCGTTGTGGGACACGTGGAGTATTTAATAGGAGTAGCTTTGCCATGTGCTATCCTGCCCCGTCCTGGTAGGTACACTGCCATATGGTCCGGGACTGCTTATTTGATTCATAGCTAACCCCCATATCTGAGGGCCGTTCCCCTATCCGCCACCTGAGGACCCGCTGGGTAGGAGATGGTCGCCCCACTACTGAATTGGAAGCAGCATGGACCCAAGTTGAATGGGCTAACCCAGTTCATTCATGTGTGTCTGTCTACACAACAATGCATGCTACATACATGAAACAGATGGCAATGGTTTTTTTTATTGTGGTTGGGACTTGGAACAAATCTACACTCTCTACCATATTTCACATTCATTCACACCCATTTTATGATGGTTAGTTACTCCACACATGGACATTCACGTAATGATTCCATATTTGGGCAGTTATCACAAGAATTTGTAGTCAAACCACACCCATTTAAAGTGTGAACAACCATCAAACCACACCCATTTAAAGTGTGAACGACTATCAAACCACACCCATTTAAAGTGTGAACAACCATCAAACCACACCCATTTAAAGTGTGAACCACCATAAAACCACACCCATTTAAAGTGTGAACAACCATCAAACCACACCCATTTAAAGTGTGAACCACCATCAAACCACACCCATTTAAAGTGTGAACCACCATCAAACCACACCCATTTAAAGTGTGAACAACCATCAAACCACACCCATTTAAAGTGTGAACAACCATCAAACCACACCCATTTAAAGTGTAAACCACCATCAACCACACCCATTTAAAGTGTGAACAACCATCAAACCACACCCATTTAAAGTGTGAACCACCATAAAACCACACCCATTTAAAGTGTGAACAACCATCAAACCACACCCATTTAAAGTGTGAACCACCATCAAACCACACCCATTTAAAGTGTGAACCACCATCAAACCACACCCATTTAAAGTGTGAACAACCATCAAACCACACCCATTTAAAGTGTGAACAACCATCAAACCACACCCATTTAAAGTGTGAACAACCATCAAACCACACCCATTTAAAGTGTGAACAACCATCAAACCACACCCATTTAAAGTGTGAACAACCATCAAACCACACCCATTTAAAGTGTGAACAACCATCAAACCACACCCATTTAAAGTGTGAACCACCATCAACCACACCCATTTAAAGTCTGGACAACCATCAAACCACACCCATTTAAAGTCTGGACAACCATCAAACCACACCCATTTAAAGTGTGAACAACCATCAAACCACACCCATTTAAAGTGTGAACAACCATCAAACCACACCCATTTAAAGTGTGAACAACCATCAAACCACACAAGTCTACACTATTGTCAAACTCCACCATTTTTAAGTTCTTTCAACCACCAAACCCATTAAAAGTCTGTACAATAATGGATCAATTAATATATACACATTGTATCTTTAAATTTTATTTATTTTACAACGATTGCGTAGGAAGTTCTAACAACTTATATTAATCACTCTTGTTGGCGCGGATGAAAGCGTATATGTGGTCATTCATGTGGGAGGAAACCGGAGTACCCAGAGAAAACCCACCTGTCCGATCTGGCGATCACCGTACCATCTCACATACTTCCCGGTCCGAGGATTGAACCCGGGTCACATTGGTGATAAGCGAGCGCGCTAACCACTGCGCTATCTTGTATCTTTATAATCAGAATAATCATATCTGACAAGAGATATTTGTTTTATCGCTTATCTCATTTGGAGCACAACAGTTTTGTTATTTTCCCCACATACTATAATGCAAACTAATACCACGAATGTGGAAAATATTATAAGATCCCCGGGAAATGCAATTACTTAGAATTAGCGAGATGTTCTAAGCAGCAGATGATTGGAACTCTTTATTACTTGCATTATTTGCATTTTCCAATAATAAGCTATTCAGGTTTAACCCCTCATAGAAGCACCTCTTGCCACCATTACCAATATGACAATGTACCGGTAGTAGCCAAACCAATGTTCATAATAAAGGCCGGAATCTCATGTAGTCCCAGTAATATCTATGGAGGTGGGATAGATATGGCGACTACTTATCCACTGCATGATAGCTCAATGGCTGCCGTTTGTATGGAAATATAATAATATATTAACCTAAATCTCTATGAAGGAAAGGGTTAAAGGAATAATTTGGAAGATTTGAATGAACTGTGAAATCACAATTTTATAAATTACCTCCCTTTATGCATCCACAAATTAACAGTTCTTTTTGATATGACTACTTGCAAATTACCTCCCTTTATGTATAATTGTTTACTAAATCATCAATAAGTTTGAAAACGGTGGCTTACAAAATTGAGCACATTATGAATTAAAGTTATTTCATTGGAAGAAATCAACAATGCACAAGGAGACAAATAGTACCAAGAAATCAACAATGCACAAGGAGACAGATAGTACCAAGAAAATAACAATGCACAAGGAGACAGATAGTACCAAGAAAACAACAATGCACAAGGAGACAGATAGTACCAAGAAATCAACAATGCACAAGGAGACAGATAGTACCAAGAAATCAACAATGCACAAGGAGACAGATAGTACCAAGAAAACAACAATGCACAAGGAGACAGATAGTACCAAGAAAACAACAATGCACAAGGAGACAGATAGTACCAAGAAATGGGGGTCAACAATGCACAAGGAGACAGATAGTACCAAGAAAACAACAATGCACAAGGAGACAGATAGTACCAAGAAAACAACAATGCACAAGGAGACAGATAGTACCAAGAAATCAACAATGCACAAGGAGACAGATAGTACCAAGAAATCAACAATGCACAAGGAGACAGATAGTACTAAGAAATCAACAATGCACAAGGAGACAGATAGTACCAAGAAATCAACAATGCACAAGGAGACAGATAGTACCAAGAAAACAACAATGCACAAGGAGACAGATAGTACCAAGAAATCAACAATGCACAAGGAGACAGATAGTACCAAGAAAACAACAATGCACAAGGAGACAGATAGTACCAAGAAATCAACAATGCACAAGGAGACAGATAGTACCAAGAAAACAACAATGCACAAGGAGACAGATAGTACCAAGAAATCAACAATGCACAAGGAGACAGATAGTACCAAGAAAACAACAATGCACAAGGAGACAGATAGTACCAAGAAATCAACAATGCACAAGGAGACAGATAGTACCAAGAAAACAACAATGCACAAGGAGACAGATAGTACCAAGAAATCAACAATGCACAAGGAGACAGATAGTACCAAGAAAACAACAATGCACAAGGAGACAGATAGTACCAAGAAAACAACAATGCACAAGGAGACAGATAGTACCAAGAAAACAACAATGCACAAGGAGACAGATATTACCAAGAAATCAACAATGCACAAGGAGACAGATAGTACCAAGAAATCAACAATGCACAAGGAGACAGATAGTACCAAGAAATCAACAATGCACAAGGAGACAGATAGTACCAAGAAATCAACAATGCACAAGGAGACAAATAGTATCAAGAAATCAACAATGCACAAGGAGACAGATAGTACCAAGAAATCAACAATGCACAAGGAGACAGATAGTACCAAGAAAACAACAATGCACAAGGAGACAGATAGTACCAAGAAAACAACAATGCACAAGGAGACAGATAGTACCAAGAAATCAACAATGCACAAGGAGACAGATAGTACCAAGAACACAACAATGCACAAGAAGACAGATAGTACCAAGAAAACAACAATGCACAAGGAGACAGATAGTACCAAGAAATCAACAATGCACAAGGAGACAGATAGTACCAAGAAATCAACAATGCACAAGGAGACAGATAGTACCAAGAAATCCACAATGCACAAGGAGACAGATAGTACCAAGAAATCAACAATGCACAAGGAGACAGATGGTACCAAGAAAACAACAATGCACAAGGAGACAGATAGTACCAAGAAAACAACAATGCACAAGGAGACAGATAGTACCAAGAAAACAACAATGCACAAGGAGACAGATAGTACCAAGAAAACAACAATGCACAAGGAGACAGATAGTACCAAGAAAACAACAATGCACAAGGAGACAGATGGTACCAAGAAAACAACAATGCACAAGGAGACAGATAGTACCAAGAAAACAACAATGCACAAGGAGACAGATAGTACCAAGAAAACAACAATGCACAAGGAGACAGATAGTACCAAGAAAACAACAATGCACAAGGAGACAGATAGTACCAAGAAAACAACAATGCACAAGGAGACAGATAGTACCAAGAAATCAACAATGCACAAGGAGACAGATAGTACCAAGAAATCAACAATGCACAAGGAGACAAATAGTACCAAGAAATCAACAATGCACAAGGAGACTGATAGTACCAAGAAATCAACAATGCACAAGGAGACAGATAGTACCAAGAAAACAACAATGCACAAGGAGACAGATAGTACCAAGAAATCAACAATGCACAAGGAGACAGATAGTACCAAGAAAACAACAATGCACAAGGAGACAGATAGTACCAAGAAATCAACAATGCACAAGGAGACAGATAGTACCAAGAAAACAACAATGCACAAGGAGACAGATAGTACCAAGAAATCAACAATGCACAAGGAGACAGATAGTACCAAGAAATCAACAATGCACAAGGAGACAGATAGTACCAAGAAAACAACAATGCACAAGAAGACAGATAGTACCAAGAAAACAACAATGCACAAGGAGACAGATAGTACCAAGAAATCAACAATGCACAAGGAGACAGATAGTACCAAGAAATCAACAATGCACAAGGAGACAGATAGTACCAAGAAATCAACAATGCACAAGGAGACAGATAGTACCAAGAAATCAACAATGCACAAGGAGACAGATGGTACCAAGAAAACAACAATGCACAAGGAGACAGAAAGTACCAAGAAATCAACAATGCACAAGGAGACAGATAGTACTAAGAAAACAACAATGCACAAGGAGACAGATAGTACCAAGAAAACAACAATGCACAAGGAGACAGATAGTACCAAGAAATCAACAATGCACAAGGAGACAGATAGTACCAAGAAAACAACAATGCACAAGGAGACAGATAGTACCAAGAAAACAACAATGCACAAGGAGACAGATAGTACCAAGAAAACAACAATGCACAAGGAGACAGATAGTACCAAGAAATCAACAATGCACAAGGAGACAGATAGTACCAAGAAAACAACAATGCACAAGGAGACAGATAGTACCAAGAAATCAACAAGTGACATCAAGAATTTGATCTTGAGTGGTTTATGGTACGGCAGATTGTAGTTATTATACAAACTATCCCAGTGTTTCTGCTTGGTTTCTCTATCACGATTTTAATTGACTATTTGCACGCTAGCAGTAAAAATAAAAGTCAAATATGTTACGACACAATTCTAAGGAAATTCCACGACATATTTAGAGAATTTTCAGAAACACACATTAATGAATTGCCGTCTGCTACAATTTTTGAACTATTTATAGCCTTTATTTTACCCAGCAAGCAAATAGTTAATTGGGATACAAGACAGATGAGCACAAGTTTGATCCAGGAGTTCCCCATCCCTGCCTCTCTTACCCCACCCGGCCAGCCTCAATCTCTCCTACCCGACCATGGGGAGAACCGAATCTAATGTTGTTATAACTTGTGGTCCAACCCATTTGTGTATGTATATAATACTTGTACGATTGTGATTGTGTTTATGTATGCATGTACAATAAAATATGATTAACCCATTCAACACCAAGTAACTGACATGGACTGGTGCATGATATTTTCAGACCAATAAATTAATAAGAAAATTACATTTGGACCAGTTCATTTATCAAAATGGGTAATTTTTGCCTAAAAATAGTAATATTACTGGCAAAAAGTGCAGATCCTGATGAGACGGCTCGTCACAAGCCGGCTCATCTGGATCTACACTTTTTGTAAGCCTATTGAGAGGCCTGTGGTGTTGAAAGGGTTAAACTAAACCCGCCCACCGGCCTCTCCTACCCCTCAATCTGCTAATATAAACCAAATAGCAATACATGTATCATCACATGTTGTACAGTGATAATCTCGCAGTTATCGGCTAATTACTGCTATTGAACTACACAGCGCAAACATTCCACGTATATGCCCACTCGACAATTATTTACTCCTGGTAAATGGTATAGCTATACATAGCTGGGAAGGGAGGAGGCAGTGCGCGGGAGGGAGAGGGAAACTATACATAGCTGGGAAGGGAGGAGGCAGTGCATGGGAGGGAGGGGGAAACTACACACAGCTGGGAAGGGAGGAGGCAGTGTGTGTGAGGGAGGGGAAACTACACATAGCTGGGAAGGAAAGAGGCAGTGTGTGGGAGGGAGGGGGAAACTACACACATCTGGGAAGGGAGGAGGCAGTGTGTGGGGGGGGAACTACACACAGCTAGGAAGGGAAGAGGCAGTGTGTGGGAGGGAGGGGAAACTACACACAGTTGGGGAAGGGAGGAGGCAGTGTGTGTGTGGGGGAGGGGGAAACTACACACAGCTAGGAAGGGAGGAGGCAGTGTGTGGGAGGGAGGGGGAAACTACACACATCTGGGAAGGGAGGAGGAAGTGTGTGGGGGGGGGGAAACTACACACAGCTAGGAAGGAAAGAGGCAGTGTGTGGGAGGGAGGGAGGGGAAACTATACACAGCTGGGAAGGGAGAAGGCAGTGTGTGTGGGGGGAAACTACACAGCGCAAACATTCCACGTATATGCACACTCGACAATTATTTTACTCCTGATGTCACATACATAGCTGGGAAGGTAGGAGGCAGTGCGTGCGTGGGAGGGGGAAAATACACACAGCTGCTACATGTTAACATAGTCTATAAACAACATGTTTATATTAATTATGTGATTGTAGCAAGTAGGATAATAAAAACACGTAGGTGATGAAGCTGTCCTCAGATGGTTTACCTGCACACAGATGTTATACATAACAGCTACAGAGAGGGGAGATAATGCAGTGATTAGCTTACACAAATTTATTTCAGCTCGATTGCGGAACAAGTTTTTACAACTTATATTAATCACTCTCGAGATCTCATTCCTGATGGAATCCATCGCCACGAGGGAGAGAGATGAGGCAACGTGGAATTTAAATACCTTGCCAAAGGGCACAATCGTATCAGCTCCAGTGGGGCTCGAACTCCGGGCTTCCACAAATGCAGTGCTTACAGGCGTTAATCGTACTTATCATCTCTCTGATGTAATTATGCACTGCATTGCTTCACTGGGTTAACAGTTTGACGCTATGCTGTGCACAAGAACATATTTTGGGGAAGAGAAACTGATATAGCTAGAGTTATGGTTCTTGCTTTCTGTGTAACATTTCATGCTAGTGCTGGAAATAACGGTCAAATAAATTCTATTGAAATTCCATGACATATTTCCAGAGTTTTCATTTACAAAGAATCAACGAATTGTCGTCTGCTACAATTATTTTAACTATTTATTGCCATTATTTTACCCAGCATGCAAATAGTTATAATAGGTTAGAGTACACAAACCATCTAAAGGTATTGTATGACACCACAGAGTAATGTTTCTTGTCCTCTACTTGATAAACAGGTTATCTGTACATTCATTTAGAATTACAGAATAATTTTAAGGACAAGGAAGATAATAAGGGAATCAGGACAAGGGAGATAATAAGGGAATCAAAGGAGACAGAGCAATCAATGACAGCAGAGAGTTATGGTTCTTGGGCTGTGTGCATTCTGTGTTGCGGTCATGATGTAGACTGTCACTGTCTAACGATAACTGATTCAAGACTTGCCAAGTCGTATAATTAACATATTTGGAAGGGGAGGTAATTAGAAAAACTGGTGATGGTAGAGTTATGCTTCTTGCACTCTGTAACATGGTCCTGATTATTGTGTACCAGTTTCATTGCCTTATGATAAATGAATTTAGAATTACGCTCTGGACAGTGTGTGACAGAACAACGGAACCGACAATGCATAGACACACTCGGAACTATATAATAATAATACGTTACATATATATTTCAATCCTTGGTTCAACTGGTACATGCGTTCGGTTCACTGTCAGAACAAGTTCAAAACAAAGTTTTGCTATTTAAGTAGGCCATTGTCTCTATTTTTGGCGTACTTTTGTTTGAACAAGATAGCCAGTATATTATGCTGTAAAGTTGAACCACATTCATTTATACAGTTCAATCAATGTCTAACTTACCTTTTCTTTTCACTCGGACCGAGATTGATGGGGTTGGTGTCTTTACTCTGAAAGAAACAATGGAAACTTCTAAAATCTATTAGTACACAATAACAGATTACGTGATATTGCAAACTTGTCGGTGAATTTGGGTTGAGAAAATAGATCGCTTGTACATGTATGATCGGGGTCGCAGGCACTCGGCGTGGACCTAAGACACAACAAAGGAGAACATAGCCCTCACCCTGACCCCAACCCCCGGACCAGATCTTCCCCATATATCTGCAGAAATGGCCATTTGCCATCAAACTGGTCTTATACCAACATGAATGTGCACAATATATACAAATAATATACATATTTATGATACTACTACCATGTGATCGGAGGGGGGAGGGTGATCGGAGGGGGAGGGTGATTGGAGGGGAGGGTGGTCAGAGGGGAGGGTGATCGGAGGGGGGTGATTGGAAGGTGAGGGTGATCGGAGGGGGGTGATTGGAGGGATGTTGATCGGAGGGGATTGGGGGGTGATCGGAGGGAGGGTGATTGGAGGGGGGAGGGTGATCATGCTATTGCTTCTGAAAGTGTGACTCAAGAGGTTAACCCTTTCCTTCATAGAGATTTAGGTTGATATATACTATTATATCTCCATACAAACGACAACCATTTAGCTATTGTCAATGTATGTCGTATTGGTAATGGCTTCAAGAGGTGCTTCCATGAGGGAAAGGGTTAATGAACATTGACTTGGCTACTACATTGTCAATGTATGTGGTATTGGTAATGATTTCAAGAGGTGCTTCCATGAGGGAAAGGGTTAAATGAGTTGGGTGTATCTGACCAGACACTGTGTCTATATTTTGAAATTGTTTTCTTCTGAATAGTATTTGCAATTTAACCCATTCAACACCAAGTAACTGACATGGACTGGTGCACCCATTCAACACCAAGTAACTGACATGGACTGATGCACCCATTCAACACCAAGTAACTGACATGGATTGGTGGTGCATGATATTTTTAGACCAATAAATTAATAAGAATATTACATTTGAAACAGTTCATTTATCAAAATGGGTTATTTTGTCTAAAAAATAGTAATATTACTGGCAAAAAGTGTAGATCCTGAAGTGTTTGTCATGAGCCGGCTTATCTGGATCTACACTTTTTGTAAGCCTATTTAGAGATATGTAGTGCTGAAAGCGGTTAATACCCACTTCATACATTTTCATTTGATATTTTAGACCGTATCTGATAAGTTTGCATAACAAAATTCATAAAACATGTTCAGTGACTACCGTAGCTATTCATGGTTATTAAATGATCAAAAATGATGTAATTGCAATGCAAATCTATTGTTACTGCCTGTAGAATACTTATTTACTTATTACCAAGGTTTTTAACCCTCAAAATGCTGAATAAATTAGAAGGAATGTGAATACAACATAGATCCAGATCAGCCACAGCGTAATGCCGCGTCTGATCAGGATCTATGTTTTTTGCTATTCAGCCAGGTGTTTTAGATCCACTATACAAATAGCAAACAACATAGAGCCTGATCAGACGGCACGTTCTATGTTGTATGTAAAAACGAATATACTCATTTATGTTACTCCCCTCCTTGATTTAGGACATATCATGGACATACAAGGGTTTAACAGAATATTAATTGTATCTGTATATTTTGCTCATTTTCCTGTTTGGCAGTTCAAGATATCATGTACATGTAAACCAAGTATCTGCTACTGACAGCGATAGCGTCATTTACAAACAAATTCGAAAACAGATGGGTAATGACAACAGGGTGATTGACGATATAGTTTGATGTCAAAAGAACTTGTTTCGCAATCGAGCTAAAATAAATTTGTATAAACTAATTTAAATACTGGCATCATATTATCATCATTTATACTCATAGTGTCCCTGCCAGCTTCTATCTTATCTGTCAGTGTTCTTTATCTACAAAGTCTAAACAAAAATGCAAAGTGATTTTGGTTTGTGTTTTTCCATGTATTAGTTTTATGAGACGATTCATCTTCTAAATGAAACTGTCATTGAGTCTGGCAAACATTAAAGTGTCTAATAAAGCAGAAAATGCTGCTTCATTATTGTTCTATTTCTCGACTTTAACTACATCTTGACAAGTTGTTACCAATACCTTCATTAGCGGAACAATAATAGCACAATGTAAATGGACTGTACAGAACGAAGATTCTTTACAAGGATTTAAATACTGAACAAACCATGGCCACTTAACTGAGAAATTGAACATTGAGCTTTTAAATACCAACCCCAAAATAAGACATCGCTTTTCACCGACATAATTTATGTCTTCTAAATGATGAAGAATTCAAAAAGCTTTCTCCAGATTGAAACACATTGTTTCTGTGGTTGTTTTTGTACACATAAATATACAAAATGTGTCTTTAAGGAAAAGGGAACGGTTTTTAGTCATGATAAACAAATTGCAGTACGGATTACAATTTGGACATAATATTATATTCTTAACCCTTATTGTGCTGGAAACAAGTATAATCATCTTAGCAAACAGTATAGAACCAGATCAGACGACAAAGAGCATGTACAGAATATGCCATCTGATCAGGATCTATGCTATTTGCTATTTGGATAGTGGAGTTAAAACACTGAATAGCAAAGAATATTGATCCTGATCAAAGGTGGCATTACGTCGTGGCTGATCAGGATCTATGCTGTTTGCTATTCGGATAGTGGAGTTAAAACACTGAATAGCAAAGAACATTGATCCTGATCAAAGGTGGCATTACGCCGTGGCTGATCAGGATCTATGCTGTTTGCTATTCGGATAGTGGAGTTAAAACACTGAATAGCAAAGAACATTGATCCTGATCAAAGGTGGCATTATGTCGTGGCTAATCAGGATCTATGCTGTTTGCTATTCGGATAGTGGAGTTAAAACACTGAATAGCAAAGAACATTGATCCTGATCAAAGGTGGCATTACGCCGTGGCTGATCAGGATCTATGCTGTTACCACATACCCACTCCTTCCCATTTTAAGGGTTAAAAATGTCTTTTTCTGTTAAGTAGAACCTATCAAAAACAAAACCCTTATCATAACTGATGGGATGCTAGTGTGAGTCCTGTCATTACCATGGAGGTGGTGTCCATCGGCAAGACACTCGTAAGTCCACACTGCCTCTTCTTTCTTCTACCAGGTATGAGGTATGAATAATTGTGAACAATTTTTTATTTTATTATATAACGTTGCTACCGGTTTCCCATTTGAGCGACGGGCAATTTACCTAACAACACCTTTCCTGGGCAGGCTCCAGCGGTTAACCAGTATTTGTTGGTGCACCAACCTCCGTAAGAAACTGCCAACTTTTTCATATAAATGAGACACGGTCTGAGCGGGGCTCGAACCCGTGACCATCAGAGATGATAGGTTACAGTGGTATACAAGTCAGCGACCTTAACCACTCGACCACGGAGGCGATCTTTGTGAGCAATTTATTGTTAATAGCATTTAATAACAGACCTATTTCCATCCAATCAACTCGTGCTCTTTTCAATCGTAATACTAATTTCATCAACCTTTTTAAATATAGCTTTTCACTTGCTTTTTTCATTCTTGGCAAAAAAAACCATCTAGGTACAGTCAAACCTGTCTTAAGCAACCAGCCAAGGGAATCACAGAAAGTGGCAGCTTAGCACAGGTGGCTGCTTAATAGAGGTCAAATGTATAATGAAACAATATATTGGGAATCTGGAAACTGGCTGCTTAATGCAGGTTGGCTGCTTAATGCAGGTGACCACTAACACAGGTTTAACTGTATATTAAAAAATATATATATATATACATTGTTTAATGACAAATTAGCTATAATTATGTACTTTGTTATTTATACATTGATATCACATGTATAATAAATTAATAATGTATATTTGGAACAATAAAACTGGATAAACCTTGAGGTATCAAGATTAATTAGTCTAAAGTTGTAAACAATTGTTTCGTAAACTGCTAATATGTGTTTTACGTTTATTTATCGTCGCTACCGGTTGCTCATATGAGCGACGCCTCCTGAAGAGATTAATCATTTTAGATTTTTGGAGGATAGTTCAATGATATAGACAGAGACCCATTCCAGAGTCTTCTCTGGTTATGTTTCGGTTTAAAGTCCCAATTGAAAGACTGCTAATTTTATTAGAATCAGACAGGGGGATTGAACCTGCGATCCATGGATTCCCAGTCCAACATGTTAACCACTGGACTACGTATCCGTCTGTGTGAACTGCTAAAATATATTTGTATAATTATATACTATGCAGACGGATTCATTTCCAGGTAATATTGCAGCTAAGGTTTGTATAATGCTGTGGTATGTGGTGCCAGTACGTGTCGATCGGCAGGGAATGAAATCAAAATAAACTTGATTGATAGCAACAATCAATTATGCATGTTATTAAAAAGAAAACTTAATTTATTTCTTTATATCTATTTATTTCAAGCACAATCTGTCATTAACTTTCAACACGAGGCCACCTGCTGCGGAATGCTAGAACGTGCCCGCACCAAGGTCACCAAACCCAGAAACTGGATAGCCTACTCGAAAACGAAAGGATTGCATTTCTGCAGTGTCATCCTATATAACTGATACCGCAAATCAGCTTTGTGTGTAAACTTGATAACAATGGTACAGAAACGTTGTTTGTTAGTTCGGGTTTTACGCCTGCATCAGCACCATTTTGGGCTATATCGCCGGCGGGCAGTTTACCTAACAACACCTTTCCTGGGCAGGTTCCAGCGGTTAACCAGTACTTGGGTGCACCAACCTCTGTAAGAAACTGCCAACTTTTTCATATAAATGAGACACGGTCTGAGCGGGGCTCGAACCCGTGACCATCAGTGATGATAGGTTACAGTGGTATACAAGTCAGCGACCGTAACCACTCGACCACGGAGGTGGACTCAATGTTCAGTACATTAATATCAACCCCATCCAGTTTATACAACATATTAACCCATTTCATTCTGGATACCATTCAAACGGTATTTGCAAAGAACATAGGAGCCAGATTAACCGCCACGGAACGTTCCGTCTGATCAGGCTCTATGCTGTTTGCTATTCAGATGATCTTGCTAAGACACTTGGCTATGCAGCAAACAACATAGATCCTGATCAGCACGCAGCGTCACGCTGCGGCTGATCTGGATCTATGTTGTTTGCAAAAGCCTTTAAATATATCCAGAATGAAATGGGTTAATGTAGGGCTTAAATTGTTATATTCAGGAGATTGTGCACATATTGGATGACTCCCAGATGTTTTATTTTTTTCATTTTCATAAATGGAGGTTATTTTATACAAACATATCATTAGGCAGACCACATTAAAGTGGATTGATTTGCAGGCCGATTCAATGAAATCCCACAGATATATACAACTTTAATGAAAACAAGAATTTTACAATTCCTCTCCATCATTTCCATGTAAGACAACCAGAGAGTTTGCACAACAAATATTCCTGATCAATTTCAAAACAAAATTTAATCCTCTTGAGTAGCATTTAGCTTTATGACTTTGTTGTTATGAAACGCCATTGTCAGATATATCACTTAGTCACGGTACTCGTTTTCCACGACAAAGAAATAAATAGGGGCACCATTACATGTGAAACCCCACAATAGGGCATGGGAGGATGCATAATATTATGTTATTATGTTATATTTCGGGTTTTACGCCTGCATCAGCATCATTTTGGGTTATATCACCGGCGGGCAGTTTACCTAACAACACCTTTCCTGGGCAGGCTCCAGCGGTTAACCAGTACTTAGGTGCACCAACCTCCGTAAGAAACTGCCAACTTTTTCATATAAATGAGACACGGTCTGAACAGGGCTCGAACCCGTGACCATCAGTGATGATAGGTTACAGTGGTATACAAGTCAGCGACCTTAACCGCTCGACCACGGAGGCGGACCATCAGTGATGATAGGTTACAGTGGTATACAAGTCAGCGACCTTAACCGCTCGACCACGGAGGCGGACCATCAGTGATGATAGGTTACAGTGGTATACAAGTCAGCGACCGTAACCGCTCGACCACGGAGGCGGACCATCAGTGATGATAGGTTACAGTGGTATACAAGTCAGCGACCTTAACCGCTCGACCACGGAGGCGGACCATCAGTGATGATAGGTTACAGTGGTATACAAGTCAGCGACCTTAACCGCTCGACCACGGAGGCGGACCATCAGTGATGATAGGTTACAGTGGTATACAAGTCAGCGACCGTAACCGCTCGACCACGGAGGCGGACCATCAGTGATGATAGGTTACAGTGGTATACAAGTCAGCGACCTTAACCGCTCGACCACGGAGGCGGACCATCAGTGATGATAGGTTACAGTGGTATACAAGTCAGCGACCTTAACCGCTCGACCACGGAGGCGGACCATCAGTGATGATAGGTTACAGTGGTATACAAGTCAGCGACCGTAACCGCTCGACCACGGAGGCGGACCATCAGTGATGATAGGTTACAGTGGTATACAAGTCAGCGACCTTAACCGCTCGACCACGGAGGCGGACCATCAGTGATGATAGGTTACAGTGGTATACAAGTCAGCGACCGTAACCGCTCGACCACGGAGGCGGACCATCAGTGATGATAGGTTACAGTGGTATACAAGTCAGCGACCTTAACCGCTCGACCACGGAGGCGGACCATCAGTGATGATAGGTTACAGTGGTATACAAGTCAGCGACCTTAACCGCTCGACCACGGAGGCGGACCATCAGTGATGATAGGTTACAGTGGTATACAAGTCAGCGACCGTAACCGCTCGACCACGGAGGCGGACCATCAGTGATGATAGGTTACAGTGGTATACAAGTCAGCGACCGTAACCGCTCGACCACGGAGGCGGACCATCAGTGATGATAGGTTACAGTGGTATACAAGTCAGCGACCGTAACCGCTCGACCACGGAGGCGGACCATCAGTGATGATAGGTTACAGTGGTATACAAGTCAGCGACCTTAACCGCTCGACCACGGAGGCGGACCATCAGTGATGATAGGTTACAGTGGTATACAAGTCAGCGACCGTAACCGCTCGACCACGGAGGCGGACCATCAGTGATGATAGGTTACAGTGGTATACAAGTCAGCGACCGTAACCGCTCGACCACGGAGGCGGACCATCAGTGATGATAGGTTACAGTGGTATACAAGTCAGCGACCTTAACCGCTCGACCACGGAGGCGGACCATCAGTGATGATAGGTTACAGTGGTATACAAGTCAGCGACCTTAACCGCTCGACCACGGAGGCGGACCATCAGTGATGATAGGTTACAGTGGTATACAAGTCAGCGACCTTAACCGCTCGACCACGGAGGCGGACCATCAGTGATGATAGGTTACAGTGGTATACAAGTCAGCGACCGTAACCGCTCGACCACGGAGGCGGACCATCAGTGATGATAGGTTACAGTGGTATACAAGTCAGCGACCGTAACCACTCGACCACGGAGGCGGACCATCAGTGATGATAGGTTACAGTGGTATACAAGTCAGCGACCTTAACCGCTCGACCACGGAGGCGGACCATCAGTGATGATAGGTTACAGTGGTATACAAGTCAGCGACCGTAACCGCTCGACCACGGAGGCGGACCATCAGTGATGATAGGTTACAGTGGTATACAAGTCAGCGACCTTAACCGCTCGACCACGGAGGCGGACCATCAGTGATGATAGGTTACAGTGGTATACAAGTCAGCGACCGTAACCGCTCGACCACGGAGGCGGACCATCAGTGATGATAGGTTACAGTGGTATACAAGTCAGCGACCGTAACCGCTCGACCACGGAGGCGGACCATCAGTGATGATAGGTTACAGTGGTATACAAGTCAGCGACCTTAACCGCTCGACCACGGAGGCGGACCATCAGTGATGATAGGTTACAGTGGTATACAAGTCAGCGACCTTAACCGCTCGACCACGGAGGCGGACCATCAGTGATGATAGGTTACAGTGGTATACAAGTCAGCGACCTTAACCGCTCGACCACGGAGGCGGACCATCAGTGATGATAGGTTACAGTGGTATACAAGTCAGCGACCGTAACCGCTCGACCACGGAGGCGGACCATCAGTGATGATAGGTTACAGTGGTATACAAGTCAGCGACCGTAACCGCTCGACCACGGAGGCGGACCATCAGTGATGATAGGTTACAGTGGTATACAAGTCAGCGACCTTAACCGCTCGACCACGGTACATTATATCATCCGTTATGTCGAATTCCGTCGGATCAAATAAAATACTTTGACATAACCAAAGTTTGACTTAACGAAATTCAATAGAAACGAAGCCAGTTATACAGTGAAACCTGTGTTAGTGGTCACCTCTATTAAGCAACCGACTTGCATTAAACAACCAGTTTCCAGATTCCCAATATGATGTTTTGTTATACATTTGACCTCTATTAAGCAGCCACCTGTGCTAAGCAGCCACTTTCTGTGATTCCATTGGCTGGCTGCTTAAGACAGGTTTGACTGTATGTAAAATGATAGTTTCTGAAACGGGACTTTGATCCGACTTCGAGATAACCGGAGAATTCGACATAACCAACTTTGACATAACAGATGTAGACTGTAAACCCCTCTAATTCAGACTTTGCCGTATCAGACAAAAAGTCTGATTTGGAGTGGATTCCAGATTATAGGGGGTCCGGATTAGAGGGGGTTTTACTGTTGTGTTATTTGAATACAGTCAAACCTGTCTTAAGCAGCCAGCCAAGGAAATCACAGAAAGTGGCTGCTTAGCACAGGTGGCTGCTTAATAGAGGTCAAATGTATAATAAAACAGCTATTTGGGAATTTGGACACTGGCTGCTTAATACAGATTGGCTGCTTAATGGATGTGACCACTAACACAGGTTTGACTGTAAACAAACTGTCCAAATTTCGATTGTCTGTCTGCTTTCTCTGAATGATTACTGATTAGAGTATTTGTCACCCTGGCCAAATAGTTCAATTCCAAGGACAAACTATGGGAAAACCTCATCAGGCTATTGTCCAGCGCTGATGAGAATCCTTGCAAATTGATGGATATATATTATTCGTTTGCTCAGAATGCGCGCACACCGAGACAATCCAAGGAGCGAATGATTAGTCATCATAATTACTTTAGGGAAGTTGACACTAAGTATAAAACTTGCCAATGAATTATGGATTTATTTTTAACTCTTAATTGCATGCTAGCGGCAAAAATAACGGTTAAATAGATCACAAAATCCTAAATAAATTCCAGGAGTTTTCAGTGACAAATAAAAAAAAACACATTACTGATTTCAGTTATTATTGCATTTTTCATGTTAAAGATTGCTTATCCTGCTATTCCTGTCTAATATATAGTCAAACCTGTCTTAAGCGGCCAGACAATCAATGGACAGAAAGTGACTGCTTAGCACAGGTGGCTGCTTAATTGAGGATAAATGTATAATAAAGCAACATATTGGGAATCTGGATGGGTTATTGAGACATTTTTCATGTTAAAGATTGCTTATCCTGCGATTTCTGTCTTATATACAGTCAAACCTGTCTTAAGCGACCAGCCAATCAATGGACAGAAAGTGACTGTTTAGCACAGGTGGCTGCTTAATTGAGAATAAATGTATAATAAAGCAACATATTGGGAATCTGGATGGGTTATTGCGACGTTTTTCATGTTAAAGATTGCTTATCCTGCGATTTCTGTCTAATATACAGTCAAACCTGTCTTAAGTGACCAGCCAATCAATGGACAGAAAGTGACTGTTTAGCACAGGTGGCTGCTTAATTTAGGCTAAATGTATAATAAAGCAACATATTGGGAATCTGGATGGGTTATTGCGGCATTTTTCATGTTAAAGATTGCTTATCCTGCGATTCCTGTCTAATATACAGTCAAACCTGTCTTAAGCAGCCAGCCAATCAATGGACAGAAAGTGGCTGCTTAGCACAGGTGGCTGCTTAATTGAGGCTAAATGTATAATAAAGCAACATATTGGGAATCTGGATGGGTTATTGCGACGTTTTTCATGTTAAAGATTGCTTATCCTGCTATTCCTGTCTAATATACAGTCAAACCTGTCTTAAGCAGCCAGCCAATCAATGGACAGAAAGTGGCTGCTTAGCACAGGTGGCTGCTTAATTGAGGCTAAATGTATAATAAAGCAACATATTGGGAATCTGGATGGGTTATTGCGACGTTTTTCATGTTAAAGATTGCTTATCCTGCTATTCCTGTCTAATATACAGTCAAACCTGTCTTAAGCAGCCAGCCAATCAATGGACAGAAAGTGGCTGCTTAGCACAGGTGGCTGCTTAATTGAGGCTAAATGTATAATAAAGCAACATATTGTGTATCTGGAAACTGGCTGCTTATAATACAGGTCGGTTGCTAGAGATGACCACTAGCACAGGTTTGACTGTATGTTACTATTTCATACTAGTCTGTATCTGCTCGATTATTTGACGCTGAATTCCTTGCATGTTTTAATAAAATGGTATTGTTACAAGAAGATAACAATCTGAATGTGTCATAATTATTGTTTATTTTGTCATTCTTGGAATGAAGTAAAGGTTGTAGTCAGTCAAGAATGTAAATCACACATTGCGTGGGCCATGCATGGTGAACAAACAACAATGTGATTTGAACATTACGATTTCCATAAATAACGAAATAAACAAGAGCTTTCCAAGATAGGAAATCTCCTGCTAAACGGCCATCTCACAATGAAAACAATTTTTTATCCAGATCGTCCTCAAAATCTAATGAGTTTGTCCTGAACCACGGCCAAATTTCATGAAATGCTGACGTAACTTTCAGCATAATCCAGCTAACAGATAAATGGAGACAATTCATACCATCCTTGGAGATTATCGCTTCTCACCAATGCAACTCGGGTTCGATCATCGGACCAGGAAGTATGTGAGATGGTACGGTGGGGGCCAGATCAGACAGGTGAGTTTTCTGTTTTCCTCCCACACGAATGACCACATTTCTGAGCTGGGCTCGAACCCGTGACCATCAGTGATGATTGCTTACAGTGGTATACAAATCAGCAGCGACCTTAACCACTCGACCACTGAGGTGGACTGACATCATATGTGTAGTGTTTTTATTTATATAATAATTTATTTAATATATGTACAGAGATTAAGTTAAATATGAAAACTTTAATGAGAATTTGGTGAAATTGCTAATCACATAGAGGTTTTCAATGGAACCGTGATAAGCCTCCCCACCCCCACCAGCCATGAGGAACTGTAGAGCTTATCTGTCTGACTGAAAGCATTAAATATAAGTGCATATGGAGAGCAAGACTAAATTTCTTAACTTGAAGATTTAGGCAGGTATAGGATTCACCTTGAATAGTTAGGCAGGTATAGGATTCACCTTGAATAGTTAGGCAGGTATAGGATACATCTTGAATAGTTAGGCAGGTATAGGATTCACCTTGAATAGTTAGGCAGGTATAGGATTCACCTTGAATAGTTAGGCAGGTATAGGATTCACCTTGAATAGTTAGGCAGGTATAGGATTCATCTTGAATAGTTAGGCAGGTATAGGATTCACCTTGAATAGTTAGGCAGGTATAGGATTCACCTTGAATAGTTAGGCAGGTATAGGATACATCTTGAATAGTTAGGCAGGTATAGGATTCACCTTGAATAGTTAG
>CM026397.1:11775949-11900251 GCA_014843695.1 Archivesica marissinica | reverse complement strand
AACCGCTCGACCACGGAGGCGGACCATCAGTGATGATAGGTTACAGTGGTATACAAGTCAGCGACCTTAACCGCTCGACCACGGAGGCGGACCATCAGTGATGATAGGTTACAGTGGTATACAAGTCAGCGACCTTAACCGCTCGACCACGGAGGCGGACCATCAGTGATGATAGGTTACAGTGGTATACAAGTCAGCGACCGTAACCGCTCGACCACGGAGGCGGACCATCAGTGATGATAGGTTACAGTGGTATACAAGTCAGCGACCTTAACCGCTCGACCACGGAGGCGGACCATCAGTGATGATAGGTTACAGTGGTATACAAGTCAGCGACCTTAACCACTCGACCACGGAGGCGGACCATCAGTGATGATAGGTTACAGTGGTATACAAGTCAGCGACCTTAACCACTCGACCACGGAGGCGGACCATCAGTGATGATAGGTTACAGTGGTATACAAGTCAGCGACCTTAACCACTCGACCACGGAGGCGAACCATCAGTGATTATAGGTTACGTGGTATACAATTCAGCGACCTTACACCGCTCCGACCACGGAGGCGGACCTCATGATCCGATAGGTTCAGTGGTATACAAGTCAGCGACCGTAAACGCTCCGACCACGAGGCGGACCATCAGTGATGATAGGTTCAACAGTGGTATACAAGTCAGCGACCTAACCGCTCGACCACGGAGGCGGACCATCAGTGATGATAGGTTACAGGTTATACAATCAGCGACCTTAACCGCTCGCCACTGAGGCGGACCATCAGTGATGATAGGTTACAGTGGTATACAAGTCAGCGACCGTAACCGCTCGACCACGGAGGCGGACCATCATTGAAAACAAAACAACACACCAACCCACCAACACACCACAAAACAAACACACACCAACCCACCACACCCACACTGATAGGTTACAGTGGTATACAAGTCAGCGACCTTAACCACTCGACCACGGAGGCGGACCATCAGTGATGATAGGTTACAGTGGTATACAAGTCAGCGACCTTAACCACTCGACCACGAAGGCGGGCCATCAGTGATGATAGGTTACAGTGGTATACAAGTCAGCGACCTTAACCACTCGACCACGGAGGCGGACAATCAGTGATGATAGGTTACAGTGGTATACAAGTCAGCGACCACAAAAAAACCCTCAGTGATGATAGGTTACAGGAATACAAGTCAACGACCGTAACCGACTCGACCACGGAGGCGGACCATCAGTGATGATAGGTTACAGTGGTATACAAGTCAGCGACCGTAACCACTCGACCACGGAGGCGGACCATCAGTGATGATAGGTTACAGTGGTATACAAGTCAGCGACCTTAACCACTCGACCACGGAGGCGGACCATCAGTGATGATAGGTTACAGTGGTATACAAGTCAGCGACCGTAACCACTCGACCACGGAGGCGGACCATCAGTGATGATAGGTTACAGTGGTATACAAGTCAGCGACCTTAACCGCTCGACCACGGAGGCGGACCATCAGTGATGATAGGTTACAGTGGTATACAAGTCAGCGCCTTAACCGCTCGACCACGAGGCGGACCATCAGTGATGATAGGTTACAGTGGTATACAAGTCAGCGACCTTAACCGCTCGACCACGGAGGCGGACCATCAGTGATGATAGGTTACAGTGGTATACAAGTCAGCGACCTTAACCTCGACCACGGAGGCGGACCATCAGTGATGATAGGTTACAGTGGTATACAAGTCAGCGACCGTAACCGCTCGACCACGGAGGCGGACCATCAGTGATGATAGGTTACAGTGGTATACAAGTCAGCGACCGTAACCGCTCGACCACGGAGGCGGACCATCAGTGATGATAGGTTACAGTGGTATACAAGTCAGCGACCTTAACCGCTCGACCACGGTACATTATATCATCCGTTATGTCGAATTCCGTCGGATCAAATAAAATACTTTGACATAACCAAAGTTTGACTTAACGAAATTCAATAGAAACGAAGCCAGTTATACAGTGAAACCTGTGTTAGTGGTCACCTCTATTAAGCAACCGACTTGCATTAAACAACCAGTTTCCAGATTCCCAATATGATGTTTTGTTATACATTTGACCTCTATTAAGCAGCCACCTGTGCTAAGCAGCCACTTTCTGTGATTCCATTGGCTGGCTGCTTAAGACAGGTTTGACTGTATGTAAAATGATAGTTTCTGAAACGGGACTTTGATCCGACTTCGAGATAACCGGAGAATTCGACATAACCAACTTTGACATAACAGATGTAGACTGTAAACCCCTCTAATTCAGACTTTGCCGTATCAGACAAAAAGTCTGATTTGGAGTGGATTCCAGATTATAGGGGGTCCGGATTAGAGGGGGTTTTACTGTTGTGTTATTTGAATACAGTCAAACCTGTCTTAAGCAGCCAGCCAAGGAAATCACAGAAAGTGGCTGCTTAGCACAGGTGGCTGCTTAATAGAGGTCAAATGTATAATAAAACAGCTATTTGGGAATTTGGACACTGGCTGCTTAATACAGATTGGCTGCTTAATGGATGTGACCACTAACACAGGTTTGACTGTAAACAAACTGTCCAAATTTCGATTGTCTGTCTGCTTTCTCTGAATGATTACTGATTAGAGTATTTGTCACCCTGGCCAAATAGTTCAATTCCAAGGACAAACTATGGGAAAACCTCATCAGGCTATTGTCCAGCGCTGATGAGAATCCTTGCAAATTGATGGATATATATTATTCGTTTGCTCAGAATGCGCGCACACCGAGACAATCCAAGGAGCGAATGATTAGTCATCATAATTACTTTAGGGAAGTTGACACTAAGTATAAAACTTGCCAATGAATTATGGATTTATTTTTAACTCTTAATTGCATGCTAGCGGCAAAAATAACGGTTAAATAGATCACAAAATCCTAAATAAATTCCAGGAGTTTTCAGTGACAAATAAAAAAAAACACATTACTGATTTCAGTTATTATTGCATTTTTCATGTTAAAGATTGCTTATCCTGCTATTCCTGTCTAATATATAGTCAAACCTGTCTTAAGCGGCCAGACAATCAATGGACAGAAAGTGACTGCTTAGCACAGGTGGCTGCTTAATTGAGGATAAATGTATAATAAAGCAACATATTGGGAATCTGGATGGGTTATTGAGACATTTTTCATGTTAAAGATTGCTTATCCTGCGATTTCTGTCTTATATACAGTCAAACCTGTCTTAAGCGACCAGCCAATCAATGGACAGAAAGTGACTGTTTAGCACAGGTGGCTGCTTAATTGAGAATAAATGTATAATAAAGCAACATATTGGGAATCTGGATGGGTTATTGCGACGTTTTTCATGTTAAAGATTGCTTATCCTGCGATTTCTGTCTAATATACAGTCAAACCTGTCTTAAGTGACCAGCCAATCAATGGACAGAAAGTGACTGTTTAGCACAGGTGGCTGCTTAATTTAGGCTAAATGTATAATAAAGCAACATATTGGGAATCTGGATGGGTTATTGCGGCATTTTTCATGTTAAAGATTGCTTATCCTGCGATTCCTGTCTAATATACAGTCAAACCTGTCTTAAGCAGCCAGCCAATCAATGGACAGAAAGTGGCTGCTTAGCACAGGTGGCTGCTTAATTGAGGCTAAATGTATAATAAAGCAACATATTGGGAATCTGGATGGGTTATTGCGACGTTTTTCATGTTAAAGATTGCTTATCCTGCTATTCCTGTCTAATATACAGTCAAACCTGTCTTAAGCAGCCAGCCAATCAATGGACAGAAAGTGGCTGCTTAGCACAGGTGGCTGCTTAATTGAGGCTAAATGTATAATAAAGCAACATATTGGGAATCTGGATGGGTTATTGCGACGTTTTTCATGTTAAAGATTGCTTATCCTGCTATTCCTGTCTAATATACAGTCAAACCTGTCTTAAGCAGCCAGCCAATCAATGGACAGAAAGTGGCTGCTTAGCACAGGTGGCTGCTTAATTGAGGCTAAATGTATAATAAAGCAACATATTGGGAATCTGGATGGGTTATTGCGACGTTTTTCATGTTAAAGATTGCTTATCCTGCTATTCCTGTCTAATATACAGTCAAACCTGTCTTAAGCAGCCAGCCAATCAATGGACAGAAAGTGGCTGCTTAGCACAGGTGGCTGCTTAATTGAGGCTAAATGTATAATAAAAACAACATATTGTGTATCTGGAAACTGGCTGCTTATAATACAGGTCGGTTGCTAGAGATGACCACTAGCACAGGTTTGACTGTATGTTACTATTTCATACTAGTCTGTATCTGCTCGATTATTTGACGCTGAATTCCTTGCATGTTTTAATAAAATGGTATTGTTACAAGAAGATAACAATCTGAATGTGTCATAATTATTGTTTATTTTGTCATTCTTGGAATGAAGTAAAGGTTGTAGTCAGTCAAGAATGTAAATCACACATTGCGTGGGCCATGCATGGTGAACAAACAACAATGTGATTTGAACATTACGATTTCCATAAATAACGAAATAAACAAGAGCTTTCCAAGATAGGAAATCTCCTGCTAAACGGCCATCTCACAATGAAAACAATTTTTTATCCAGATCGTCCTCAAAATCTAATGAGTTTGTCCTGAACCACGGCCAAATTTCATGAAATGCTGACGTAACTTTCAGCATAATCCAGCTAACAGATAAATGGAGACAATTCATACCATCCTTGGAGATTATCGCTTCTCACCAATGCAACTCGGGTTCGATCATCGGACCAGGAAGTATGTGAGATGGTACGGTGGGGGCCAGATCAGACAGGTGAGTTTTCTGTTTTCCTCCCACACGAATGACCACATTTCTGAGCTGGGCTCGAACCCGTGACCATCAGTGATGATTGCTTACAGTGGTATACAAATCAGCAGCGACCTTAACCACTCGACCACTGAGGTGGACTGACATCATATGTGTAGTGTTTTTATTTATATAATAATTTATTTAATATATGTACAGAGATTAAGTTAAATATGAAAACTTTAATGAGAATTTGGTGAAATTGCTAATCACATAGAGGTTTTCAATGGAACCGTGATAAGCCTCCCCACCCCCACCAGCCATGAGGAACTGTAGAGCTTATCTGTCTGACTGAAAGCATTAAATATAAGTGCATATGGAGAGCAAGACTAAATTTCTTAACTTGAAGATTTAGGCAGGTATAGGATTCACCTTGAATAGTTAGGCAGGTATAGGATTCACCTTGAATAGTTAGGCAGGTATAGGATACATCTTGAATAGTTAGGCAGGTATAGGATTCACCTTGAATAGTTAGGCAGGTATAGGATTCACCTTGAATAGTTAGGCAGGTATAGGATTCACCTTGAATAGTTAGGCAGGTATAGGATTCATCTTGAATAGTTAGGCAGGTATAGGATTCACCTTGAATAGTTAGGCAGGTATAGGATTCACCTTGAATAGTTAGGCAGGTATAGGATACATCTTGAATAGTTAGGCAGGTATAGGATTCACCTTGAATAGTTAGGCAGGTATAGGATTCACCTTGAATAGTTAGGCAGGTATAGGATTCACCTTGAATAGTTAGGCAGGTATAGGATACATCTTGAATAGTTAGGCAGGTATAGGATTCACCTTGAATAGTTAGGCAGGTATAGGATTCACCTTGAATAGTTAGGCAGGTATAGGATTCACCTTGAATAGTTAGGCAGGTATAGGATTCATCTTGAATAGTTAGGCAGGTATAGGATTCATCTTGAATAGTTAGGCAGGTATAGGATTCACCTTGAATAGTTAGGCAGGTATAGGATTCACCTTGAATAGTTAGGCAGGTATAGGATTCACCTTGAATAGTTAGGCAGGTATAGGATTCACCTTGAATAGTTAGGCAGGTATAGGATTCATCTTGAATAGTTAGGCAGGTATAGGATTCATCTTGAATAGTTAGGCAGGTATAGGATTCACCTTGAATAGTTAGGCAGGTATAGGATTCACCTTGAATAGTTAGGCAGGTATAGGATTCACCTTGAATAGTTAGGCAGGTATAGGATTCACCTTGAATAGTTAGGCAGGTATAGGATACATCTCGAATAGTTAGGTAGGTATAGGATACATCTTGAATACTAGTAGTTAGGTGGGTATGGGATTCACTTTGAAGAGTTAGGCAGTTAGGTAGGAGAGACATTACCACAGAGAATGCTTCAGTATAACAAAGTAGTGTTACAACAGGGAAACTTACCATGCTTTCGCTTGATTCAATACTGAGGTCTGAGTCGCTTTCAGAAGCATCCGGGGCATTTCTTGGGTTGTCCAGAGATAGGAATGATTTGACTTCAGGGCTGAAGAAGAGACATCAATGGATTAACATAACATTTACAGTCTAATTAAACTGGTTTATCTGTTGTAGGACTAGGATTACGCAAACACAACATTTTCAAGATGGCCACCATTTTGAAAATGAGATCGGAACAATTTTATGTATTTTCGATCTACTAGTTGCCATACTATATGCACAAATGTTTCAATGAAATAAGTGATTTCAAATAAGAAATTGTTTGAAGCAAATTGTGAACAGACGAAGGTCGTGTGCATAGATGGATGCTGGTATACTCTATACTAACGTATGTCCCACATGCCCGCACAAATTTTATTATGAGCTATAATAATTATGAACAAAAACAATGTGGCCCCACAGGTAGTAGTTAGGCAGCACAGGTAGTTGTTAGGCAGCACAGGTAGTAGTTAGGCAGCACATATTAAAATAGTTCGCCTTTTAATAAAAATAATGTAGTATTAACCCTTATTGTGCTGGAAACAAGTATAGTTGGCTGAATAGCAAACAACATATCTCCTGATCTGGATCTATGTTGTTTGCACATTACGTCCAATTTTTTTCAGCATTGTAAGTGTTAATCAGGGGAGTTAAAATCAATTGTCTCCAAATATCTACAACACACCTCGAAGTCTTGGAATGAAGACATTACTGGTTTTTCTATTACCTCCCTTGAAAGATAAATTCTGATTTATCCCGAAATGAATATTGGTGCTTTCAGTTGGACTCCTTTACTTGTGTTCCCTAATAAGATTTGTGGTAGGATAAATGTAATGCTATCAAAACTATGCTAATTAATTGAAACCAAATTTTACAGAAAAATATCCATTCAATATACTGAAGGATATCTGTCGAGATTTAATAATTTAAAAATGATAAGATGAGAAAACGGATGAAAGTGGATAGCATGTGGTGCAAAGGAAACAGCGATAAAAACAGAGGAAACCAATTAAGAGGACCAATCTACTCTAGTATTCAGGGACATGCAGTAACTGACTAATGTCTCTTACTAAACTGCGTTTTGGCACTGGATCGACTAGTTTTTGGCATCAATGCATATAAAGAATATCAAGGAGAGGACAACCATACGCTGTATAGCTTTCTGTCCAATTCCTTATTTCAATTGTTGTAAATAACCATGTACATGATAGAAAATAAATATGTTTAAACCAAGGAATATCATGTCACTCACATGGGGGACAGACAGATCTGTAGTCCAGTGGTTAACATGCTGGACTGGTAATCCAGGGATCGAAGGTTCGATCCCCCGTCTGACCTTAATAAAATGAACAGTCTTTCAGATAGGACTTTAAACCGAGGTCTCGTGTCACCGTGCACGTAAAAGAACCAGAGTAGACTCTGGAATGGGTATCTGTCTGTATCATTACACTATCCTCCAAAAATCTAAAATGACTAATTTCTTCAGGAGGCGTCGCTCATATGGGCAACCGGTAGCGACGATAAATAAACATAATACACACACTCACATGGGAGGGTTCAAGAGAAATCGGTACAAACTCATACCAAGACTTGATACCAATATTTGATCCGATGTGCAATGAGTACAGAATACCAGTATAATAACTTCGTATTTTGGACAAAGACATTGGAAACACCGATAGATACTTGTCATCAGAAACACTGATAGATATCTGCGACAATAACTTGTCATCAGAAACACGATAGATATCTGCAACAATAACTTGTCATCAGAAACACTGATAGATATCTGTGCCAATAACTTGTCATCGGAAACACTGATAGATATCTGTGCCAATAACTTGTCATCGGAAACACTGATAGATATCTGTGCCAATAACTTGTCATCGGAAACACTGATAGATATCTGCAACAATAACTTGTCATCAGAAACACTGATAGATATCTGCAACAATAACTTGTCATCAGAAACACTGATAGATATCTGCAACAATAACTTGTCATCAGAAACACTGATAGATATCTGCAACAATAACTTGTCATCAGAAACACTGATAGATATCTGCAACAATAACTTGTCATCAGAAACACTGATAGATATCTGCAACAATAACTTGTCATCGGAAACACCGATAGATATCTGCCTCAATAACTTGTCATCGGATGGAAGTGAAACATTCTTTAACATCACATATCTACAGCAGCCCAAAATAATGCATTTATAGCATATTGCGAAACAATCTGGACACTCATTTATTATTCATAGAAAATAACTCATATCTGTATTATGAATGTCTACGTACTATGCCTATGCACTACAATTAAGTCATGGCCAAAGAGTAATGTGTACAATGAATATATATCATGAAGAATTCGAGACGCAATCAAATCACAGAGATAGGTTAAAACCCTTTCCCTCATAGAATCACCTCTTGACGCAATTACCAATACGACATACATTGACAATGTAGTAGCCAAACAAACTACATTGTCAAACCAATGTTAATAATAAAGGCCAGAATCCAATGTAGTCCCAAGTACTATCTATGGAGGTGGGATAGATATGGCCACTACTTATCCACTGCATGGTAGCTAAATGGCTGTCGTTTGTATAGAGATATAATAGTCTATTAACCTAAATCTCTATGAAGGAAAGGGTTAACAAAAAGGAGCTGTATCTCTGTGTATGGTACATACATCAGATTCAACAAATAATTTATACAAATTTATTTTAGCTCGATTGCGAAACAAGTTATTTCAACTTATATTAATCACTCTCGAGACCTCATTCCTGATGGAATCCATCGCCACGAGGGAGAGAGAAGAGGCAACGTGGAATTTAAATGCCTTGCCTAAGGGCACAATCGTAATGGCTCCAGTGGGGCTCGAACTTTCGCACCTGAAGCGAACGTGCATCCACTACGCTATCACGACTTCCACTTCCACTGTAACAAATAATTAAGCTGCATCAACGCAAATGGTATATACGTATCCATGTCAATGACTCAACAATAAAGCTGTATGGTACATATACAAACAATATATGTGATATCACTGTAAATGATATCGTTGTCATCCATACTGAGTGACTAATTAACCCATTCAACCCCAAGTAACTGACATGGACTGGTGCATGCTATTTTTAGACCAATAAATTAATAAGAAAATTACCTTTGGACCAGTTCATTTATCAAAATGGGTAATTTTATCTAAAAATAGTAATAATTATTACTGGCAAAAAAGTGCAGATCCTGATGAGACGGCTCGTTACGAGCCGGCTCATCTGGATCTACACTTTTCATAAGCCTATTTAGAGGCATGTGGGGTTGAAAGGGTTAAATGTTAAAGAATCTTGCTGTGGTTTTTCCATAAACAAAAATATTTTTCAAATCTGTTCAAATGTTACTAAAACATCATTAGAGATGGAGTTTATTTTCTTCATTTGGAAAAATAATACTATAATTCAAATGCAAATATATGCTAGTGGTAAATTTAGTAAACCACCAATTGGTGAATTTGTTAAAACAATACCCATAAAGGGAGGTAATTTCACAAATTCAGGTTCGTCGGCAGCCATATTTTTCAAATTTCCAAATTTTACTTTCTACTGTAATAATTTATTATTGAAAAATAAAAAATATAAGACTATATCTAATCACCCGCTCTTTACAATATCTCGGTGTGCAGCACATTCTAAGTATACATGTAAGTGAAACTTTAGCACGGAGAATATCAACAAATGACCACATTATAGGAACTGCCAGCATCCCATCTGAATAGACCACATTATAGGAACTGCCAGCATCCCATCTGAATATACCACATTATAGGAACTGCCAGTATCCCATCTGAATATACCACATTATAGGAACTGCCAGTATCCCATCTGAATATACCACATTATAGGAACTGCCAGTATCCCATCTGAATATACCACATTATAGGAACTGCCAGTATCCCATCTGAATATACCACATTATAGGAACTGCCAGTATCCCATCTGAATATACCACATTATAGGAACTGCCAGTATCCCATCTGAATATACCACATTATAGGAACTGCCAGTATCCCATCTGAATATACCACATTATAGGAACTGCCAGCATCCCATCTGAATAGACCAAATTATAGGAACTGCCAGCATCCCATCTGAATATACCGATGTAGGTTACAGTTGTGAAATGTCGAGACAATCGTAAACATTAATAGGAAGGCATTATTGTCGTCACATGTTAGCAATGTGATCCTAGTTAGATACCAGGCACGTAGCTGACTGTACGCAAGTACGCGACTGCGTACTAAAATCCAGATAATTCTGCATACATGTTATTATAATGTCAGTCTGGCTACACGCTTGAATACAAACAACTTCTCAACAAGTTCTCCAACATTTCAATTATTAAAATTGCACAAAACCTTAAAGCCAATAATTCGATTTACTGCGAATATGTTAAATTATCGTATTCGTGTTTTTAAAAATTCGCTGCAACAGCAATTTTGCACACTCTCCAGTTATAGGTGTAGGAAGACACTGTGTGACCCTCAGACTCCGAGCAGTATTTCGAGGTCAGGCACCCGGGTAGAACCACTGACAGACCACAGTCATGCTTCCTCGCATGAAATAATTCGATACCATCAAGTGGGATTCAAACTTACAGTGGTGAAAAGCAAGTGATTTGAAGTCAACAACCTGAACCACTGAGTGGATTACACAAATCACTGCCGTAACAGTATATATTTCCATATCACAGTAACAGTATATATTTCCATATCACAGTAACAGTATATATTTACATATCACAGTAACAGTATATATTGACATATCACAGTAACAGTATATATTGACATATCACAGTAACAGTATATATTGACATATCACAGTAACAGTATATATTTCCATATCACAGTAACAGTATATATTTCCATATCACAGTAACAGTATATATTTCCATATCACAGTAACAGTATATATTTACATATCACAGTAACAGTATATATTTCCATATCACAGTAACAGTATATATTTCCATATCACAGTAACAGTATATATTTACATATCACAGTAACAGTATATATTTCCATATCACAGTAACAGTATATATTTCCATATCACAGTAACAGTATATATTTCCATATCACAGTAACAGTATATATTTCCATATCACAGTAACAGTATATATTTACATATCACAGTAACAGTATATATTTCCATATCACAGTAACAGTATATATTTCCATATCACAGTAACAGTATATATTTACATATCACAGTAACAGTATATATTTACATATCACAGTAACAGTATATATTTACATATCACAGTAACAGTATATATGTCCATATCACAGTAACAGTATATATGTCCATATCACAGTAACAGTATATATTTACATATCACAGTAACAGTATATATTTACATATCACAGTAACAGTATATATTTACATTTGTGCACATAATGGATAAGTTTTTGGTAAATGGTTATCTGTGAATGATCTCCCTTCAAACACTACTGATAACAAAAACATCAACAACCTTGTAAATTAAAGTTGTCTTCAAATATTAAAAATGGAATAAATTTGCTTCAAACTTACAAATTTGACCTGAATTAATTATTTTCACTTTTCACTAGTAATCCATAATTTCACAACAAAGCGCAGACATCCACGATCCAAATGTTTTCTGTGCAGTGATATATACTCAGTAGTGTATGTGAGGATTCCTAGTCCTGTGTTTGAACACCAGGCACTCAGAGATCTTGTATCATAGTGAGTAAATACAGTCTACAATAATTATAAATGCTTTCCATGTGTCTAACAGTAAAGTCAGATGATTAAGAACAATTTCCGCTCGAGGCCCTTACATCATGTTAACGGGTCGCTTTTCATGTTGAAAAATGTACACATGTCTTTCTCAAGCTTCAATTGTTTTCTAGGTGAAATACTTGAACTTGATCCTGTTTAACGCTCCATTAACTGTAATATTAATGAGACATACAGCTAGCTATGTGCACATCAGTGTACGAAACCAATCAATATAACACTTGTAGGTAAGTTGGCAAGTTATTGATGCACAACATTAACAATTACACATACACCATTAACAATTGTACATTCACCCATTAATAACTAAACATACCCATTAACAATTACACATACCCATTAATAAATAAACACACCCATTAACTATTACACACACATTAACAATTATACATACCCATTAACACACACACACACACCACACCACACCACACCACACCACACCACACCACACCACACCACACACACACACACACACACACACACACACACACACTAACAATTACACATGCCCATTAACGAATACACATGCCCATTAACAACTACATATACCTATTAACAATTACACATATCCATCAACAATTACACATTTGACAATAGCGCATACCAAATAACAACTATACATACAAATTAACTATTACACATACCCATTAACTATTACACATACCCATTAACTATTACACATACCCATTAATAATAACACATACATATATTAACAATAACATATCCATTAACAACTACACATACCAATTAACAATAACGCATACCCATAAACAATTACACATGCCATTAACTAGTACACATACCCATTAACAATTACACATACCCATTAACTATTACGCATACCAAAGTAACAAATAAACACATCAGCATTATCCAACAATGTATGACAACATTTAAATTAGTCTCGCTTCAATTATAGACACACTACGCCCAAATCCGCTTCAATTATAAACACACTACGCCCAAATCCGCTTCAATTATAGACACACTACGCCCAAATCTGCTTCAATTATAGACACACTACGCCCAAATCCGCTTCAATTATAAACACACTACGCCCAAATCCGCTTCAATTATAGACACACTACGCCCAAATCCTTACATGCATTTTATTCCAGTTTTGTGTCACCAAAATGAAATATTTAAAGACATTAAATATTATGATATTGATCAAAATGACCCCGAAAAATACTATAAATGAACGCATTGTGAACATGACCTGTAGAGTTATGCTAAGAGTTATTTTAGAGTATTCCCAGCTAGCTGTTAACCAACCATTCATTGCTCATGTACCTGAGTGTAATTGACAACTTGACTGCTAAATTTGAAACTTGCAATAAAATATTTGACATTGATGCATGTCTTGATTTAAAACACTTACCATACAGGATATAACAGAACTTGTTACATTGGAGTTCCAGAATTAGTTTTGTCGGAGATCATTCCAAGGAAATAAACCTCGGAATGGGTTCACCAAAAAATCTAAGCAAATTTTGGGAATAAAGAAATAAACTAATACAAGTAATATTACACAATTTTGAATGAAAATTTTATCTTGATATTTAATTGTTCACAATTGGAAGTCGTGATAGCGCAGTGGATGCGCGTTCGCTTCAGGTGTGAAAGGTCCGGAGTTCGAGCCCCACTGGAGCCGTTACGATTAGGCCCTTAGGCAAGGCATTTAAATTCCACGTTGCCTCTTCTCTCTCCCTCGTGGCGATGGATTCCATCAGGAATGAGGTCTCGAGAGTGATTTATAAAAGTTGAAATAACTTGTTTCGCAATCGAGCTAAAATAAATTTGTATAAACTAATTGTTCACAATCATCTATTTCTGATTTCCAAGAACTGTGGGAGAATTTGTGGTAACGGGACAAATATAATTATGATGGTTGGCATGCGTGGACAGGATTCGAGAAGTAATGATCCAGAGGTATCTCTAAGTCAGAAATGACAAGACAATTTCATCAGGGCTAATATTGTAACAAACAAAGTAAATATAAACACAACCAATTTTTTTTTTCCATGTACATAATGAAGAAGCCTGTCTCAGATTTGAGTTTGAGATCTTGGAAAAGTTTTATGACATCCGACCCAGATTTTCAGTAATCTGAAGTTGGGATGAAGTTCACTGTTCCCAAGTTGTTCAACAATTTTGTTGATAACATGTCATCCGATTATATGTATACTATACCGAGGTATATTAGTTAGGGTAGGTTGATCAGTTAATTATAGGGTCGTACAAATGATAATAGTCCATTTATTGTTGAAAATGTTGAGTAATGCTAAATTTCTTCCACTTCGTTTTGTGTACTCTGTTAATAAAATGGCCCCTCTAATGTTGTTAGTTAAATCCTACGCTCATATAATATCAATAAAATGCCCCATCTATCATTGTGTAAATAATAGTATAACAAAGGCAGTAAAATTGTTGTCTCAAATCGTGTTGTTCACTGTCGGGAATAGTGAAAGAAAATGTACATTTATTACAACTCGCAAACAACCTGCCCCAAATTGTGTTGCTCTGTGTTATGTTATATTTCGGGTTTTACGCCTGCATCAGCACCATTTTGGGCTATATCGCCGGTGAGCAGTTTACCTAACAACACCTTTCCTGGGCAGGCTCCAGCGGTTAACCAGTACTTGGGTGCACCAACCTCCGTGAGAAACTGCCAACTTTTTCATATAGATGAGACACAACCTGAGCGGGGCTCGAACCCGTGACCATCAGTGACGATAGGTTACAGTGGTATACAAGTCTGCGACCGTAACCACTCGACCACGGAGGCGGACTCTGTGGCAGTCGGCAATTCAGCAAAGCCTGTGTGTGTGATCACTTCCATTAAGCAGCCAACCTGTATTAAGCAGCCAGTTTCCAGATTCCCAATATGTTGTTTTTAAATTATACATTTTCCCTCTATTAAGCAGCTGCCTGTGTTAAGCAGCCACTTTCTGTGATTCCCTTAGCTGGCTGACATTGTTTGACTGTACGTGAAAGACCATGTACTTTGCTACTTTACATCTACTGCACCAAACATCAAACTCTGACCCCAATGCTAATGCTGATTTGGACAAGTCACAATCAAAAGGTACATTATATATCCAATGCAACCTCTCATATAAAATGAAGACTATTAACCCTTTCCCACATAGAAGCACCTCTTGACGACATTACCAATACGACACACATTGATACTGTAGTAGCCAAACTAATGTTCACAACCCTTTCCCACATAGAAGCACCTCTTGACGGCATTACCAATACGACACACATTGATACTGTAGTAGCCAAACTAATGTTCATAACCCTTTCCCACATAGAAGCACCTCTTGACGGCATTACCAATACGACACACATTGATACTGTAGTAGCCAAACTAATGTTCATAACCCTTTCCCACATAGAAGCACCTCTTGATGACATTACCAATACGACACACATTGATAATGTAGTAGCCAAACCAATGTTCATAAACCCTTTCCCACATAGAAGCACCTCTTGATGACATTACCAATACGACACACATTGATAATGTAGTAGCCAAACCAATGTTCATAAACCCTTTCCCACATAGAAGCACCTCTTGATGACATTACCAATACGACACACATTGATAATGTAGTAGCCAAACCAATGTTCATAAACCCTTTCTCACATAGAAGCACCTCTTGATGACATTACCAATACGACACACATTGATAATGTAGTAGCCAAACCAATGTTCATAACCCTTTCCCACATAGAAGCACCTCTTGATGACATTACCAATACGACACACATTGATAATGTAGTAGCCAATCCAATGTTCATAATAAAGGCCAGAATCTCATGTAATCCCAGTAATATGTATGGAAGTGGGATAGATATGGCGACTACTTATATATATCCATTGAAAGATAGCTAAATGGCTGTCCTTCGTATGGAGATAAAATAGTATTAACCTACATCTCTATGAAGGAAATTATTACCTGGTAAGGACAAAGATAAGGCACCAGTCACCAAAGATAACATGTCCAATGCATGTTACAGCTCATGAAAAAAACATGAAAGGAACTACTAGGGTTCAGATATCGCCATGGCAACAGAATTCAGGTATGCTTTGTCATAGAGGTAGCATTAGAGGACAATGGTATTGAAACAGCATCAAAACACAACAATTATACCCAGACAGACACTGCACATGATGTCGATGATATGTCAAATAATAGTGGATTGTATTATTTCAAGTAAAGAAATCAAATTACATAGATTACATAATTGAAAAAGACAGATAACACACAAACAGACAAACAAACAAAAGAAACAAACAAACAAAGAAGCAAATAAAAACATTGAGAATGAATTTAAAATTAATAAAAACATTGAGAATAAATTTATTAAAGTGTAGCAACACCATATTTGACACGAGCAACACAGAAGTTCATTACAATGCTATGCATGTACTGTCCACTCGCCCATAACATGATCTCGCATATAAGACGACACCCTACTTTCGCATATAAGACGGGTTGACAAAATGGACACCAGATCATGTATAAATTGCATGCTTGGCCAGTGCAAGTTTAAGAAATGTTCAGTGTCAGAGTGCTTTCTTTTCTGAAATGTAAATTATTGACATTAAATAAACATATTTTTAAAAAAAGATATTTTTAGCTCTCACTTATAAGATGGGAAGCCACTTTAAGGCTATAATCTGGTGGTAAAAAACTCTTCTTATATGCGAATATGTATGGTAGACTGACATTCCTATGGTAAATTTAATCATTAATTTCAAAATATGTTGTTCAATAGATTTAAAATACAGTCCCTACATTAATACTGAAAACTGCAATATACGTGGGCTTACATGTTCCGTTTGATCTAGTCTGTCAAGTGATTGTGGGATATACGTGGGCTACGTGGGCTACGTGGGCTACATGTTCGTGGGAGTGCTTAGGAGATGAAACAGTGTTTATGAGAATAATAACTGCAATAATTTGCTTTCTTTTATGTTTTCCAATGAACAATAAGAGCTCAGTGAAAGATAGACCCGTCTTTCATTGCTTTCAGACAATAAATGATGGGATTAACTATTCACAGTTACACTATGGGTTCCCAGATGAAATCACTTTAATTATCGTTAATATCCGCTCATAATGTCATTTTGTTTTAATTTACAGCTATGTGGGGGAGGGGAGTGCTGATTTAAGAATAACAGAAGAAGAATATGAAGCGAATGTGTTAAAGCGACGTACCATCACAAAAATAAAAACACAATGTATGCAGGGTTCATTCTAGGTCAGAATTTTTGGGAGAAGTGAGAAAGCGCGTGATCGCTTCCTTAAATGGTGTTCTTTAATATACTTCTACAAAATAGGGTTAAAATGCACAGTACAACCATTAAATACAACATTTGAATAGGAGTGCTTATAATGGGCCAGTGTATCTTACTAGACAAAAATTTGTTTGAAAATCGTAAAAAAAAAAAGGGAACCCCAGAGGGCGAAGTCAAGGTCCCTAGGGCGATAATTTCCCCCACATCGCCCTCTAGAATGATCCCTGTGTATGTTTGTATGCTCCAATTTTGTCAAATCCTTTTAAGGGACCTAGACATGTTTTCCTGGGCAGGCTTAGCCGACTTAAGAAGCTAACCAGTACTAAACAAAGTGTGTGTGAAGTGCCTTGCTCAAGGACACTACATACATGCCCTTACAGAGTATCGAACCCGGGGCACTCCGATTCCAAATCCAACGCTCTATCGCAGGACCACTAACGCCACCTATTTGCACGTATAAATACCATTGCTACTACACATTCTTACAAAATATTTTTTTGTTAGCTAGAAACTTGCAAAGGGGAAGTAGGAATTTCTGAAACATTTAACACGGCCAGGAAGGAACATTTGTTTGTTACTCAATCCTACTATACAGGGGAGGTAATCATGTGATATTGCTGTTTAGATGTCGATTAATAAATATAATTCAGATAACTCCGCAAATAATTATGTGCAGGTGTGAAGGGTGAGATGTAACAGTATATAAAACTCTGTGATCATTGGTAGCACATCACAGACGGATCTGTAGTCCAGTGGTAACACGCTGGACTGGTAATCCAGGGATCACATTTTCGATCCCCCGTCTGACCCTAATAAAATTAACAGTCTTTCAGATGGGACGTTAAACCGAGGTCTCATGTCGGTGCTTTACACCGTGCAAGTAAAAGAACCAGAGGAGACTCTGGAATGGGTCTCTGTCTGTATCATGCACTATCCTCCAAAATCTAAAATGACTGATCTCTTCAGGAGGCGTCGCTCATATGGGCAACCAGTAGCGACGATAAATAAACGTAAAACACACAAAAGGTAGCACATCTTTATTTATGATATTTTAGAACTTGTTTATATATTAGTTTATACAAATTTATTCTAGCTCGATTGCGAAACAAGTTCTCACAACTTACAATAATCACTCTCGAGACCTCATTCCTGATGGAATCCATCGCCACGAGGGAGAGAGAAGAGGCAACGTGGAATTTAAATGCCTTGCCCAAGTGCACAATCGTAACGGCTACAGCTGGGCTCGAACTCCGGGCCTTTCGCACCTGAAGCAAACGCGCTACAACTGCGCTATTACGACTTCCACAATAATAATGTCGTATATACAATGTTGTTTGTGCATTAATTAGTTGAAATGCTAACATTTCTGTGCAAAATACATTGTATTTAGACAAAAATGACAATGGAAATTACACTTGGTAGAAATTTTATTTGTTCACTGATTTAGTGTTGCTTTAAAGTGACATTAGTGAAACAGCAACTTTGTACAAAATGTAATTTCCTATTATATGGTATCATTTTTTCCCAAATATTTGCCACAGATTCTGATGATTTCAACTAATAAGATAATACTTGTTGACAAAACAAAATAATTTAAATAGGGTGAACACTCGTGCGTAATACAACGCCTGCATCCTGAATAGCACGATTTATGGTACAGATTTACCGTCTCACATTTGTGCCTCTCCATATTTATTATTCGACTAATCTGTAAGCGACAGTATGTTAATTAGTATAGACTCCAATAATAAGCAAAACGCAAACGCAGCAGCAGCAGCGTATATATATATATATATATATAATAGACCACAAAACACTGTTTATTGATTGAAAGTTAGTGGTCAAATATTTCAGAAGAATTAACCATTCACCACCAAGTAACTCACATGGACTGGTCCATGATATTCATAAACCAATAATGAATCAGAAAATCACATTTGGACAAGTTCATTTATCAAAATGGGTAATTATGTCTAAAAATAGTCATATCACTGGCAAAAAGTGCAGATCCTGATGAGACGGCTCATCACGAGCCGGCTCATCTGGATCTACACTTTTTGTAAGCCTATTTAGAGGTCTGTGGTGTTGAAAGGGTTAATAGTAGCAATGCTAATTATACGTGAAAATGTATATATTTACCTTTTTGCGATGTAGTGTCGCTTTAAGCTATATTGTATATCAACGTTGTGTTATTGGGTGATGAAACAGTTAATTATTAAATTCAAACATCTGCTTACGCAAAATGTCAATATCTTGTGGTATGGTGTTTGTAATTAAATGAATGAATATTTAAAATAAGAGAAAGGAAAGGACAGATATGACACTACTTCAAGTACTTTGCGAGCTATTTTTTTATATCATTTTGATACCAATAGGAAGGGTTAGAAATTCTTCATTATGGAGATAAATAAATCCAACAATGTACACAATAGGTACGTACGTACGTACATCAAGGTGCAGGTAAAATGGGTATTTTGAAATGGTCGTAAGTTCACCCCGTATAAACTCCTACTCCATGTATGACCCATCTGAGTCAACAGTTGAATTTAACAACAATACAATATTTATAAACTAAGCAAACAGATCAGTCATAATAATATATGGTAAGACTTCATTCTAATCCTTTTCCTGTAAAATGATATGTGGTGAATTATACACATTAATTGTACAAACTGTAAAGTATTGGGAAATAAAATATGTTAAAAGTAACCATAAATACCAGTAGATAATTAATTGAACATTAATTGAACAGGCTCACTAACGAACTCATGATTGGCAGTTAGGGTGGACAAACTGTTTCTTAACACAAGACAAGACGAGACGAGACGAGACAAAACAACACAATACATATTATATACCAATTCTATCTCGTTGTATGAAACAATAACAAATTAATTAAGATCGTTTTAGCTACAAATGTATGTACATGTAATAAATCTTAAGATTTTTGCAACATGAACTGTTAAATGATATCGAAATGAAACTATAATTATGAACGTCCCGTCGTCTCGGTATAGGTATGTTATTTAACTGTATAACTTTTGAATGACTTGTCTGGGGATCAGGGGTTACTGGTTTTGGCTATGTTTTGGTAGGGTGACTTGCTAGGGGATCAGGGGTTACTGGTTTTGGCTGTGTTTTAGAAGGGTGACTTGCTAGAGGATCAGGGGTTACTGGGTTTTGGCTGTGTTTTAGAAGGGTGACTTGCTTGGGGATCAGGGGTTACTGGGTTTGGCTATGTTTTGGGCGGGGGACTTGCTAGGGGATCAGGGGTTACTGGTTTTGGCTATGTTTTGGTAGGGTGACTTGCTAGGGGATCAGGGGTTACTGGTTTTGGCTGTGTTTTAGAAGGGTGACTTGCTAGAGGATCAGGGGTTACTGGGTTTTGGCTGTGTTTTAGAAGGGTGACTTGCTTGGGGATCAGGGGTTACTGGGTTTGGCTATGTTTTGGGCGGGGGACTTGCTAGGGGATCAGGGGTTACTGGTTTTGGCTATGTTTTAGAAGGGTGACTTGCTAGGGGTCAGGGGTTACTGGGTTTTGGCTGTGTTTTAGAAGGGTGACTTGCTAGGGGATCAGGGGTTACTGGGTTTGGCTATGTTTTGGAAGGGTGACTTGCTAGGGGATCAGGGGTTACTGGGTTTGGCTATGTTTTGGAAGGGTGACTTGCTAGGGGATCAGGGGTTACTGGGTTTGGCTATGTTTTGGACAGGTGACTTGCTAGGGGATCAGGGGTTACTGGGTTTGGCTATGTTTTGGACGGGTGACTTGCTAGGGGATCAGGGGTTACTGGGTTTGGCTGTGTTTTGGAAGGTATTTGGTGCATTCTGGGACATTCTCTTATGGGACACAACAGAGCCACTAGTGATGGTAATACTTTATATGTTCATTCGGCGATAGATAATTTAGTTTCAACATTATTTAATTCAGTATTTTTACATATAATCAAGAAATGAACATTTTACATATAATTTAACAGCAGTAGACTGAAAGGGATTATAGGCGTCCGTGTGGCGTTCGTGGTCCAATGGTAGAGCGTCGGATTTGGAATCGAACGGTCCCGGGTTCGATACTCGGTCAGGCCACGTATGTAGTGTCATTGAGCAAGGCACCTCACACACATTGCTTAGTACTGGTTAACCACTTAGGTCGGCTAAGCCTGCCCAGGAAAACATGTCTAGGTCCCCGCAAGGGGTTTGACATTAATGAAACATACATACATACATAACGAAATAAAACTTATATAGTTCTTCTCCCTTATAGATAATTTGATCATGCACACTGAAACAAAGAAATAACCTCTAGTTGAAGAAAAAGACCCCTCTTAATGGGACTTTAAACACTACATGATTCGGAAAAATAAGAATTTCCCATTAACCTGGTACACGGGGGACAGGTCGTGGGACATGGGGTTAGGAACAGATGTCAATATGTTACTTAACCCTTTCAACACCACAGTCCCATCAGGATCTGCACTTTTTGCCAGTAATATTACTATTTTTAGACAAAATTACCCATTTTGATAAATGAACTGATCCAAATGTAATTTTCTTGTTAATTTATTGGTCTAAGAATATTATGCACCCGTCCATGTCAGTTACTTGGGGTTGAATGGGTTAAAATCTATATAAATTATTGTTGAAAAATCAATCGTTTCTTAGAATATCTCAGTGTGCATAAATTCTAATTAAAGATAACGGGGCTTTAATCAAAAGAACAATCACTGATAAAAGTCTGTGTTACTTACGTTATGATCAATTTTTTCAATAAACGACCAAAGAGGGTTACAGGCTCGCGGGCGGAGCCATCTCCCATGGCTTTCTCCCTCTTCTGTTTAGATTTCTTCGCGTTTTCCTTCATCAAGAAATTTGAAACCCGAACAAGAGGTAGTGAACAGTATTATAACTAAAGCACTGTTGAACAATTCTATAACAAATCTCCATGATCAACATCTTCCATAATTAATGAAGAAAATAATTTAAATGTCAAAACAAAAGCTGTATTGAATTATCACTAGTAACTGCTCTAATTCACTAACGATTTAAATCCTTGCAAGATTGCACACCACAAGTATGAATGAACGGTTGTCTACAGTTTGTAGCTTTATGTATAGATTTTCCACCACATAGCCGTATCTCCAATAATAGTGTAAAACGTAAACTGGTCCGACCTTCCTAAACTAGTATTCAAGTACTAATGATAAAGGCATGAAATAAATGACATATATCATTAAAGCTTTTATTTTATAACAAACTGAAAATTAATACCGATAAGTCCATTAACACTAATCCGTGTTCTCAAAAGGCTTGTTTGTAAGGTGACAAATGCTCTCTATTTAACTTTATCAGATAGTCATAATTATATTGTTGTAAGTTATATAAGCTGTGAAATTATTCATCTTAAGCCTTGTGTCTAACAATTAATATCACCGCCACAGGTGGAACATGTTTTTTCATGAAAAACACATGTTTACATTTTTTAACCAGAAAAATAATGGCCTAACCATTATTAAATACTTTGTGGAAGTGGAGGTCGTGATAGCGCAGTGGATGCACGTTCGCTTCAGGTGCGAAAGGTCCAGAGTTCGAGCCCCGCTGGAGCCGTTATGATTGTGCCCTTAGGCAAGGCATTTAAATTCCATGTTGCCTCTTCTCTCCCTCATGGCGATGGATTCCATCAGGAATGAGGTCTCGAGAGTGATTAATATAAGTTGAAATAACTTGTTTCGCAATCGAGATAAAATAAATTTGTATAAACTATTAAATACTTGTTAGATGTTCTACGTACGTTTGTGTTAAATCTCGTGTGACTCACATCCAAACTCCAGGAGTTCCTCCCCTCCCCCAACCCCCTTTCAAACACATTGAGTGTCGAAATTCCTTTCAAATTAGTTGTTTTTGACCAAACTGCATTCATGTTCTCAGCATAAGAATGGTTTTTAGTCTGTTTTAAACCATCACATGAATACTTAAGGGAACTAGTGTAGTTTACTCATTCTTTGAATGTTTTAACCTTTATCCTTTAATCTGCCAATCACGACTAATGTAGCTTTTGCAAACAGCAAATAGCCATATCAGACGGTACAGAACGTTGTGTCTAATCAGGCTCTATGCTGTTTGCTATTCATATAGTGGAGCTAAGACTGAATAGCAAACAACATAGATCCTGATCAGATGCGGTGTTATGACATAGCTGATCTGGATCTATATTGTGTGCACATTCCGTCCAATTTATGCGGCAGGATAAGGGTTAAAATGTTGAATAAATTGGAAGGAATGTGCAAAATACATAGATCCAGATCAGCCGCGGCATAACACTGTGTCTGATCAGGATCTATGTTGTTTGCTATTTGGACAAGTGTTTAAGCTGCACTATCCGAATAGCAAGCAGCATATAACCTGATCAAAGTGCACGTTGTCTGATCTGCTATAGTCGTGATTAGAAGGTTAACCCTTTCAACCTTTTGGAATTTGGAAATCGAACGGTCCCAGGTTCGATACTCGGAAAGGCCACGTATGTAGTGTCATTGAGCAAGGCACCTCACACACATTGCTTAGTACTGGTTAATCGCTTAGGTCGGCTAAGCCTGCCCAGGAAAAATGTCTAGGTCCCCGAGAGGGGTTTGACATTAATGGAACATACATACATACATACATACCTGTCTTTACTTGCAAAATTTAACCGAGGCAAGTTCCTCATTTGCCTCAGTGTGGCTACGGGCCTGCCAAATGAGAAGATTAACTCTCCAAAAACTATTCCAAAATTTCTCAACAGCTATATACAAAAAATGTGTTTTCAAGACAGACTATAAAAATGTCAGTGGTAAAATATGAAGTGATACAATTATTAAGCTGTATGAAGCAAAATATTATAAAGACACCAAAATTCATAAACATTCACCTACAACTGTATATTGATCAAAATAAACATCATATTTAAATAAAACATACAAATCATTTTTTGTAATAAAATTTGGATTGATTAAAAAATATCCCGGAAATGTCATTCATAATACAATCTAACAGTATTAAAATCAACTGTCATAACAAAGCCAATCATGAAGTCTTTCAACACTACAAAATGCAGATTCAAAAATGTCATTTAGAAGACCTACAGCAACAGATAAATATTCTTAAAATATGCAAACACAGAGGACACATGTTCCGCTTGACCTCTCTGTGAGAATGCTGAAAATTATTTTGATTGTCCTCCATCTTCCTGTCTTAAGCTATTAAGAATAGCATATTGTAATTTTGACCAGGGGGGTGGGGGTCATGAAGGCATCGGCTTTAGATCTACGAAAACCATAGATTACACAAACCATAGATTACACGATTAACCTACAGCTGCTGGGCAAATGTTGTTGATTTGCACCTGATGACACCACTTGTTGGAATCAATGGAGTAATGCATTTAATTCTCACCGCTATGCGTTTATGGTTCCGCGTTGTTAAAGTTGTAAATAACGTGAATACTTTCGCACTCAATCCATAAATGAAGTATGTTGCCAAGCCATGAAGTGTCAACAACAACATAGATCCTGATCAGACGCGGCGGCGTTACCTCGCAGCTGATCTGGATCTATGTTGTTTGCACATAAATGAAGTATGTTGCCAAGCCTGAAGTGTCCACTATATCAATAACAACAACATAGATCCTGATCAGATGCGGCGTTACCTCGCAGCTGATCTGGATCTATGTTGTTTGCACATTCCTTCCAATTTATTCATCATTTAACCCTTTCAACCCCACAGGCCTCTAAATAGGCTTATGAAAAGTGTAGATCCAGATGAGCCGGCTCGTAACAAGCCGTCTCATCAGGATCTGCACTTTTTTGCCAGTAATAATTATTACTATTTTTAGATAAAATTACCCATTTTGATAAATGAACTGGTCCAAAGGTAATTTTCTTATTAATTTATTGGTCTGAAAATATCACGCACCAGTCCATGTCAGTTACTTGGGGTTGAATGGGTTAAAGATTAGTTAGTTACTTTAAATAAATAATCCAAATGTTTACTAAAAATAAGAAAAAGAAAATTAGTAATGAGAGACAGTACTGGTTTTTCTATTACCTCCCTTGATGGATAAAGTCAGATTTATCCGTAAATGTATATTGGTAATTTTAGTTTGAATCCTTTGTTTTTACTGTTGTCGTCTAAACAGATGTTGCGTTAGGATAAATGTAATTTGATCAAAATCGTGTTAATTAATTGAACCAATTTTTACAGTAAGGTATCCATTGGACATGCTAAAGGATATATGTCAAGATTTAATAATTTCATAATTATAAGACGAGAATACGGATGAGAATTGAAAACATGTGGTGCAAAGGAAACAACGATAAAAACAGAGGAAACCAATTAAGAGGACCAATATATTACTAGGAGTATTCAGGGGCAGTAACTGACTAATGTTTCTCATTGGCGTATTAACCCTTTCAACACCACAGACCTCTATTTATAGGCTTACAAAAAGTGTAGATCCAGCCAGATGAGCCGGCTCGTGACGAGCCATCTCATCAGGATCTGCTCTTTTTGCAAGTAATATTACTAATTTTAGACAAAATTACCCATCTTGATAAATGAACAAGTCCGAATGTAATTTTCTTATTCATTTATTGGTCTGAGAATATCATGGACCAGTCCATGTCAGTTACTTGGTGTTGAAAGAGTTAAGTGTTCATTTTGCATGCAAAGACAAATTGATCGCGAGGATCATGTCCTTACTACTAATCTCCAGTTTAATGAACATCTATACTGTGTAGTACATTATAATACATAATAATACATATTATAACCTATTTTCATATTTCATTTTTATTTGAAAGTCGTGATAGCGCAGTGGTAGCGCATTCGCTTCAGGTGCAGAGTTTGAGCCCCGCTGGAGCCGTTACGATTGTGCCCTTAGGCAAGGCATTTAAATTCCACGTTGCCTCTTCTCTCCCTCATGGCGATGGATTCCATCAGGAATGAGGTCTCGAGAGTGATTAATATAAGTTGTAAGAACTTGTTTCGCAATCAAGCTAAAATAAATGTGTATAAACTTATAACCTATTTTCAGCGACAAGTAATTATAAATCACATAATCATCATTAATATTAAAATGATCTCTGTGAATAATATAGTTTGTTAAATTAACATAAGATAGCTCAAAATAACATTATGGATTTATATACAATGGTCTTTTTATTATACATGTACCGATCAATAAATAGCAATCAAGTGTTATTATCTGTTTTCTGTCAAACCCAGAGGTACGAAAACGAACAAGATCATGTACATGCATAGTTTAACAATATGTAACAATGGAGCCAATTAGGCAGCCTTTGTGATATATCGAGACACAATGACTAATTCTAAACTACCTTATATGTCTATCACAGCTTATGTATCATGGTGTATGTTCTCCTTATGTACCTTGGTGTATGTCCTCCTTATGTATCATGGTGTATGTCCTCCTTATGTATCATGGTGTATGTCCTTATGTATCATGGTGTATGTCCTCCTTATGTATCATGGTGTATGTCCTCCTTATGTATCATGGTGTATGTCCTCCTTATGTATCATGGTGTATGTCCTCCTTATGTATCATGGTGTATGTCCTCCTTATGTATCATGGTGTATGTCCTCCTTATGTATCATGGTGTATGTCCTCCTTATGTATCATGGTGTATGTCCTTATGTATCATGGTGTATGTCCTCCTTATGTATCATGGTGTATGTCCTCCTTATGTATCATGGTGTATGTCCTTATGTATCATGGTGTATGTCCTCCTTATGTATCATGGTGTATGTCCTCCTTATGTATCATGGTGTATGTCCTCCTTATGTATCATGGTGTATGTCCTCCTTATGTATCATGGTGTATGTCCTTATGTATCATGGTATATGTCCTCCTTATGTATCATGGTGTATGTCCTCCTTATGTATCATGGTGTATGTCCTTATGTATCATGGTGTATGTCCTTATGTATCATGGTGTATATCCTCCTTATGTATCATGGTGTATGTCCTTATGTATCATGGTGTATGTCCTTCTGTATCATGGTGTATGTCCTCCTTATGTATCATGGTGTATGTCCTTATGTATCATGGTGTATGTCCTTATGTATCATGGTGTATGTCCTCCTTATGTATCATGGTGTATGTCCTTATGTATCATGGTGTATGTCCTTATGTATCATGGTGTATGTCCTCCTTATGTATCATGGTGTATGTCCTCCTTATGTATCATGGTGTATGTCCTCCTTATGTATCATGGTGTATGTCCTCCTTATGTATCATGGTGTATGTCCTCCTTATGTATCATGGTGTATGTCCTCCTTATGTATCATGGTGTATGTCCTCCTTATGTATCATGGTGTATGTTCTCCTTATGTATCATGGTGTATGTCCTCCTTATGTATCATGGTGTATGTCCTTATGTATCATGGTGTATGTCCTTATGTATCATGGTGTATGTCCTTATGTATCATGGTGTATGTCCTTATGTATCATGGTGTATGTCCTTATGTATCATGGTGTATGTCCTCCTTATGTATCATGGTGTATGTCCTCCTTATGTATCATGGTGTATGTCCTCCTTATGTATCATGGTGTATGTCCTCCTTATGTATCATGGTGTATGTCCTCCTTATGTATCATGGTGTATGTCCTCCTTATGTATCATGGTGTATGTCCTTATGTATCATGGTGTATGTCCTTATGTATCATGGTGTATGTCCTCCTTATGTATCATGGTGTATGTTCTCCTTATGTATCATGGTGTATGTCCTCCTTATGTATCATGGTGTATGTCCTCCTTATGTATCATGGTGTATGTCCTCCTTATGTATCATGGTGTATGTCCTTATGTATCATGGTGTATATCCTCCTTATGTATCATGGTGTATGTCCTCCTTATGTATCATGGTGTATGTCCTCCTTATGTATCATGGTGTATGTCCTCCTTATGTATCATGGTGTATGTCCTTATGTATCATGGTGTATGTCCTCCTTATGTATCATGGTGTATGTCCTCCTTATGTATCATGGTGTATGTCCTCCTTATGTATCATGGTGTATGTCCTTATGTATCATGGTGTATGTCCTTATGTATCATGGTGTATGTCCTCCTTATGTATCATGGTGTATGTCCTTATGTATCATGGTGTATGTCCTCCTTATGTATCATGGTGTATGTCCTTATGTATCATGGTGTATGTCCTCCTTATGTATCATGGTGTATGTCCTTATGTATCATGGTGTATGTCCTTATGTATCATGGTGTATGTCCTTATGTATCATGGTGTATGTCCTTATGTATCATGGTGTATGTCCTTATGTATCATGGTGTATGTCCTCCTTATGTATCATGGTGTATGTCCTCCTTATGTATCATGGTGTATGTCATTATGTATCATGGTGTATGTCCTTATGTATCATGGTGTATGTCCTCCTTATGTATCATGGTGTATGTCCTTATGTATCATGGTGTATGTCCTCCTTATGTATCATGGTGTATGTCCTTATGTATCATGGTGTATGTCCTCCTTATGTATCATGGTGTATGTCCTTATGTATCATGGTATATGTCCTCCTTATGTATCATGGTGTATGTCCTCCTTATGTATCATGGTGTATGTCCTTATGTATCATGGTGTATGTCCTTATGTATCATGGTGTATATCCTCCTTATGTATCATGGTGTATGTCCTTATGTATCATGGTGTATGTCCTTCTGTATCATGGTGTATGTCCTCCTTATGTATCATGGTGTATGTCCTTATGTATCATGGTGTATGTCCTTATGTATCATGGTGTATGTCCTCCTTATGTATCATGGTGTATGTCCTTATGTATCATGGTGTATGTCCTCCTTATGTATCATGGTGTATGTCCTCCTTATGTATCATGGTGTATGTCCTCCTTATGTATCATGGTGTATGTCCTTATGTATCATGGTGTATGTCCTTATGTATCATGGTGTATGTCCTCCTTATGTATCATGGTGTATGTCCTCCTTATGTATCATGGTGTATGTCCTCCTTATGTATCATGGTGTATGTCCTCCTTATGTATCATGGTGTATGTCCTCCTTATGTATCATGGTGTATGTCCTCCTTATGTATCATGGTGTATGTTCTCCTTATGTATCATGGTGTATGTCCTCCTTATGTATCATGGTGTATGTCCTTATGTATCATGGTGTATGTCCTTATGTATCATGGTGTATGTCCTTATGTATCATGGTGTATGTCCTTATGTATCATGGTGTATGTCCTTATGTATCATGGTGTATGTCCTTATGTATCATGGTGTATGTCCTCCTTATGTATCATGGTGTATGTCCTCCTTATGTATCATGGTGTATGTCCTCCTTATGTATCATGGTGTATGTCCTTATGTATCATGGTGTATGTCCTTATGTATCATGGTGTATGTCCTCCTTATGTATCATGGTGTATGTTCTCCTTATGTATCATGGTGTATGTCCTCCTTATGTATCATGGTGTATGTCCTCCTTATGTATCATGGTGTATGTCCTCCTTATGTATCATGGTGTATGTCCTTATGTATCATGGTGTATGTCCTCCTTATGTATCATGGTGTATGTCCTCCTTATGTATCATGGTGTATGTCCTCCTTATGTATCATGGTGTATGTCCTCCTTATGTATCATGGTGTATGTCCTCCTTATGTATCATGGTGTATGTCCTTATGTATCATGGTGTATGTCCTTATGTATCATGGTGTATGTCCTCCTTATGTATCATGGTGTATGTCCTTATGTATCATGGTGTATGTCCTCCTTATGTATCATGGTGTATGTCCTTATGTATCATGGTGTATGTCCTCCTTATGTATCATGGTGTATGTCCTTATGTATCATGGTGTATGTCCTCCTTATGTATCATGGTGTATGTCCTTATGTATCATGGTGTATGTCCTTATGTATCATGGTGTATGTCCTTATGTATCATGGTGTATGTCCTCCTTATGTATCATGGTGTATGTCCTCCTTATGTATCATGGTGTATGTCATTATGTATCATGGTGTATGTCCTTATGTATCATGGTGTATGTCCTCCTTATGTATCATGGTGTATGTCCTTATGTATCATGGTGTATGTCCTCCTTATGTATCATGGTGTATGTCCTTATGTATCATGGTGTATGTCCTCCTTATGTATCATGGTGTATGTCCTCCTTATGTATCATGGTGTATGTCCTCCTTATGTATCATGGTGTATGTCCTTATGTATCATGGTGTATGTCCTTATGTATCATGGTGTATGTCCTCCTTATGTATCATGGTGTATGTCCTCCTTATGTATCATGGTGTATGTCCTCCTTATGTATCATGGTGTATGTCCTCCTTATGTATCATGGTGTATGTCCTCCTTATGTATCATGGTGTATGTCTCCTTATGTATCATGGTGTATGTCCTTATGTATCATGGTGTACCTCCTTATGTATCATGGTGTATGTCCTTATGTATCATGGTGTATGTCCTCCTTATGTATCATGGTGTATGTCCTCCTTATGTATCATGGTGTATATCCTCCTTATGTATCATGGTGTATGTCCTTATGTATCATGGTGTATGTCCTCCTTATGTATCATGGTGTATGTCCTCCTTATGTATCATGGTGTATGTCCTCCTTATGTATCATGGTGTATGTCCTTATGTATCATGGTGTATGTCCTTATGTATCATGGTGTATGTCCTCCTTATGTATCATGGTGTATGCTCCTTATGTATCATGGTGTATGTCCTCCTTATGTATCATGGTGTATGTCCTCCTTATGTATCATGGTGTATGTCCTCCTTATGTATCATGGTGTATGTCCTTATGTATCATGGTGTATGTCCTCCTTATGTATCATGGTGTATGTCCTCCTTATGTATCATGGTGTATGTCCTCCTTATGTATCATGGTGTATGTCCTCCTTATGTATCATGGTGTATGTCCTCCTTATGTATCATGGTGTATGTCCTCCTTATGTATCATGGTGTATGTCCTCCTTATGTATCATGGTGTATGTCCTTATGTATCATGGTGTATGTCCTCCTTATGTATCATGGTGTATGTCCTTATGTATCATGGTGTATGTCCTCCTTATGTATCATGGTGTATGTCCTCCTTATGTATCATGGTGTATGTCCTTATGTATCATGGTGTATGTCCTCCTTATGTATCATGGTGTATGTCCTTATGTATCATGGTGTATGTCCTTATGTATCATGGTGTATGTCCTCCTTATGTATCATGGTGTATGTCCTTATGTATCATGGTGTATGTCCTTATGTATCATGGTGTATGTCCTCCTTATGTATCATGGTGTATGTCCTTATGTATCATGGTGTATGTCCTCCTTATGTATCATGGTGTATGTCCTCCTTATGTATCATGGTGTATGTCCTCCTTATGTATCATGGTGTATGTCCTCCTTATGTATCATGGTGTATGTCCTCCTTATGTATCATGGTGTATGTCCTTAGGTATCATGGTGTATGTCCTCCTTATGTATCATGGTGTATGTCCTTATGTATCATGGTGTATGTCCTCCTTATGTATCATGGTGTATGTCCTCCTTATGTATCATGGTGTATGTCCTTATGTATCATGGTGTATGTCCTTATGTATCATGGTGTATGTCCTCCTTATGTATCATGGTGTATGTCCTTATGTATCATGGTGTATGCTCCTTATGTATCATGGTGTATGTCCTCCTTATGTATCATGGTGTATGTCCTTATGTATCATGGTGTATGTCCTCCTTATGTATCATGGTGTATGTCCTCCTTATGTATCATGGTGTATGTCCTTATGTATCATGGTGTATATCCTCCTTATGTATCATGGTGTATGTCCTCCTTATGTATCATGGTGTATGTCCTCCTTATGTATCATGGTGTATGTCCTCCTTATGTATCATGGTGTATGTCCTTATGTATCATGGTGTATGTCCTTATGTATCATGGTGTATGTCCTCCTTATGTATCATAGTGTATGTCCTCCTTATGTATCATGGTGTACATGGTATACTATAGATCATGTGTACATGGTATACTATAGAGCATGTGTACGTGGTATACCATAGAGCACGTGTATGTGGTATACTATAGATCACGTGTATGTGGTATACTATAGATCACGTGTACATGGTATACTATAGATCATGTGTACATGGTATACTATAGATCATGTGTATGTGGTATACTATAGATCATGTGTATGTGGTATACTATAGATCATGTGTACATGGTATACTATAGATCATGTGTATGTGGTATACTATAGATCACGTGTATGTGGTATACTATAGATCACGTGTACATGGTATACTATAGATCACGTGTACATGGTATACTATAGATCACGTGTACATGGTATACTATAGATCACGTGTATGTGGTATACTATAGATCATGTGTATGTGGTATACTATAGATCACGTGTACGTGGTATACTATAGATCATGTGTACATGGTATACTATAGATCACGTGTACGTGGTATACTATAGATCATGTGTACATGGTATACTATAGATCACGTGTATGTGGTATACTATAGATCATGTGTACATGGTATACTATAGATCACGTGTATGTGGTATACTATATATTACATGTACGTGGTATACTATAGATCACGTGTATGTGGTATACTATATATTACATGTACGTGGTATACTATAGATCACGTGTATGTGGTATACTATAGATCATGTGTACATGGTATACTATAGATCACGTGTACATGGTATACTATAGATCACGTGTACGTGGTATACTATAGATCACGTGTATGTGGTATACTATAGATCATGTGTACATGGTATACTATAGATCACGTGTACATGGTATACTATAGATCACGTGTACATGCATATAGATCATGTGTACATGGTATACTATAGATCACGTGTATGTGGTATACTATAGATCATGTGTACATGCATATAGATCATGTGTACATGGTATACTATAGATCACGTGTATGTGATATACTATAGATCACGTGTACATGGTATACTATAGATCACGTGTACGTGGTATACTATAGATCACGTGTACATGGTATACTATAGATCATGTGTACATGGTATACTATAGATCACGTGTATGTGGTATACTATAGATCACGTGTATGTGGTATACTATAGATCACGTGTATGTGGTATACTATAGATCACGTGCACATGGTATACTATAGATCACGTGTACATGGTATACTATAGATCACGTGTACATGGTATACTATAGATCATGTGTACATGGTATACTATAGATCACGTGTATGTGGTATACTATAGATCACGTGTATGTGGTATACTATAGATCACGTGTATGTGGTATACTATAGATCATGTGTACATGGTATACTATAGATCACGTGTATGTGGTATACTATAGATCACGTGTATGTGGTATACTATAGATCATGTGTACATGGTATGCTATAGATCACGTGTACATGGTATACTATAGATCATGTGTATGTGGTATACTATAGATCACGTGTACGTGGTATACTATAGATCACGTGTACATGGTATACTATAGATCACGTGTACATGGTATACTATAGATCACGTGTACATGCATATAGATCATGTGTACATGGTATACTATAGATCACGTGTATGTGGTATACTATAGATCACGTGTATGTGGTATACTATAGATCATGTGTACATGGTATACTATAGATCACGTGTATGTGGTATACTATAGATCACGTGTACATGGTATACTATAGATCATGTGTATGTGGTATACTATAGATCACGTGTACGTGGTATACTATAGATCACGTGTACATGGTATACTATAGATCACGTGTACATGGTATACTATAGATCACGTGTACATGCATATAGATCATGTGTACATGGTATACTATAGATCACGTGTATGTGGTATACTATAGATCACGTGTATGTGGTATACTATAGATCATGTGTACATGGTATACTATAGATCACGTGTATGTGGTATACTATAGATCACGTGTACATGGTATACTATAGAGCACGTGTATGTGATATACTATAGATCACGTGTATGTGGTATACTATAGATCACGTGTACGTGGTATACTATAGATCATGTGTATGTGGTATACTATAGATCATGTGTACATGGTATACTATAGATCACGTGTATGTGGTATACTATAGATCACGTGTATGTGGTATACTATAGATCATGTGTACATGGTATACTATAGATCACGTGTATGTGGTATACTATAGATCACGTGTACATGGTATACTATAGAGCACGTGTATGTGATATACTATAGATCACGTGTATGTGGTATACTATAGATCACGTGTACGTGGTATACTATAGATCATGTGTATGTGGTATACTATAGATCATGTGTACATGGTATACTATAGATCACGTGTATGTGGTATACTATAGATCACGTGTATGTGGTATACTATAGATCATGTGTACATGGTATACTATAGATCACGTGTATGTGGTATACTATAGATCACGTGTACGTGGTATACTATAGATCACGTGTATGTGGTATACTATAGATCACGTGTATGTGGTATACTATAGATCACGTGTACATGGTATACTATAGATCACGTGTATGTGGTATACTATAGATCACGTGTATGTGGTATACTATAGATCACGTGTACGTGGTATAATATAGATCACGTGTACATGGTATACTATAGATCACGTGTACATGGTATACTATAGATCACGTGTACATGGTATACTATAGATCACGTGTATGTGGTATACTATAGATCATGTGTACATGGTATACTATAGATCACCTGTATGTGGTATACTATAGATCATGTGTACATGGTATACTATAGATCACGTGTATGTGGTATACTATAGATCACGTGTACATGGTATACTATAGATCACGTGTACATGGTATACTATAGATCACGTGTACATGGTATACTATAGATCACGTGTATGTGGTATACTATAGATCACGTGTACGTGGTATACTATAGATCACGTGTACGTGGTATACTATAGATCACGTGTACATGGTATACTATAGATCATGTGTACATGGTATACTATAGATCACGTGTACGTGGTATACTATAGATCACGTGTACGTGGTATACTATAGATCACGAGGGTGATTGGAATTATTCATATTCCATTCCGTAGATTTCGCCAAAATAATGGAGCCTCGAAAGAGATTCTGGGAATATTAATTGATTTACAGTATATATATATATATATATATATTACATTTAATGAGAACAGAGTAGCAGAGCATATCTGACATTTGTTCAATAGAATAAGACAAGACGATACTGACTAAAAAAATACTGTATGATAAACCAAACACATTTTATTGGCCACCTTCCAGTCCAGGCTGCTTAGTGAATATAAGTCAACGTATAAAGAATGTCTGTAATATATGTGCATACTCTTTGTCCCTATAAATGATCTAGTTTTTATACTCTTTTGATTTGGCTGTCCGATTAGCGCAGTGGTTAGCACGCTCGCTTCTTACCAATGCAACACAGGTTTGATCCTCAGATTGGGAAGTATGTGAGGTGGTAGAGTGGTCGCCAGATCAGACAGGTGGTTTTTCTCCGGGTACTCCAAGTTTCCTCCCACAAGAATGACCACAAATACATTGTTATCAGCGCCAACGAGAGTGATTAATATAATTTGTTACAGCTTGTTTCGCAATCATTGTAAAATAAAGTTTATACTTTTTTTTATCATTTTTCAATGCAAATTTAAGCAGTTTTACAACATTCTTAAATTAATTTGCAAATTTAACAGATGAGGAGGCTATTATTGTGATTTTATAATGTAATGTCAGACAATTGTACAGCTGTTCTCAATATGGCGAATTTAGCAGGTGTCCTATCTTGAACCTACACCGAAACACTGAAGTCCTCAAGAGCACCAAACAAATCCATCTGTTCAACATCTGTGCTATTGCCATACTCCCAGACACCCCTAGATAAACTACACCCCAGCCCCCTCCCCCTAGATAAACTACACCCCAGCCCCCTCCCGCTAGATAAACTACACCCCAGCCCCCTCCCCTAGATAAACCACACCCCAGCCGCCTCCCCCTAGATAAACTACACCCCAGCCCCCTAGATAAACCACACACCCAGACAAATGTTTTGTTTCTTTGTATTTAAGGTTATGAGTTGATCCAACAACTCTGACTATTGGCTGACAATTCAGCAGAAATTGGGAGAGCACATTGAAAGAACCAATGATCTACCACAAGCCCCTGTCTGTCCCTAATAAAATTAACAGTCTTTCATATGGGACTTTAAACCGAGGTCTCGTGTCGGTGCTTTACACCATGCACGTAAAAGAACCAGAGGATACTCTGGAATGGGTCTCTGTCTGTATCATTGCACTATCCTCCAAAAATCTAAAATGACTGATCTCTTTAGGCGGTGTCGCTCATATGGGCAACCGGTAGCGATGATAAATAAACGTAAAACACTCGCACAACAGCAACGAGAGGCAAGCGAGACATGGGTATTTGTACAACTAACAGTAATTTATTTATACAAATTTATTTTAGCTTGATTGCGAAACAAGTTCTTATAACTTATATTAATCACTCTCGAGACCTCATTCCTGATGGAATCCATCGCCACCATGAGGGAGAGAGAAGAGGAAACGTTGAATTTAAATACCTTGCCTAAGGGCACAATTATAATGGCTCCAGTGGGGCTCGAACTCCAGACCTTTCGCACATGAAGCGAATGCGCTACCATTGCGCTATCACGACAACAGTGATTAGCTTAAACAGTATTTATTTGTTCTGTTACATATACATATTTTTCCCGGAACTTTGCTTGTATTCAGTGTAATACAACCATCGCATATTTTCTTATATGTCCACACGTGCAATAACACCTGGAAGGATTCCAATTGGTTGAGAGAATAATCCTTACAAATTGTAAATTAAACTTTAAAGTATGCATATTTCTATTACGTTTGTGGTAAGACAAACTATGATTTAAAAGAAGTCTTGACGCAAGAATAACGCTATTTAAAACATTAATATAAAGCTGCTTTGCATAGTGATGTCATGACAATTTGCGCTGACAGTTGGCGCCAAATGGAAAGAATATGGTATGAAATCACCATGAGTATATAAGATCCTATATATATATATATATACAATTATCATAAATCAATTGTAAGATATCTGAAAACAAGCTTTACTTCAAAGCTATACAAATTTAATTCCTTGGTAAACATAAAGTGTAAGTATCCGATTAACAAAATTATATGTATTATGAAATGATAAATACTTCTTTATGGCAAAGTTATAATATTGTTTGTTTTAAACATAGTCCGTATATTCCAATAATAATTGACTGTGCTGTAAAGTATTTGAATAATAAGGTGTCACAGCCGTCCGTGTGTTCGTAGATCAATGTGTGAATGGCTTAGAGGCAACTTTTTCATATTAAGAGACACGGCCTGAGCGTGGCTCGAACCAGTGACCATCAGTGATGATAGGTTACAGTGGTATACAAGTCAGCGACCTTAACAACTTGACCACGGAGGCGGACTGATTGAGATTGAGGTAGTGTTATACAATATTTATCACATGAAAAGTGAGAACATTCAAGCATTTCATTGTGCATCAACTTCACAGTTAATCTATACAATTATGTTATATTTCGGGTTTTACGCCTGCATCAGCACCATTTCAGGCTATATCGCCGGCGGGCAGTTTACCTAACAACACCTTTCCTGGGCAGGCTCCAGCGGTTAACCAGTACTTGGGTGCACCAACCTCCGTAAGAAACTGCCAACTTTTTCATATAAATGAGACATGGCCTGAGCGGGGCTCGACCCCATGACAATCAGTGATGATAGGTTACAATGGTATACAAGTCAGCGACCTTAACCACTCGACCACGGAGGCGGACTTGAATTTTTGTATTTTATGAAAGAGGTGCACTTTGGTCATTACTCAGACGTTCGTTGCCAGTAGATAAGATTGTTAACCCTTAACATTCCAATGACGAGAACTCTGTTTCATTCTGGATCGTCAAGTCTACATGACTGGGGGGTTAACCCGTAACCTGCCAATCGCGATTAAAGTCGCTTTTGCAAACAGCATAGAGCCAGATCGGACGGTGCCGTCTGATCTGGCTCTATGCTGTTTGCTATTCGGATAAGAGGGTCGGCCTTAAGGAAGATTAGAGGGCCCTAAGGAAGATTAGAGGGCCCTAAGGAAGATTAGCGGGCCCTAAGGAAGATTAGAGGGCCCTAAGGAAGATTAGCGGGCCCTAAGGAAGATTAGCGGGCCCTAAGGAAGATTAGTTCAGAACTAATTAGGTCACCCTCTATAAATAAAGAAATATATCTCTATCTGATAGAGGAGCTAAAACACTTGTCTGAATAGCAAACAACATAGATCCTGATGAAGCTCGGCATTATGCCGCAGCTGATCTGGATCTATGTTATTTGCACATTCCGTCCAATTTATTCAGCAGGTTATGGGTTAAAGGACAAGTAAGTTAGTTAAGTGAGTTTGTCTGATGTTGAAATAGGCATGTCAGTATAATATGTAATGGTTTGCTAATTCAATTTCTCCCCATGCACAATTTGGGTTGTTCATGATAGATTGACGGAAGAGGTCGTAATTTAATGAGCTAGAGCGTGTGTGTGTTTTACGTTTATTTATCATCGCTACCGGTTGCCCATATGAGTGACGCCTCCTGAAGATATTAGCCATTTTAGATTTTGGAGGATAGTGCAATGATACAGAGAGAGACCCATTCCAGAGTCTCCTCTGGTTCTTTTACGTGCACGGTGTAAAGCACTGACACGAGACCTCGGTTTAACGTCCCATCTGAAAGACTGTTAATTTTATTAGGGTCAGACGGGGGATCAAACCTGCGATCCCTGGATTACCTGTCCAGCGTGTTACCACTGGGCTACAGATCCGTCTGGATAGAGCCAAGATATTACAGAGATTAAATGAGCGTCATTGATTTACTGTATTAGCAAACAATAATAGCATTGTTAGGAATATACAATGATAATTATAAAACGGAGTTTATTTTACAAAGGGAGACAACCATTACACTATGTACAAGACTTATACACAGAGTTGTCCTCTTGTTGCGTTTCCATTCACCAGATATATATATTTACAGTCTACATCTCAAGTTACATAATACTCCATTCTTTAATTCAGCAGTTTTATCATCAACAATAATCCAGTGTATTTAACTAGTAGATATTGAAACTAAACCCAACCATATAAAATAAATACACATTCAAGGGTGTCGGAGCTGAGGGCCATAGTATCCACTTCACAATGGTCCCCTGAATGCTCATAGCCATTCTGATGTTCCTGATTTCCATACATGTGGAGCATCCCCCATTAGGGGGGAGGAAGTAAGGGCTAAGTCTAACAATATGAAGAATGTTGACGATAACGAACAATGGCAATAACATTACTCAATATACTCTTTTTGTTATGTTATGTTATATTTCGGGGTTTACGCCTGCATCAGCACCATTTCGGGCTATATCGTCGGCGGGCAGTTTACCTAACAACACCTTTCCTGGGCAGGCTCCAGCGGTTAACCAGTACTTGGGTGCACCAACCTCTGTAAGAAACTGCCAACTTTTTCATATAAATGAGACACGGGGCTCGAACCCGTGACCATCAGTGATGATAGGTTACAGTGGTATACAAGTCAGCGACCTTAACCACTCGACCACGGAGGCGGACTTATACTCTTTTTGTACGTGTTTGTACCCATTAGTAACGTGTTGTGATAAACCCTTACTGTACTTGAAATGATACTATTTGTTTTTGCAAACAGCATAGAGCCATATCAGATGGCACAGAACGTAACACAGAACATTGCCATCTGATTAAGCTCTATGCTATTTGCTATTCTGATAGTGGAGCTAAAACGTAAAAGTATATTCGTTTTTGCAAATAGCATAGAGCCAGATCAAACGGCACAAAATGTTCCGCTTGATGAGGCTCTATGCTATTTGCTATTTGGATAGCGGAGCTAAAACACTTGCATGAACAGCAAACAACATAGATCCTGATCAGATGCGCCGATAAGCCATGACAGATCTGGATCTATGTTGTTTGCACATTCCTTCCAATTTATTCAGCATTTTAAGGGTTAAGTCTGTCAATGCTGTGTGACACTTGAGAAGAAACATAGATTACAGTATAGGAACAAGGATTGCCCCAGACACCATCACCAAATATTTACATCACTATTGAACTTCCTTCGACGAACATATGTGCTCTGATTACATACAATTTCGTATGAGAGTTTCCAATTAATGATGAGTAGCTGACATGCGCACTCGATGTTACGGGCATTCGCAGTAGGCAACTATCGTCGCGTGAAATGGCATGTTTTACAGTTTACGCTGTTCCAAGAATTATCTAATTATCAGGTCCCCGCCACACGGTAAGTTGCAAATTGGACTAAATACCTTTTAATTGGAAAGTGTGATATTGTTTTCTTTGTCTCATTGAAAAGAATAATTAATGTAAATATAAGTAATGAATCACGGGTTAATAGTTTCCATCATGGTATGAACTACATTGGGCGTGTTTAAAGTTAGTGTGGCTGCCTTCGACCTCCAAGGCATCCACACACATTAACCATGTCTAATGTAGTTCATACCACAATGGAAACTATTAACCCGCGATTCATTCCTTAAGCCATTCGACCCCAAGTAACTGACATGGACTGGTGCATGATATTTTTAGACCAATAAATTAATAAGAAAATTACCTTTGGACCAGTTCATTTATCAAAATGGGTACTTTTATCTAAAAATAGTAATAATTATTATTGGCAAAAAGTGCAGATCCTGATGAGGCGGCTCGTCACAATCCGGCTCATCTGGATCTACACTTTTTGTAAGACTATTTAGAGGCCTGTAGTGTTGAAAGGGTTAAAGCAGATGATATCCACCATATCCACTGAATATGTGCAACAAATACAATTACAATATATTTTGTACTGCTATTAACCCGTCCAACACCAAGTAACTCACATGGACTGGTCCATGATATTTTTAGACCAATAAATTAATAAGAAAATTACTTTTGGACCAGTTCATTTATCACAATGGGTAATTTTGTCTAAAAATCGTAATATTACTGGCAAAAAGTGCAGATCCTGATGAGATGGTTCGTCACGCGCCGGCTCATCTGGATCTACACATTTAGCCTATTTAGAGGTCTGTGGTGTTGAAAGGGTTAAATGTTCCACTTTCATTGATCCAGTGGCCAAGTTTCTGGACAGGCTGCCCTCATATAAACATTTGGTCAGGGTAATTGGAAGGATGCTTCACACTGACAGGTCCTCTCAGAGGAGATGGTTGAAACAAACATACTGACAGGTCCTCTCAGAGGAGATGGTTACAAACATACTGACAGGTCTCTCAGAGGAGATGGTTACAAACAAACATACTGTCAGGTCTCTCAGAGGTAATGGTTGAAACAAACATACTGACAGGTCTCTCAAAGGAGATGTTTGCAACAAACATACTGTCAGGTCTCTCAAAGGAGATGTTTGCAACAAACATACTGACAGGTCTCTCAAAGGAGATGTTTGCAACAAACATACTGACAGGTCTCTCAAAGGAGATGTTTGCAACAAACATACTGTCAGGTCTCTCAAAGGAGATGTTTGCAACAAACATACTGACAGGTCTCTCAAAGGAGATGTTTGCAACACACATACTGTCAGGTCTCTCAAAGGAGATGTTTGCAACAAACATACTGACAGGTCTCCCAGAGGAGGTGTTTGCAATAAACATACAGACAGGTCTCCCAGAGGAGGTGTTTGCAATAAACATACTGACAGGTCTCCCATAGGAGATGTTTGCAACCAACATACTGACAGGTCTCCCAGAGGAGGTGTTTGCAACAAACATACTGACAGGTGTCCCAGAGGATATGTTTGCAACAAACATACTGACAGGTCTCCCAGAGGATATGTTTGCAACAAACATACTGACAGGTCTCTCAGAGGAGGTGTTTCCAACAAACAGACTGACAGGTCTCACAGAGGAGATGGTTGCAACAAACATACTGACAGGTCTCTCAGAGGATATGTTTGCAACAAACATAATGACATGTCTCTCAGAGGATATGTTTCCAACAAACATACTGACAGGTCTTCCAGAGGGTATGTTTGCAACAAACATACTGACAGGTCTCTCAGATGAGGTGTTTCCAACAAACAGACTGACAGGTCTCCCAGAGGAGATGTTTGCAACAAACATACTGACAGGTCTCTCAGAGGAGGTGTTTCCAACAAACATACTGACAGGTCTCCCAGAGGAGATGTTTGCAACAAACATACTGACAGGTCTCTCAGGATATGTTTGCAACAAACATACTGACAGGTCTCTCAGAGGAGGTATTGCAAAAAACATACTGACAGGTCTCTCAGAGGGTATGTTTGCAACAAACATACTGACAGGTATCTCAGAGGAGGTGTTTCCAACAAACATACTGACAGGTCTCCCAGAGGAGATGTTTGCAACAAACATACTGACAGGTCTCTCAGAGGAGATGCTTGCAACAAACATACTGACAGGTCTCTCAGAGGAGATATTTGCAACAAACATACTGACAGGTCTCTCAGAGGAGATGCCTGATACAAATATACTGACAGGTCTTGCAGAGGATGTGCTTGCAACAAACATACAGACAGGTCTTGCAGAGGAGATGCTTGCAACAAACATACTGACAGGCCTTGCAGAGGAGATGCTTGCAACAAACATACTGACAGGTCTTTCAGATGAGATGTTTGCAACAAACATGGTCTTGCAGAGGAGGTATTTGAAACAAACATACTGACAGGTCCTCTCAGAGGATGTGCTTGCAACAAACATACAGACAGGTCTTGCAGAGGAGGTGCTTGCAACACACATACTGACAGGTCTCTCAGAGGAGATGTTTGCAACACACATACTGACAGGTCTCCCAGAGGAGGTGTATGCAACAAACATACTGACAGGTCTCCCAGAGGAGGTGTATGCAACAAACATACTGACAGTTCCTCTCAGTGTCCTCCTGGACCTGCATATACTAACTACCCGGAGCAAATGCTCCAGCGAGCTTACACAATTATAGCATACACAATAAACATACTTCCAAAACATACATTTAAATTATTTAAGAAAGAATTAAGTCTAACCGTGGCTACATGATATACAAACTCCACAATATCATCCACACTTGTGTCACAACATTGATCTCTTCCTCCTAACGCAACACCTGAGTTAACTCATTGTTACCTGTACAGTCAAACCTGGGTAAAACACCACCTACATATACAGGTCAGGGCCGTCGCTGGAGATATTTTGATGATACGCACGACCAAATATGCTTATTTGTCGAGTGATCATAGTAGCGAGCGAGTATGACAGGGGGTCCGGGGGCATAGCCCCCTTAGATTTTTTGAAATGAGGAAGCAATTTCCTGCATTTCAATGCATTTTGTAACATACAATTGCAGGACTAATGTACTTACGACAATCCGTATAAAGGTATAAATTAAGGCTAGCTGTATAATATACATGATCTATCGCCCTTATCAATTAAACAAGCATGTAAAATAGCAGAAACTAAATTTCGAGATGCACCATATTTGCAATGGGCTCAATTATACCACCACTCCACACATCACGGCGCCTATGTATCCCTACTACCCCCTGGGATTTTAATGCATTTTTGGAGTTTTCATTTTTTCATTTTCTGAGACCAATGATACGCACGTGCGTACTTGCGTATGCCCAGCGACGGGCCTGCAGGTCATCTGTACCTAAGCACCATCATATAGATCTCCCATCAAGCCATCATCAATGCATTCTAACCTCTCACAACAGACCACATTGTCAACAAACGCCACTTCTTGCCATTCCTGTGGGTGGTCTTTGCACATAGGTTGGACCGTACATGAATTTGATAATATCATTAAACGACAAAAGTAAATCCAAAATAGATATCTTCACCTATTAAATGAAAATACCAAGTTTAATGTCTACGTTTATTACCTAAGATTAAGGTTGATGTTTAATGTCAATGTTTAATGTCAAAATATAATGTCTAAGTCTAATGTTCAAGTTTAATGTCAATGTTTAAGTCTAATGATCAAGTTTAAGGTTCAAGTTTAATTTTCAAGTTTAATGTACAAGTTTAATGTACAAGTTTATTATTCAAGTTTAATGTCAAAGTTTATTGTTCAAGTTTATTGTCCAAGTTTATTGTTCAAGTTTTATGTTCAAGTTTAATGTATAAGTTTAATGTCAATGTTTATTGTTCAAGTTTAATGTCAAAGCTTATTGTTCAAGTTTATTGTCCAAGTTTAATGTCCAAGTTTATTGTTCAAGTTTATTGTCCAAGTTTATTTATTGTCCAAGTTTATTGTCCAAGTTTATTGTTCAAGCTTATTGTCCAAGTTTATTGTTCAAGTTTATTGTCCAAGTTTATTGTCCAAGTTTAATGTCCAAGTTTATTGTTCAAGTTTATTGTCCAAGTTTATTGTCCATGTATAATGTCCAAGTTTATTGTTCAAGTTTAAGGTTCAAGTTTAATGTTCAAGTTTAATGTACAAGTTTAATGTCCAAGTTTATTATTCAAGTTTAATGTCAAAGTTTATTGTTCCAGTTTATTGTCCACGTTTATTGTACAAGTTTATTGTTCAAGTTTATTGTCAAAGTTTATTGTTCAAGTTTATTGTTCAAGTTTATTGTTCAAGTTTATTGTTCAAGTTTATTGTTCAAGTTTATTGTCCAAGTTTATTGTTCAAGTTTAGTGTCCAAGTTTATTGTCCAAGTTTATTGTTCAAGTTTATTGTTCAAGTTTATTGTTCAAGTTTATTGTCCAAGTTTATTGTTCAAGTTTATTGTTCAAGTTTAGTGTCCAAGTTTAATGTCAAAGTTTAATGATTCAAAAATAAATCTGAGAGAAGATGAACATATAAAGTATACCATATCATTATACCTGTTGACCTGTGTATATAAACTGACCATGTAATTAACTATGATTGAGTCATTGTTAATAATTAATGGCAGATGACACTTGTAAACTGTGAATAGTCCCACTCTACTTCTAACATAAAAATACTGTATGTAATGTTTTCCTTCTAACATAAAAATGCTGTATGAAATGTTTTCTTCTGACATCAGGGGCGTAGCTTGGCTGGAATCGATGTGTAGGCCAACTTAAAACTTAAAACGGGAGGGGGTCCGGGGGTCGTCCCCAGGAAAACTATTTATAGCGTATATAATTTAATCCTGGCCTCCCGATTTTTGTTGCAGATTTGGCATTTTTTTTTTTTTCAGGGAAAAGTGTAGGCCAATGGACATAAAAATTAATGTTATCAGAATTTTTCTTTATTTCTTTCCGACATATAAAATTAATGTTACAAGAAATGTTTCGAAGAAGTGTACAATGTAATTACATTTAATAGTGGTATGAAAATCTATTTTATTTCAAATGTAATTCCATCCGTATTTAAGTTATATTTTAGTAAGTTCATAATAATTATGTTACTTTTACATCCTGTACCTAGACTATATGTATGGTGTGATGCGGTGTTTATGGCTATAACTTATAAACTACACGTTGTCATGGTGTATGTTACATTATATATTCAGCAGTAGCAATGATATTAAATGAATCAGCAGAATAGATGATCACAAACATATAAAAAGTTTGATAGATACAAACAACAAGAGGACAAATCAGCTAGACACACCATCAACTCGTAACAAACACTATCAAACAAACATAAGTTTAATGAGAGCACAGACAATAAGTACACAGTCAAAAACACACTGATTTGTTCCAAATCTATCTCTTTTTTAACCCAAAACATTGCCTCTTCTCTCTCCTTCATGGCGATGGATTCCATCAGGAATGAGGTCTCGAGAGTGATTAATATAAGTTGAAAGAACTTGTTTCGCAATCGAGCTAAAATAAATTTGTATAAAATAAAACATATGTTTAACCCTTAACCTGCCAATCACGACTAAAGTCTCTTGTAAACAGCATAAAGCCTGATCAGACGGCATATTTTGTTCCGTCTGATCTGGCTCTATGCTGTTTGCTATTCGGATAGTCAGCTAAAACACTTTCTGAATAGCAAATAACATAGATCTTGATCAGACACGGCATTACACTGCGGCTGATCTGGATCTTGTTGTTTGCACATTCCGTCCAATTTATGCGGCAGGTTATGGGTTAAGATGTGCAAGATGTCGGGCTAAAGACTGAACGGGTGAGCGACCAAGTGGTTTGGGAGAAGAAAATATATTTTCAAGATGGCGGCCATTATGTATGCCAGATCATAATGACGTTAGCCATTTTTTTTATGTACTTGTTGCTATGGACACTCCACACCAAGTTCCACCAAAATTGATGTCATTTGAAAAAATTGTGATGGACGAACATTTGCCAGAATTGCCTAGAATAGCTCGGATAGCTCAGACGAGCTGACAAAAGGTTCTCATTGAGCAATTGCATGTTTCGGCTAATAAAAATCACAAAAACAAATTGAATCATACTGAATCAGGCATTACATTCTCTGTCTGTTGTTACGGAGCAAATGGAACTACAATTTTATAGAACATTTCTGACAAGCAAGCGATCTAATCATTTCATGTGTCAGTATATCTTGGGACATATTAATGAGCTTTAAAATTGGGCCGAAAACGTACATATTGTGCATCTCCCGACCTCTATACAGATTTCACTGCAATGTTTGGCCAACGGGGATGTATCTGTATCCCAGCTCATTTTTTTAGCGAAATTGCATAGAAGTTAGTTTAAACATATTTTATTTTATCAATATTTACATCATGTTGTAACATTAATATACAAGAACAAATGGATTAAATCGGAAGCTAGTAGCTTATTTAGATTGTCTGCATAGAAGTTGACCAATGTTCCGATTGGCTACTGTGTATTTGTCAATTATACAGAATAACATTTTGACCTATAGCTTGGATGAGTCGTTTACGCTCATTTCTGCATGTATGTACACAAACTAGAATACGCACAGTTATAAACACAGTTTTCGAACTTCATCGAAAGATCCTGAACTACCATACAAACAATAAATACTTAAAAATTCCACCATGTTTTTTATTGCTGCCATGGAAACATAATGGCTGCCATTTTAACCCAAATCTTCATAATATTATAACAATAACTTTCTTATTTGTTATCTGATTTTAACAATTCTTTCACTAGTGTAGATAGTTTTACCATGTACTAAAGCAACCTTAGGATTGTCTTTCCCTTTAATATAAATACACCCACAAATGCTGCGTCCATCAGATGACACCAAAGTGACAGTCCTGCTATCATTAAACACAAATAATCGTCAAGTCATTTCTGATCATCAAAATTGTATCACTAAAAGTTAATATAAAGTTTATGAAATATTTATTACCTGCTATTAATCCACCCTTATCTTTTGTTCTGAATTCAACACACAATCTTCATAACCAGGTTCTTTCCTCTAAAGAGGTTAACTAATAGGGACAAACCTTGGTGGTAAAGATATTTTTCAGTGATAATTATTAACCCATTTCATTCTGGATACCGTTCAAACAGTATTTGCAAAGAACATAGAGCCAGATCAACGGCCACAGAACGTGCCATCTGATCAGGCTCTATGCTGTTTGCTATTCACATGATATTGCTAAGACACTTGGCTATGTAGCAAACAACATAGATCCTGATCAGCATGCAGCTTCACGCTGCAGCTGATCTGGATCTATGTTGTTTGCAAAAGCCTTTAAATGTATCCAGAATGAAATGGGTTAAGCAGTTGGCAGTTACTTGCTATACTATCAGCTGACTTTATGACACTGGTAAATCTGCTGTTGCACTCAGAAACACAGAGATTCGGCACGTTTGGGGGTACTAGTATATATATTTAAGTACAGGGATTCTACTCTGTGGGATGTCAGATTTCGCATCGATCAGTAAAATGGCCCTATCTGAAACAATTTTGTACAAAGCTGTCCAAATATAACGCCTATCCCGAGTCTTTATATTGTTCTTCAAATAAAACACAACTTTAAGCTGCATGCATGTATACTTTGCAAACAATTGCCACAAACATTGGCCATAGCAGGTCACATTTCCATACTAGGACACGGGTTCTGTCAGCAACAAATAAAAATCTTCGACGGGAGAGTTTTAACTGTGAATAACATTATCAATAAAATGTGTTTCCACTAACGTGTAGGTTTATTCGGCAAAAATGTACGTCAAAAAGAGATTTCGTAGCATTTTCAATTTGTTTTGAAAATTTCTAAAGCGGCGCAATTCGCGTTGAAACGAGCGTTGAAACGAGCGTTCTGATTGGATTATGATTATTCTTCACATATCAGAACGCTCGTTTCAACGCGAATTGCGCCGCTTTAGAAATTTTCAAAACAAATTGAAAATGCTACGAAATCTCTTTTTGACGTACATTTTTGCCGAATAAACCTACACGTTAGTGGAAACACATATTATTGATAATGTTATTCACAGTTAAACCTCTCCCGTCGAAGATTTTGTTTTGTTGCTGACAGAACCCGTGTCCTAGTATGGAAATGTGACCTGCTATGGCCAATGTATGTGGCAATTGTTTGCAAAGTATACATGCATGCAATGCAGCTTAAAGTTGTGTTTTATTTGAAGAACAATATAAAGACTCGGGATAGGCGTTATATTTGGACAGCTTTGTACAACATTGTTTCAGATAGGGCCATTTTACTGATCGATGCGAAATCTGACATCCCACAGAGTAGAATCCCTGTACTTAAATATATATACTAGTACCCCCACACGTGCCGAATCCCTGTGCTCAGAAACAAGTCCCCACCTCAATGTTACTAGACATGCAATATCAATAACTCACAGTATATTACTGGACTCACAAATGGTTGAGAAACAGTGCCTCACACAACTGGCCTGATAAAGGAAGGACTGAATTTGTTCACCCACAACCGGTGGAGAAATGGTGCATCCTACAACCGGTGGATAAATGATGCATCCTACAACCGGTGGAGAAATGAAGCATCCTACAACCGGTGGATAAATTGTGCATCCTACAACTGGTGGAGAAATGAAGCATCCTACAACCGGTGGATAAATTGTGCATCCTACAACTGGTGGAGAAATGATGCATCCTACAACCGGTGGAGAAATTGTGCATCCTACAACCGATGGAGAAATGATGCATCCTACAACCGGTGGAGAAATTGTGCATCCTACAACCGGTGGAGAAATGGTGCATCCTACAACCGGTGAATAAATTGTGCATCCTACAACTGGTGGAGAAATGAAGCATCCTACAACCGGTGGAGAAATTGTGCATCCTACAACTGGTGGAGAAATGAAGCATCCTACAACCGGTGGAGAAATGGTGCATCCTACAACCGGTGGATAAATTGTGCATCCTACAACTGGTGGAGAAATGGTGCATCCTACAACCGGTGGATAAATTGTGCATCCTACAACCGGTGGAGAAATGAAGCATCCTACAACCGGTGGAGAAATTGTGCATCCTACAACCGGTGGAGAAATGAAGCATCCTACAACCGGTGGATAAATTGTGCATCCTACAACCGGTGGAGAAATGGTGCATCCTACAACCGGTGGAGAAATGGTGCATCCTACAACCGGTGAATAAATTGTGCATCCTACAACTGGTGGAGAAATGATGCATCCTACAACCGGTGGAGAAATGAAGCATCCTACAACTGGTGGATAAATTGTGCATCCTACAACTGGTGGAGAAATGATGCATCCTACAACCGGTGGAGAAATTGTGCATCCTACAACCGATGGAGAAATGATGCATCCTACAACCGGTGGAGAAATTGTGCATCCTACAACCGGTGGAGAAATGGTGCATCCTACAACCGGTGAATAAATTGTGCATCCTACAACTGGTGGAGAAATGAAGCATCCTACAACCGGTGGAGAAATTGTGCATCCTACAACTGGTGGAGAAATGAAGCATCCTACAACCGGTGGAGAAATGGTGCATCCTACAACCGGTGGATAAATTGTGCATCCTACAACTGGTGGAGAAATGGTGCATCCTACAACCGGTGGATAAATTGTGCATCCTACAACCGGTGGAGAAATGAAGCATCCTACAACCGGTGGAGAAATTGTGCATCCTACAACCGGTGGAGAAATGATGCATCCAACAACTGGTGGAGAAATGGTGCATCCTACAACCGGTGGAGAAATGATGCATCCTACAACTGGTGGAGAAATGGTGCATCCAACAACTGGTGGAGAAATGGTGCATCCAACAACCAGTGGAGAAATGATGCATCCAACAACTGGTGGAGAAATGGTGCATCCAACAACTGGTGGAGAAATGGTGCATCCAACAACTGGTGGAGAAATGGTGCATCCAACAACTGGTGGAGAAATGGTGCATCCAACAACCAGTGGAGAAATTGTGCATCCTACAACTGGTGGAGAAATGGTGCATCCTACAACCGGTGGATAAATTGTGCATCCTACAACCGGTGGAGAAATGAAGCATCCTACAACCGGTGGAGAAATTGTGCATCCTACAACCGGTGGAGAAATGATGCATCCAACAACTGGTGGAGAAATGGTGCATCCTACAACCGGTGGAGAAATGATGCATCCTACAACTGGTGGAGAAATGGTGCATCCAACAACTGGTGGAGAAATGGTGCATCCATCAACCAGTGGAGAAATGATGCATCCAACAACTGATGGAGAAATGGTGCATCCAACAACTGGTGGAGAAATGGTGCATCCAACAACTGTTGGAGAAATGGTGCATCCAACAACTGGTGGAGAAATGGTGCATCCAACAACTGGTGGAGAAATGGTGCATCCAACAACCAGTGGAGAAATGATGCATCCTACAACTGGTGGAGAAATGGTGCATCCAACAACTGGTGGAGAAATGGTGCATCCAACAACCGGTGGAGAAATGGTGTACCACACAACCAGTGGAGAAATGGTGTACAACACAACTGGTGGAGAAATGGTGTACCACACAACTGGTGGAGAAATGGTGTACCACACAACTGGTGGAGAAATGGTGTACCACACAACCGGTGGAGAAATGGTGTACAACACAACTGGTTGAGAAATGGTGCACCACACAACTGGTGGAGAAATGGTGGAATTTCTAATTAAACTTGTCAGAGATGCTAATATAGCATATGAGCATGTTTGGATAAAATCCAAAGTGAAATACTCTAGTTGAACAATAAGACAAAATGTATACAATAGAGCCCAATTGGCAGGGGCACTGGCAAGATGTTATTCAAACACCTGAAGTAATTGTGGGTGCACCAGATATTTATTTCTTATGGACCTTTCCATACACCATAGTTACATACACATGGAGATGGGTTACTGGTCCAATGGTTAACAAATTGGACTGCAGGTTCGATCTCCTCTCTGACCGTTATGTTATATGTTATATTTCGGGTTTTACGCCTGCATCAGCACCATTTCGGGCTATATTGCCGGCGGGCAGTTTACTTAACAACACCTTTCCTGGGCAGGCTCCAGCGGTTAACCAGTACTTGGGTGCACCAACCAATCTCCGTAAGAAACTACCAACTTTTTCATATAAATGAGACACGGCCTGAGCGGGGCTCGAACAACCCGTGACCATCAGTGATGATAGGTTACAGTGGTATACAAGTCCCGTCTGACCGTAATAATATTAAGTCTTTCAGAGGGACTATAGAGTGAGGTCTCATGTATCGGTGCTGTACACCGGGTAGATGGGACTATAGAGCGAGGTCTCATGTATCGGTGCTGTACACCGGGTAGATGGGACTATAGAGCGAGGTCTCATGTATCGGTGCTGTACACCGGGTAGATGGGACTATAGAGCGAGGTCTCATGTATCGGTGCTGTACACTGGGTAGATGGGACTATAGAGCGAGGTCTCATGTATCGGTGCTGTACACCGGGTAGATGGGATTATAGAGCGAGGTCTCATGTATCGGTGCTGTACACCGGGTAGATGGGACTATAGAGCGAGGTCTCATGTATCGGTGCTGTACACCGGGTAGATGGGACTATAGAGCGAGGTCTCATGTATCGGTGCTGTAAACCGGGTAGATGGGACTATAGAGCGAGGTCTCATGTATCGGTGCTGTACACCGGGTAGATGGGACTATAGAGCGAGGTCTCATGTATCGGTGCTGTACACCGGGTAGATGGGACTATAGAGCGAGGTCTCATGTATCGGTGCTGTACACCGGGCATGTATCGGTGCTGTACACCGGGCATGTATCGGTGCTATACACCGGGCATGTATCGGTGCTGTACACCGGGCATGTATCGGTGCTATACACCGGGCATGTATCGGTGCTGTACACCGGGCATGTATCGGTGCTGTACACCGGGCATGTATCGGTGCTGTACACCGGGCATGTATCGGTGCTGTACACCGGGCATGTATCGGTGCTGTGCACCGGGCATGTATCAGTGCTGTACACCGGGCATGTATCGGTGCTATGCACCGGGCATGTATCGGTGCTGTACACCGGGCATGTATCGGTGCTGTACACCGGGCATGTAAAAGAACTAGGGATGCTTCTGGAATTCAAGCAACATCCTTATCTTGCTATCCTCCAAAATAATAAAATGACTACCGGTATTATAACACGACTCAGCATTTTGTCTGTATACGCAATAAAGGACTTTTATTTACCGTGTTTAAATCTTTAATAAAACATGGCTTAGCATGTGATATCAAACGAGACGTCATTTTAATAGCATTTTTGTAGCATTATGGCGTCATGTACGCTTTCGGAAATATAACACCAACTATTTTTGCGCTTATTAGATATTTTGGTCATGTTAGGATCAAAATAATATTTGTATTTGCATCATTTATAGTCGAATAAAACATGGTTTGTCGTTCTGAGCGCCGCAATTAACCACAATAGGCCTGCGTGGTTAATTCCTACGCGTCAGAACTCCAAACCATGTCTAAATAACTGAAAGACAAATATTATTTCTTAAATATACTTCTAGAGGCATTGCCCCAATTAACCAGGGGGTGACGATTAATACACTTACACCCCCTCAAATAGTACTCATGCCCCAATTAACCAGGGGGTGACGATTAATACACTTACCCCCCCCCTCAAATAGTACTCATGCCCCAATTAACCAGGGGGTGATGATTAATACACTTACCCCCCCCCCTCAAATAGTACTCATGCCCCAATTAACCAGGGGGTGATGATTAATACACTTACCCCCCCCCCTCAAATAGTACTCATGCCCCAATTAACCAGGGGGTGACGATTAATACACTTACCCCCTCAAATAGTACTCAATGTATGTTACTTACTTATGTGACAGGCTGGGATGTTGTATCAACTTCTTTATAAACTCATCTAGCCCCTCCCGTCTCTGCTGAATAAATTCTGGATCCAAATTACCAAAGATCTTCTTTCCTGGGAGGCGGAGGTTGGCTTCAGGGCAGATACGCTTTACCTGTAAATACAATGTACATAGACAATACTTGCTTGGCTTCAGGGCATATATGCTTTACCTGTAAGTACAATGTACATAGACAATACTTGCTTGGCTTCAGGGCATATACACTTTACCTGTAAATACAATGTACATAGACAATACTTGCTTGGCTTCAGGGCATATATGCTTTACCTGTAAGTACAATGTACATAGACAATACTTGCTTGGCTTCAGGGCATATATGCTTTACCTGTAAGTACAATGTACATAGACAATACTTGCTTGGCTTCAGGGCATATACACTTTACCTGTAAATACAATGTACATAGACAATACTTGCTTGGCTTCAGGGCATATATGCTTTACCTGTAAGTACAATGTACATAGACAATACTTGCTTGGCTTCAGGGCATATATGCTTTACCTGTAAGTACAATGTACATAGACAATACTTGCTTGGCTTCAGGGCATATACACTTTACCTGTAAATACAATGTACATAGACAATACTTGCTTGGCTTCAGGGCATATACATTTTACCTGTAAGTACAATGTACATAGACAATACTTGCATGGCTTCAGGGCATATATGCTTTATATGTAAGTACAATGTACATATACAATACTTGCTTGGCTTCAGGGCATATACACTTTACCTGTAAATACAATGTACATAGACAATACATGCATGGCTTCAGGGCAGATACACTTTACCTGTAAATACAATGTACATAGACAATACTTGCTTGGCTTCAGGGCATATACACTTTACCTGTAAATACAATGTACATAGACAATACTTGCTTGGCTTCAGGGCATATATGCTTTACCTGTAAGTACAATGTACATAGACAATACTTGCGTGACACAGGTACACCTCAATATTTCTACAAGCAGCGCAGGAAAACACTGGCAATAGAAAGAATATTGATATTATTTTATTGATTATAAATGTCTTTGTCTATTACGTTAACCCATTCAACACCAAGTAACTGACATGGACTGGTCCATGCTATTTTTAGACCAATAAATTAATAAGAACATTACATTTGGACCAGTTCATTTATCAAAATGGGTAATTTTGTCTAAAAATAGTAATAAAACTGGCAAAAAAGTGCAGATCCTGATGAGATGGCTCGTCACCTGGATCTACACTTTTTGTAAACCTATTTAGAGGTCTGTATTGTTGAAAGGGTTAAGCACTATTTATTTATTGCATGTCGATAAATAGCTATAATAACGCTACTGTTATTTGTTTATAAAAACATAACAATAAATAAAGTATGAAATGAACTGAGAAGTAGCTTAGTATCTATATATATTTTACAGGTTCACTTTCTCATTTACCTGCTTCAAGGAATAGGTTAAAATATGCATAAATGAATACAAAATACATTATTATTATAATCTATACATATAATATTCATATATTGTTCAGCAAATGTATGAACTTAGATTGAAGCAGGTTAATATTCCAGTTTAATCATATTTGATTTGCTATTTCACATTTATATTACATACATAATCATGACAAAACAAAGAAAAAGCAAAATGGGTTGGGCTACAAGTTCTAACAACATTAGTAAACTACCCTCCCCTAATACACTGCACTCAAATATATGTGTCCGCCTCCGTGGTCGAGTGGTTAAGGTTGCTGACTTGTATACCATTGTAACCTATCATCACTGATGGTCACGGGTTCGAGCCCCGCTCAGACCGTGTTGATGCAGGCGTAAAACCCGAACTATAACATAATAATATTGCACTCAAATATACCTGCAGCTGCACATTCGATATATTATTATTAGGGATGTCAACGAGTAGTGATTTTGGTACTCGGTAAGGTATTCGATCGAGTACTCGAGTACTCGAGTACTCGGTTACTGTTACCGTGGATTATGCTTCTTGTCTCGTCAATCAGAGGTGAGGCCTTCTGCTGGATGCTTCAGCCTCAGATGATTATGCAGGTTGGTAGTGCCACCAGTAAATGTCAGACTGGCATCGCACAACTTGCAAGAAACAATCTTGTCAAGTCTTTCAAAGTACTTCCATACCACAGATTTAGGTGGAGGCATTCTCACAATTCACTTATATTACTATACTACTATTATATTCTAAAGATCTCTTCACAGTTTAACAGCGTTAACGTTAATGGCAAAAGTTACGATATTTATTATTTATCAACTATTTCGGTATTGCCCTGCTATGGGTTGCTGCTTAAAGTTCTAAATTGAGTAATCAATTAAGTGTCAATTATAACATCAAAACAAGTTCCGACCACCAGACAAAAGATGTCATTCACACGACAGACAATCGGACGACCCGCCCCAGTAGTGACGACAATGATAAAATAATTTGCATCAAACTTACACTTCCCAATTAAGTTGAATCAACACCTTAATTATTCGGTCACTGTAGCTCTGTGTGATATACAGGTATTGTTAATCACCATGACACGCTGTATATTGCATTGTTTGGTACAGCGGAAGTTTCGCTAATCCTACTGATCACGATTTGTTCACAGGCAACTCCGTATTTGTGCAAAATAAAGATTTGTTGACTTTTTTTTTTTAACCGAGTACTCGATTATCTGAAAAGTATTCGATACTCGGACGTTCGATCGAGTACTCGAGTACTCAAGTACTCGAGTACTCGTTGACATCCCTAATTATTATATACTACTTGCATACAATTGTAGATATTGCATTCATTTTGCAATTTGGCTTATTGAGAAAATCTCAGTTTTTTTAAATTTTAGTTTATTCACATTCTATATGCATAATCTAAACATTTAATTTTTAATAATAAATTTGTATAGAATTATTTTTAGCTCTCATATTTAGCTCTCATATTATACTTACATATTATACTCTCATTTTTAGCTCTCATAATATATCTTGCTCTTCATACAGCATACAGGTACAGAAGCAAATTTAATATGTCTACGAGCTACTTCTACTGTATTCCAAATATCTTTCTCTCGCTAAATATGTAAATATGTTGGCATAAGAATAAAATTAAGACATATAACACATGTTGTGCCACAGTTGAGTAGTAGACGAAATCCAACGAAAAACATTCATGGAATTTGGCTGAAATCAATAGTAGATCAAGTGTCAATAGTCTAAGCTTAAGGATGTCACTGTGAAGTTGTCTAGCTCAATGCAATGTTCTAATGTGGACTTTCTCCACGATAATTGAAATGAAAGTGATAGTGGCAATAATTCACAATTATTAAAAATAATGTTATAAATTGGCCATACTCCATAATAATTGCAATCAATGTTACACAATGGAAATAATCCATAATAATTGCAATCAATGTTATACAATGGAAATAATCCATAATAATTGCAATCAATGTTATAAAATGGAAATAATCCATAATAATTGCAATCAATGTTACACAATGGAAATAATCCATAATAATTGCAATCAATGTTACACAATGGAAATAATCCATAATAATTGCAATCAATGTTATACTCATCTGATCAGAAATATGTCTCATATACCGGTATACTAACATTGCAGTGGTCCGAGGGAATGAATAAATTATATTCTAAATGGTTGCAGTCAAATTTGATCAAATTAAATGAAAACTGTGTTACAGAATGACATGTTATTAAACTTTATTTATTTTACAACGATTGCGAAGCAAGTTCTAACAACTTATATTTAACACTCGTTGGTGCGGATGAAATCGCATATATGTGGTCATTTGTGTGGGAGAAAACCGGAGTACCCGGAGAAAACCCACCTGTACGATCTGGCGATCACTGTACCATCTCACATACTTCCCGGTCCGAGGATCGAACCCGGGTGAGAAGCGGGCGTGCTAACCACTGCGCTAATCGGACAGCCTGTGACAAGTTATTAAAGAGTTCTAATTTATTGACCTGGTAAGAGCCTACACTCATATGAACAAATCTGATAGAGACTTTTTATCAAAATGATTCCGGACAAATTTCATCTAAATCAGCTGAAAGGTCACTAGGACCAGTTCTTAGAAACTGAAACCAAGACAACTAATGCGACATTTATTTATTCTGAGATGAATGAGACTACTAAGGAAATAGAATTAATATTATTCAAAGGAGGCGAGGAGATTTCCTAGAAAATTAGGAGACGATCTTAATTTAGAAAAGACAGGCTATCCATCACCGATTATGATGAATTCTAGAATGACTTGTGATGATTTATAACAACAAAGTCATTGATTGTATCAGCCAATGAATTCTGGCAAAAAAATTTCTGATCACAGGAACACAAGGAAGATTCTGTCATCATGATTGTGCCATAAGCTTAGTTTATCAGTCAGTAAGTCTACAGCTACAGTCATATGGCCACTCTCCAGCTAGTATTGGTACCCCTCCGAGCATTACTTAATACGCGGGCGGGTACCTGGGTAGAACCACTGACCTTCCACAAGTCTGAAATAATTTGACACCCCTAGTTGCATTCAAACCTACATTGTGATTTGACGCCCCTAACCACTCGGCCATGTGGGCCCTTAAATGTAAGTTGTTAATGCTTATTTAATGTTCTAAACTAAATAAAGTTTATATTTTTAAGTGTGACGTGGCTGTCCGTATAATGAACTAATTGTCAATAGAGATAGACTTCTATACGCAGTCAACAAAGTCGAATAACGACTGTGCAGGGAGCAACCTGTACATCAAATGTCAGTCTTAGATATAATATGGAGCCTCCACGGTGTAAAGGATATTGTGTCCGACTTGTAGCCAGGAGGTTGTGAGTTTGAGCACCATCAGAACCACTCTGGTGGTGTCCTTAGGCCAGACACTTAAGTCCACATTTCCTATTCGTCTCTCCCTCATGGCGATGGATTCCATCAGGAATGAGGTCTCTTCGTCTCTCCCTCATGACGATGGATTCCATCAGGAATGAGGTCTCTCCCTCATGGCGATGGATTCCATCAGGAATGAGGTCTCTTCGTCTCTCCCTCGTGGCGATGGATTCCATCAGGAATGAGGTCTCTTCGTCTCTCCCTCATGGCGATGGATTCCATCAGGAATGAAGTCTCAAGATTAATCTAATGTTGCAAAAGACTTGCTTCGCAATTGAGCTAAAATAAATTTACATTAAAAAAATGTTGCTCTAATAGACGTATTCTCTAACATCAGCCCACTGAATAGGCAATACCAGCAACCAACAGAGTAATTATTATTTACCAGGACGTCTAACCAAGCTAAATGTAAAAATCCAATTCAACACATATAGTTCAAAGTAATATTAAAGTAAAGACTGAAATAGAAATGCATCCAGGTAATTACAGAAACAATGACAATAGTGTGCTTAATTTCCAGCAAGCCACTGAAATCACTGTAAACGAAGTCCCGTGAATCTGTTTACAATCCTGGTTTAAGAACAAAACAATTACAAGTAAAGAAAGGTGTCGCTAAACTACCGATTTAACCTCGTGTTAACTGCGGGAAGGTACAACAATTATGTTTCATCCCCCAGCTGAGGTGTCATTAACATGTAATATTGTATTGGACGAGATGCAGCAGACGTCAAACGTTTACCAACACAGGAAATAGCAACAAGGTAAAACAATGTCGCTGTTACAAAACCGCTGTCGTAAACTCGGAAACATCAAGATATGATAATTTAACAATTATAAACATGCTAATATTTGTTGAGTTCGCACCATAAACAATTGACGGGGAAACATTCATGCTCTTGAAGAAGATTGATTAAGTTCACTGTGATTTTCATTTTGTAATTCATTGTTATGAAATTCACTGTTTTGGTATTTCACTGTTTTGGTAATTCGTTGTTTCATAATTCACTGTTTCATAATTCATAGTTTTGTAAATCATTGTTTATGGTAATTCATTGTTTTATAATTAATTGCTTTATAATTTATTGTTTCATAATTCACTGTTTCATAATTAATTGTTTTGTAATTCACTGTTTCATAATTCATTGTTTTGTAATTCACTATTTCATAATTAATTGTTTTGTAATTCACTGTTTTGTAATTTATTGTTCCATAATTCACTGTTTCATAATTGAACTAGTTTGTAATTCATTGTTTTGTAATTCAATGTTTTGTAATTCACTTAGTTGTAATTCCTTTTGTCATAATTCATTGTTTCATAATTCACTGTTGTACAATTCACTGTTTTGTAATTCACTGTTTCATAATTCATTGTTTTGTAATTCACTGTTTTGTAATTTATTGTTTTGTAATTCACTGTTTCATAATTGAACTAGTTTGTAATTCATTGTTCCATAATTCACTGTTTTGTAATTCATTGTTTCATAATTGAACTAGTTTGTAATTCATTGTTTCATAATTCACTGTTTTGTAACTCACTGTTTCATAATTCACTGTTTTGTAATTCATTGTTTCATAATTGAACTAGTTTGTAATTCATTGTTTCATAATTCACTGTTTTGTAATTCATTGTTTCATAATTCACTGTTTTGTAATTCATTGTTTTGCTATAAATAATTCAACTATTTGAAGCAGAGGACAATTCACTGTGCTTTTCTTATTTGTAACTGAAAACTCTGGAAATATGTCATGGAATGTCTGGAAATATGTCATGGAATGTCTGGAAATATGTCATGGAATATCTGGAAATATGTCATGGAATGTCTGGAAATATGTCATGGAATGTCTGGAAATATGTCATGGAATGTCTGGAAATATGTCATGGAATGTCTGGAAATATGTCATGGAATGTCTGGAAATATGTCATGGAATGTCATCAATTAGAATTGTGTCGTAAATGAGCCTATGACACAATTCTTATGAAATTACATGACCTATTTATTTTCACCGTTAGATAGCAGGCAAAGCATTAATGAACTTACTACAAACTTCATTATCATGCTTAAGAATTATGAATTATCATGCCAGTAGGTCAATGATCATAGAGTAACAGTAGGTCAATGATCATAGAGTAACAGTAGGTCAATGATCATATAGTAACAGTAGGTCAATGAAAGTAACAGTAGGTCAATGACCATAGAGTAACAGTAGGTCAATGACCATAGAGTAACAGTAGGTCAATGATCATATAGTAACAGTAGGTCAATGATCATAGAGTAACAGTAGGTCAATGACCATAGAGTAACAGTAGGTCAATGACCATATAGTAACAGTAGGTCAATGAAAGTAACAGTAGGTCAATGACCATATAGTAACAGTAGGTCAATGATCATAGAGTAACAGTAGGTCAATGAAAGTAACAGTAGGTCAATGATCATAGAGTAACAGTAGGTCAATGAAAGTAACAGTAGGTCAATGATCATATAGTAACAGTAGGTCAATGATCATAGAGTAACAGTAGGTCAATGATCATATAGTAACAGTAGGTCAATGACCATATAGTAACAGTAGGTCAATGACCATAGAGTAACAGTAGGTCAATGATCATAGAGTAACAGTAGGTCAATGATCATATAGTAACAGTAGGTCAATGTTCATAGAGTAACAGTAGGTCAATGACAGCTATAGATTGACAGTCCTTACCAGTTCTCGTTACTATATGACAGCAAGAAATATAGGTTATAACAGTGACAAGCCTCCTTCCTGGACACATACACATAAATCCTAATCATCAATGATCGTTGACCTTGTAACTTTCCGACAACTTGACCTTGTAACTTTCCGACAACTTGCGTTTCTCAGCCAAATAAGTATACACACAAATAATTGTTGTTATTTAACTGGGTTTTATGGTGCACTAACACAGTTCAGGTTTTATGGTGGCAAACATGACATGTACATTTTGGTTCCTAAAATCAATATTTACATTGTTATTATACTCGCCATTTTGAGCACCTTCAAGTCTACTGCGTTTGCATTCCGGTAATTCACTGCTGTTTGGTCTAACCCATTCAACACCAAGTCACTGACATGGACTTTTGCATGATATTGATATTAATTTACGGTCATTTACAGTGTTGAACTGCAATGTAAATATAAGGAATAAAATCAACCTGTGTTTTGTTCATTGATGTATACAATATATTTCACAGCCGTCGCAAGCATTTTGGGGGTGGTCCAGAGTGGTTCAGAGTGGTTCAGAGGTCCAGAGTGGTTCAGAGTGGTTCAGAGTGGTTCAGAGTGGTTCAGAGGTCCAGAGTGGTTCAGAGTGGTTCAGAGGTCCAGAGTGGTTCAGAGTGGTCCAGCCAAATAGGAGCACTGGAAGTGTATGTTGTATATTCATTGTAATGAAGCCATGACGGTAACATGAACAAATTACACTGAAACCTTTTGTACACAGGTTTTTCTGCCCAAAATTTCTTTTGGGAAATTTGAAGCCTTTAGACTGGTTTGCGCAGTCCATGTTGAACAAGATCTGTGCGTTTTGTTTATTCATTTAATGTAATTAAATGTATGTGCATGGTTATGCAATCATAAGCATTGAAGGATTTGTGTGTTTTGCGTTTATTTATTGTCTCTACAGATTGCTCATATAAGCGACGCCTCCTGAAGAGATTAGTCATTTTAGATGTTGGAGGATAGTGCAATGATACAGACAGAGACACATTCCAGAATCTCCACTTGTTCTTTTACACGCACGATGTAAAGCACCGACGCGAGTCCTCGGTTTAAAGTCCCATAATTATGAAAGATTGTTAATATTAGGGTCAGACGGGGGGGTTCGAATCTGCGATACCTGGAATCGCAGTCCAATGTGTTAACCACTGGACCAGACTACTGCCATGAAGGATTTTTAGTACGATCTTATTCATTTTATACAAAATCCAAAACTATGGACGTGTCAATTACTGTCAAGTGCTAGTATAGTTGCTTTAACCCTTTCCTTCATAGAGATTTAGGTTAATATACTAGTATACATGTAGCTATCATGCAGTGGGTAAGTAGTTGCCATATCTATCCCACCTCCATATATATTACTGGGACTACGTAGAAGATTTAGGTTAATATACTATTATATCTCCATAAAAATGACAGCCATTTAGCTATCATACAGTGGGTAAGTAGTCGTCATATCTATCCCACATCCATATATATTACTGGGACTACGTAGAAGATTTAGATTAATATACTATTATATCTCCATACAAACGACAGCCATTTAGCTATCATGCAGTGGATAAGTAGTCGCCATAGCTATCCCACCTCCATAGATATTACTGGGACTACATGAGATTCTGGCCTTTATTATGGAGCATTGGTTTGACTACTACATTGTCAATGTATGTTGTATTGGTATTGGAGTCAAGAGGTGCTTCTATGAGGGAAAGTGTTTATGAACATTGGTTTGACTACTACATTGTCAATGTATGTTGTATTGGTATTGGAGTCAAGAGGTGCTTCTATGAGGGAAAGTGTTTATGAACATTGGTTTGACTACTACATTGTCAATGTATGTCGTATTGCTAATGGCGTCAAGAGGTGCTTCTATGAGGGAAAGGGTTTATGAACATTGGTTTGACTACTACATTGACAATGTATGTCGTATTGGTATTGGCGTCAAGAGGTGCTTCTATGAGGAAGTGTTTATGAACATTGGTTTGACTACTACATTGACAATGTATGTCGTATTGGTATTGGCGTCAAGAGGTGCTTCTATGAGGGAAAGTGTTTATGAACATTGGTTTGACTACTACATTGACAATGTATGTTGTATTGGTATTGGAGTCAAGAGGTGCTTCTATGAGGGAAAGTGTTTATGAACATTGGTTTGACTACTACATTGTCAATGTATGTCGTATTGCTAATGGCGTCAAGAGGTGCTTCTATGAGGGAAAGGGTTTATGAACATTGGTTTGACTACTACATTGACAATGTATGTCGTATTGGTATTGGCGTCAAGAGGTGCTTCTATGAGGAAGTGTTTATGAACATTGGTTTGACTACTACATTGACAATGTATGTCGTATTGGTATTGGCGTCAAGAGGTGCTTCTATGAGGGAAAGTGTTTATGAACATTGGTTTGACTACTACATTGACAATGTATGTCGTATTGGTATTGGCGTCAAGAGGTGCTTCTATGAGGAAGTGTTTATGAACATTGGTTTGACTACTACATTGACAATGTATGTCGTATTGGTATTGGCGTCAAGAGGTGCTTCTATGAGGGAAAGTGTTTATGAACATTGGTTTGACTACTACATTGACAATGTATGTCGTATTGGTATTGGCGTCAAGAGGTGCTTCTATGAGGGAAAGGGTTAAACAACGACATTTCCCGTTTTTGTTCCAGCTATATGTATGTAACGTGTACCGTGTGTCAATTAAAGTTGGAAATATACAAAAAGATGTTAACCCATTTCATTATGGATACCGTTCAAACGGTATCTGCAAAGAACATAGAGCCAGATCACGGAACGTGCCGTCTGATCAGGATCTATGCTGTTTGCTATTCAGATGATCTTGCTAAGACACTTGGCTATGCAGCAAACAACATAGATCCTGATCAGCATGCAGCGTCAGGCTGCGGCTGATCTGGATCTATGTTGTTTGCAAAGGCCATTAAATATATCCAGAATGAAATGGGTTAAGTGGATATCACGCTTTATGTTCCATTGTTCTCATGGCCACTTGCCAACCAGAGTAATAATTATAGACTGGGGGGTTACGGCAAGCAACACATGGTACATTGTATCTTTGGACGGTTATTTATGATGCACTGCATTCCAAAGACGAAATTATTTTTCGAAATATTTCATAATCGGCCGAAAAAGTAATTCACGAAATTATTGATGGGCCCTCGTATTGTATACATGTACATCAATTTATTTATAAACGCAACACAGGTTGACTTTACTCATTAATTAGTATCGAGGTAAAAATACAAGATATATAACAATAACTTTCACACCTGTTGGAATCACAGACGTTCAGCATAAGAATGAGCTCAGTCTCTATTAGTCAAGTATAAAGCTCATGCAAGGATATATCATGCAGCAGTCTCTATTAGTCAAGTATAACGCTCATACAAGGATAGATCACACAGCAGTCTCTATTAGTCAAGTATAAAGCTCATGCAAGGATAGATCACAGAGCAGTCCCTATTAGTCAAGTATAATGCTCATACAAGGATAGATCACACAGCAGTCTCTATTAGTCAAGTATAATGCTCATACAAGGATAGATCACGCAGCAGTCTCTATTAGTCAAGTATAATGCTCTCGCAAGGATAGATCACACAGCAGTCTCTATTAGTCAAGTATAATGCTCATACAAGGATAGATCACACAGCAGTCTCTATTAGTCAGTATAATGCTCTTGCAAGGATAGATCACACAGCAGTCTCTATTAGTCAAGTATAATGCTCTTGCAAGGATAGATCACACAGCAGTCTCTATTAGTCAAGTATAATGCTCTTGCAAGGATAGATCACACAGCAGTCCCTATTAGTCAAGTATAATGCTCTTGCAAGGATAGATCACACAGCAGTCTCTATTAGTCAAGTATAATGCTCTTGCAAGGATAGATCACACAGCAGTCCCTATTAGTCAAGTATAATGCTCTCGCAAGGATAGATCACACAGCAGTCTCTATTAGTCAAGTATAATGCTCTTGCAAGGATAGATCACACAGCAGTCCCTATTAGTCAAGTATAATGCTCATGCAAGGATAGATCACACAGCAGTCTCTATTAGTCAAGTATAATGCTCATGCAAGGATAGATCACAGAGCAGTCTCTATTAGTCAAGTATAACGCTCATGCAAGGATAGACCACGCAGCAGTCTCTATTAGTCAAGTATAAAGCTCATGCAGGGATAGATCATGCAGCAGTCTCTATTAGTCAAGTATAAAGCTCATGCAGGGATAGATCATGCAGCAGTCTCTATTAGTCAAGTATAAAGCTCATGCAGGGATAGATCACGCAGCAGTCCCCAATTCTACATTACCAGGATCCCCCGAATGGAATGCAGGCTGTACAGGTAAACTAACTACTGTCACATAGTACAAATATTAGTATAAGGAAGGCAAACTCTTCTAAGATTAGCAGTAAATCAATACAAGCCTTTGCCAAGATTGATCCGGATTACAGCCAATCACATATTACACAACTATAATAACATTTACGATAGTGAATAATTTCCCTACATCTCCAATAAATAAATACATCAGAACCAAGATAGTGCTGGACTGCTCACCTCACTTCTTATCAGGACAATTTTAATGAAATGTCACAAACCCTACTTTCTAGGAAAAAATTAATGAGAAAAATATTACAAATATGTTATCATGCTCATTTCGCGTGCTAATGGTTATTATAAATGAGCCAATTCGATCCTCGGACCGGAAGTATGTGAGATGGTACGGTGGATGCCAAATCGGACAGGTGGGTTTTCTCCGGGTAGTCCGGTTTCCTCCCCCACGCATGACCACATTTATGCTTTCATCCGCGCCAACGAGAGTGATTAATATAAGTTGTTAGAACTTGCTTCGCAATCGTTGTAAAATCAATAAAGTTTAAACTTTTATAACAGAACCAATTAATTTACAAAAGCTTAAAATAATGTTTCTAAACATATTAAAAAAATTACAAAATAATTAATGCAATAATTTAAGAAAACTTGAACATTTTGTACAATATAAGAACTTTACCTAGAATCTATACCGTAATTATTAAACCTTCCTATGAAATACATACAACTTATTTTACTATTACAAATTTGTTAATGAAGTTTTATTCATAAAAGTGTATGTCAGGAGTTCTCCTCGGGCAAGAAACTGTCAGTGTGTATTCTGTCCATTCAAAATTGGATATACGAGTCATGTGACTCTAAGGTCACACAATGGTGTGTTCCTGAACACATTAATTATACCTAAGTATGTTAAGTGGATCATGTATTCTGCCAAGCATAAATAAGGTGACAGCAGGAAAATAATAATAAAACATCAGTGCTTAAAATACATTCATATTCTCAGTATGTCATAAACATTATATATATATATGAACTGTTGTCATGGTTAATATCAATCATTGAAGGGAAATTTAGACACATAAAAAATTATGAGGAAGAATTGGATACATTCCTCTCAGTTATGCTATTATGTTATATTTCGGGTTTTACGCCTGCATCAGCACCATTTCAGGCTATATCGCCGGCGGGCAGTTTACCTAACAACACCTTTCCTGGGCAGGCTCCAGCGGTTAACCAGTACTTGGGTGCACCAACCTCCGTAAGAAACTACCAACTTTTTCATATAAATGAGACACGGCCTGAGCGGGGCTCGAACCCGTGACCATCAGTGATGATAACATTCCTCTCAGTGTGGTTAACACTTGTATCAATCCAGTCCCAGAATGGGTTGCTGATATTAAAGACACCAAATTATGACCATATGACCTTTGACCTCTTCTAAATGTGACATTGACCTTGAGGGTAGCGATCTGTGAGTTCTACGAGAAACAGCATCAATTTCTGTGAAAGTGAATAGACAAAAGTATGAAGGGTTCACTGATGGACAAAGCTACGTCAGTGCAGGGTACGCTGATGTGTTGTGAACATTAGAGCAAATGGATATGTACATAAGGACAGATCATTCTGTTGTGTGCATTAGTGTGGTTGTGCTGTGTACATAAGGACAGATCATTCTGTTGTGTACATTAGTGTGGTTGTGCTGTGTACATAAGGGCAGATAATTATGTTGTGTGTATTAGTGTGGTTGTGCTGTGTACATAAGGACAGATAATTCTGTTGTGTGCATTAGTGTGGTTGTGCTGTGTATATAAGGGCAGATACTTATGTTGTGTACATTAGTGTGGTTGTGCTGTGTATATAAGGGCAGATACTTATGTTGTGTACATTAGTGTGGTTGTGCTGTGTATATAAGGGCAGATAATTATGTTGTGTACATTAGTGTGGTTGTGCTGTGTATATAAGGGCAGATAATTCTGTTGTGTGCATTAGTGTGGTTGTGTTGTGTATATAAGGGTAGATAATTATGTTGTGAAGGTCAATAATTATGTTGTGAACATTAGAGCAAATGGATATGTACATAAGGGCAGATAATTCTGTTGTGTGGTTGTGCTGTGTACATAAGGGCAGATAATTATGTTGTGTGCATTAGAGCAAATGGATATGTACATAAGGGCAGATAATTCTGTTGTGTGCATTAGTGTGGCTGTGCTGTGTACATAAGGGCAGATAATTATGTTGTGAACATTAGAGCAAATGGATATGTACATAAGGGCAGATAATTCTGTTGTGTACATTAGTGTGGCTGTGCTGTGTACATAAGGGCAGATAATTCTGTTGTGAACATTAGAGCAAATGGATATGTACAATAGGGCAGATAATTCTGTTGTGTACATTAGTGTGGTTGTGCTGTGTACATAAGGGCAGATAATTCTGTTGTGTGCATTAGTGTGGTTGTGTTGTGTATATAAGGGCAGATAATTATGTTGTGTGCATTAGTGTGGTTGTGCTGTGTACATAAGGGCAGATAATTATGTTGTGTGGTTGTGCTGTGTACATAAGGGCAGATAATTATGTTGTGTGGTTGTGCTGTGTACATAAGGGCAGATAATTCTGTTGTGTGCATTAGTGTGGTTGTGCTGTGTAGATAAAGGCAGATAATTATGTTGTGTGGTTGTGCTGTGTACATAAGGGCAGATAATTATGTTGTGTGGGTGTGCTGTGTACATAAGGGCAGATAATTATGTTGTGTGGGTGTACTGTGTACATAAGGGCAGATAATTATGTTGTGTGGGTGTGCTGTGTACATAAGGGCAGATAATTATGTTGTGTGGTTGTGCTGTGTACATAAGGGCAGATAATTATGTTGTGTGGTTGTGTTGTGTACATAAGGGCAGATAATTCTGTTGTGTGCATTAGTGTGGTTGTGTTGTGTATATAAGGGCAGATAATTATGTTGTGAACATTAGAGCAAATGGATATGTATATAAGGACAGATAATTCTGTTGTGTGCATTAGTGTGGTTGTGTTGTGTATATAAGGACAGATAATTCTGTTGTGTGCATTAGTGTGGTTGTGTTGTGTATATAAGGACAGATAATTCTGTTGTGTGCATTAGTGTGGTTGTGCTGTGTATATAAGGACAGATAATTCTGTTGTGTGCATTAGTGTGGTTGTGCTGTGTATATAAGGGCAGATAATTATGTTGTGTACATTAGTGTGGTTGTGCTGTGTATATAAGGGCAGATAATTGTGTTGTGTACATTATTGTGGTTGTGCTGTGTATATAAGGGCAGATAATTATGTTGTGTACATTAGTGTGGTTATGTTGTGTATATAAGGGCAGATAATTATGTTGTGAACATTAGAGCAAATGGATATGTATATAAGGGCAGATAATTGTGTTGTGTGGTTGTGCTGTGTACATAGGGCAGATAATTATGTTGTGAACATTAGAGCAAATGGATATGTATATAAGGGCAGATAATTATGTTGTGTGGTTGTGCTGTGTACATAAGGGCAGATAATTGTGTTGTGTGGTTGTGTTGTGTACATAAGGGCAGATAATTATGTTGTGTGCATTAGTGTGGATGTATTGTGTACATAATGGCAGCTATGTTATGTGCATTAGCGTGGATGTATTGTGTACATTAGTGTGAATGCATTAGCGTGGATGTGTTGTGTACAGTAGTGTGAATGCATTAGCACGGATGTGCTGTGTACATTACCGTGAATGCATTAGTGTGGATGTGCTGTGTACAGTAGTGTGAATGCATTAGCGCGGATGTGCTGTGTACAGTAGTGTGAATGCATTAGCGTGGATGTGCTGTGTACATTACCGTGAATGCATTAGCGTGGATGTGCTGTGTACAGTAGTGTGAATGCATTAGCACGGATGTGCTGTGTACATTACCGTGAATGCATTAGCGTGGATGTGCTGTGTACAGTAGTGTGAATGCATTAGCACGGATGTGCTGTGTACAGTAGTCTGAATGCATTAGCATGGATGTGCTGTGTACATTACCGTGAATGCATTAGCGCGGATGTGCTGTGTACAGTAGTGTGAATGCATTAGTGTGGATGTGCTGTGTACATATAGGCAGATGCATAGAGTTGCACAAGGCTTCGATAATACTTTGAAAAATATTTTGATACTTTCCGACTCTGTATCAGTCTTAACTCTTTCCCTCATAGAAGCACCTCTTGACGCCATTACCAATACGACATACATAGATAATGTTGTAGCCAAACCAATGTTCATAATAAAGGCCAGATCCTCATGTAGTCCCAGTAATATATATGGAGGTGGGATAGATATGGCGACTACTTATCCACTGCATGATAGTTAAATGGCTGTTGTTTGTATGGAGATATAATAGTATATTAACCTAAATCTCATGTAGTCCCAGTAATATATATGGAGGTGGGATAGATATGGTGACTACTTATCCACTGCATGATAGTTAAATGGCTGTCGTTTGTATGGAGATATAGTAGTATATTAACCTAAATCTCTATGTAGTCCAAGTAATATCTATGGAAGTGGGATAGATATGGCGACTACTTATCCACTGCATGATAGTTAAATGGCTGTTGTTTGTATGGAGATATAATAGTATATTAACCTAAATCTCATGTAGTCCCAGTAATATATATGGAGGTGGGACAGATATGGTGACTACTTATCCACTGCATGATAGTTAAATGGCTGTCGTTTGTATGGAGATACAATTATAGTATAAAGTAATGTGAAGTAAAGTGCTTCTTTATTATAGTGTCACCCCTATTTAAAGAGCCAGCCATTTCTGACTTATGAGACACCTCATTTTATGGACATCAGTACTTCCCGAATCCTATGCATGTATGCCAGGCGCAAGGCTGGAAGTCAATTACCATTATTTAACTAGCTGGCTGCTCACCAACCGGCCATATCAGAAAGAACCCTGACGAGATTCGAACCTTCGACCTCCCGCTCCCGCACTATGCCACAGAGACGGTATATTAACCTAAATATCTATGAAGGCAAGGGTTTAATCAAAACTGGAGTTAAAGAACTTGCTGCAACAAATGTCATAACAAAGACATTCTCTGACTGAACTTCTGCCAATTTTACAATTATTGATTTGGAAACATTGTTCTTTTTTTTTTCTCCAGAAAATGAGGCTATTGAGAACACTAAATTTCTGGCAAATTTACAATTATCTTGCTTGGATTTTGAGATTCACTCCTACTGTTTGGGTCAGGACTACATATTGATGGAGGTTCTGAGGTTCACCAGGTAGAACCACTGACCTTCCACAAGCTTCATCATGAGAAATGTTTTACATCACTGTCGGAACATGCAATGGTAAGGAGCTACATTGATCACTCAGCAATGGTAAGGAGCTACAGTGATCACTCAGCAATGGTAAGGAGCTACAATGATCACTCAGCAATGGTAAGGAGCTACATTGATCACTCAGCAATGGTAAGGAGCTACATTGATCACTCAACAATGGTAAGGAGCTACATTGATCACTCAGCAATGGTAAGGAGCTACATTGATCACTCAGCAATGGTAAGGAGCTACATTGATCACTCAGCAATGGTAAGGAGCTACATTGATCACTCAGCAATGGTAAGGAGCTACATTGATCACTCAGCAATGGTAAGGAGCTACATTGATCACTCAGCAATGGTAAGGAGCTACATTGATCACTCAACAATGGTAAGGAGCTACATTGATCACTCAGCAATGGTAAGGAGCTACATTGATCACTCAACAATGGTAAGGAGCTACATTGATCACTCAGCAATGGTAAGGAGCTACATTGATCACTCAACAATGGTAAGGAGCTACATTGATCACTCAGCAATGGTAAGGAGCTACATTGATCACTCAACAATGGTAAGGAGCTACATTGATCACTCAGCAATGGTAAGGAGCTACATTGATCACTCAACAATGGTAAGGAGCTACATTGATCACTCAGCAATGGTAAGGAGCTACATTGATCACTCAACAATGGTAAGGAGCTACATTGATCACTCAGCAATGGTAAGGAGCTACATTGATCACTCAACAATGGTAAGGAGCTACATTGATCACTCAGCAATGGTAAGGAGCTACATTGATCACTCAACAATGGTAAGGAGCTACATTGATCACTCAGCAATGGTAAGGAGCTACATTGATCACTCAACAATGGTAAGGAGCTACATTGATCACTCAGCAATGGTAAGGAGCTACATTGATCACTCAACAATGGCAAGGAGCTACATTGATCACTCAGCAATGGCAAGGAGCTACATTGATCACTCAACAATGGCAAGGAGCTACATTGATCACTCAACAATGGTAAGGAGCTACATTGATCACTCAACAATGGCGGCCCCAATGATAGAAGCACAATTCCAATTTGATAAAGAATTACTTTGAACACATTGTTTAACTCTTTCAACACCAAGTAACTGACATGGACTGGTCCATGATATTCTTAGACCAATAAATGAATAAGAAAATTACATTCGGACCAGTTCATTTATCATGATGGGTAATTTTGTCTAAAATTAGTAATATTACTGGCAAAAAGTGCAGATCCTGATGAGACGGCTCATCACGAGCCGGCTCATCTGGATCTACACTTTTTGTAAGCCTATATAGAGGTCTGTGGTGTTGAAAGGTTTAAATGAATTACTGTATTTATTTCCCAGTGTATCTGGGTTGTAATTACATAATGTAAATGGTTGCTTAAATTTGACAATGCTAAACTGTTTTTTACGTTTATTTATCGTCGCTATAGGTTGCCCATATGAACGACGCCTCCTGAAGATATTAGTAATTTTAGATTTTTGGAGGATAGTGCAATGACACAGACAGAGACCCATTCAAGAATCTCCTCTGGTTCTTTTACGTGCACGGTGTACAGCACCGACACGAGACCTCGGTTTAAAGTCCCATCTGAAAGACTGTTAATTTTATTAGGATCAGACGGGGGATCGAACCTGCGATCTCTGGATTACCAGTCCAGCGTGTTACCACTGGACTACACAGATCAGGCAGACAATACAATCATAAAAGCAACATAAAAAGAAGACATAATATAGTATTCTTTATAACATAAGTTATCAAGTATTCTTTATCATCAATATGTAAAATATTGATTTCAATAAACACATTGAGTCAATATAAAACTGCGTTGGTTTAAACAGTATTTATTCCAATAAATTTACATGTATAACACAAAAAATGTTACAAATTACATAAATTGTGAATGGTTTGGATTGGAAAACAAGTTTTCAGAAAACTTATATTAACCCTTTCAACACCACAGACCTCTATTTATAGGCTTACAAAAAGTGTAGATCCAGATGAGCCGGCTCGTGACGAGCCGTCTCATCAGGATCTGCACTTTTGCAGGTAATATTACTATTTTTAGACATAATTACCCATTTTGATAAATGAACTTGTCCAAATGTGATTTTCTGATTCATTTATTGGTTTAAGAATATCATGGATCAGTCCATGTGAGTTACTTGGTGTTGAATGGGTTAATTCCTCTCTAAATGTTTGTTGAAAACACTTTCTAGAATATGCTTCAGATTTGTTTAAACTTTTGTTTATTTTATTAACGATTGCAAAGCAAGTTCTAACAACTTATATTAATCACTCTCGTTGGCGCGGATGAAAGCGTATATGTGGTCATTCGTGTGGGAAGAAACCGGAGTACCCGGAGAAAACCCACCTGTCCGATCTGGCGACCACCGTACCATCTCACATACTTCCCGGTCCGAGGATCGAACCAGGTTGCATTGGTGAGAAGGGAGCGCACTAACCACTGCGCTAATCGGACAGCCAGATTTGTTACTCTTGACTTGATCATCTCTTTGAATAAATCCGAATTCCCTTCAAGTTGTAATTAACTCAAAGTACCGGAACAGAAATAAACAGAAAGTGATTAAGTGTTTTCCTCTGTTTTTATCGGTTGCACAACATGCTAGCAATTTTATTCCACTTTCGGTTCTTATGAATATTAACTTATTATATCTCGACAAACCTCCTACAATATATACAATGGGCACTTATTTGTAAAACAATGCTATCAGTTAATTAACACGATTTTGATAAAAACACATTTATCATACTGCAACATCTGTTTAGGGAACAATAGTAAAAACAAAGGATTCCAACTAAAAGGACCTATTTACATTTTGGGATAAATCAGACTTTATCTGCCAAGGGAGGTAATAGAAAATTAGAGCTGTCTCTCATTGTAACAATTATCCGAATATTTGAAAATTACTACTCGATGTATTATTCAATATGGTGATATAAAACGTGAGTGGCAGTCAAAATACATGTAAAATATTAAACCTAAACATCGTTAAAGTTGAGTTTAATTGCCATTATCATTTGACAGTCATCAAATGCGACATATTGCTTTGGTACAGTGTAAGTTTATAATCATCTGTCATCGTGGATAGATAATAAAAATATGAAATTAGTGCTTTCAGATTGAATGAATAGCATTTAAAGTGACAATACATCGCAAAAAGCAAATAAAATGCATTTTCTCATGTATAAATGCATTGCTACTACACATTCTTCTGAATACATTCAAACACTAACATTGAATCAATAAACAGTGTTTTTTGTGGATTGAAAGTATGATTTCATATAGCGGTCATCCATGCTCCTGAATTGATGTTTGTTTGTCATCGGAGTTAATACTAAACGCGAGGTAATGGCGCTTAGAGATAATTTAACTAAGTCGTTTTACTATTGCCGTCTACAAATAAATAGGCACAAATGTGAGATATAATGGTAAATCTGTACCATAAATCGTGTTATTCAGGATACACTAGTTGTATATTACGCATGGATGTTTACATTAATTTGTTATGTCAATAAACCACGTATACGACATTTGTGTATTAGTTGAAATACTCAGTATTTGGGGCAAATATTTGGGAACAAATTATACCATGTAATAGGAAAATACTTCTGTAGAAATTTGTGTTTTCACCGATGTAGCGTCGCTTTAAAGCAAAAGTTAAAAATATTAAGACCGGCATTGGCAATCATAATTGATCCGTTCAAATTATCATGACATGTACATTCATTCTGGGCTTCAAAATGGCGGAAAACCCAGGGAAATGCATGTGATAACATAAGTCTATACATGTATATTCTTCCAGTGTATATTGTTGTGTCTATTGCAAGTGCTTCAAGGTCATACAACCCAGTCTGGAACATACAATGTAATATCCTAACACCAGCAGACTTTGATTGGTTAATCATAAATTGATTTCGTGGTTTACGACACACTCGGGTTGCCACACGTGACAGTTTGTTAATTTTATTGTTTCAGAGACATGTTAGCCGTCTGATATTGTGGATGCTGTAGCATTTCCACTAAATTCATGAAGTCGTGATAGCGCATTGGATGCGCAGTCGCTTCAGGTGTGAAAGGTCCGGAGCTCGAGCCCCACTGGAGCCGCTACGATTGTGCCCTTAGGCAAGGCATTTAAATTCCACGTTTCCTCTTCTCTCCCTCGTGGCGATGGATTCCATCAGTAATGAGGTTTCGAGCGTGATTAATATAAGTTGAAAGAATTTGTTTCGCAATCAAGCTAAAATAAATTTGTATAAACTAAATTCATTGGAACTCGTCTTTCAAGCACATTTTGAATGTTTTTATGAACAATTTACATGTACAGTGGAACCTCTCTAAACCGGACATCTTCGGGACTGGATAAAAAGTCCGGTTTACAGAGGTTTCCGGTTTTCAGAGGTTTTTTATTGATGTGTTTTCAAAACTGCATATAACCATTATAAAGTACATATGCCTTTATTGCAAATACAAATGTGATGAAATATTTTTGAAAAACAGTTCTTTAAATATTATTTTGTAAAACAAATGGTCAAAAGTTGCGAAAATCATAATTATCTTGTGTGACTGGATTATAATGTGCTTTCACAGGTGATCAAACGGTTGCATCAAACAATAAATTATGAGATTCACAAAATCCATTATTCTTATCAAACAAGTTTTATAATTGCCTATAGGATAGTAATCTACACACGATTATAACATAATCTACCAGTTAGCCAATAAATTAACTGTACACGAGAGTTTATTGCAGTAGTTATTCAGCCTGACATCTTATAATCTTGCTCGATTATCACATGTTCATAAATCAAAAGCGCACCGTTAAAAACGAGATTGGAAAGTGTCAGCAGCGTGTCAATTTATGACGGAATACACAAACAAATTCAACACTTTTTAGTTTATTGAAGAAGACCTATATCTCCTAAAAGTTGTTCCGGTTTTGGGAGGTGAAATTACATCAAACTGTACCCTAATTATGCAAATTTTTCGTCCGGTTTCCGGAGTTGAGAGATTCCGGTTTTCAGAGTGATTTTATGTAAGAAATAAAGATGAAACAATTCGGGACTTCAAAAACGTCCGGTTTTGGGAGTATTCCGATTTAGAGAGGGTCCGGTTTTGGGAGGTTCCATTGTATATTATTGAAAAATTTACGCACTAATAATTTACCAGATTTTTGGTATTTGGACAGACCAGCAGTAAAACTCAGACAGCTTTGATTCCTATTGCATTCATTATTACAGTGATATCATCTCTTTGTAACATGCATCACTCAGCATTTAACTATGAGAACAATATAGTGTATAAATGGCAAAGTAACTGGTTAATGTCATTTACAAGGCTGTTGATAAATTACAAGCCAAGCATTTCAAATGTTATGCAAAGAACAAAAGGTTTGTGTCTTTGCATGTGAATACTGCAAATGTTGCACATTCTGCAAACATGTGCCTGCTTCAACAACTAACAGTGGAAGTCGTGATAGCTCAGTGGTAGCACGTTCGCTTCACGTGCGAAAGGCCCGGAGTTCGAGCCCCGCTGGAGCCGTTACGATTGTGTCCTAGGCAAGGCATTTAAATTCCACATGCCTCTTCTCTCTCCCTCGTGGCGATGGATTCCATCAGGAATGAGGTCTCGAGAGTGATTAGTATAAGTTATAAGAACTTGTTTCGCAATCGAGCTAAAATAAATTTGTATAAACTAAACAACTAACAGTAACCCAGCAGTTCACATGCATAGTAGGTCACTACCAAACTCTGGGAGATGGAAGACAGAGTGATGAGATTTGGAGAGTACATAATTCTGAAAGACTGAACCTTTCACGGAGGGGAGTCAAGATTTTTGGAGAGGGGTGAAATCTGATAAGAGTAAGATCTGGGGAGGTGTGTAATCTGATAAGAGTAAGATCTGGGGAGGGGTATAATCTGATAAGAGTAAGATCTGGGGAGGTGTGTAATCTGATAAGAGTAAGATCTGGGGAGGTGTGTAATCTGATAAGAGTAAGATCTGGGGAGGGGTATAATCTGATAAGAGTAAGATTTTGGAGAGGGGTGAAATCTGATGTGAATAAGAGTTGAAAGGGGTGTAGTAATATGAAGAAAGTTATATTTGGAGAGGAGCATAATATGTTGAGAGTAAGTCTTAGAGAGAGGGGTGTAATCTGCTGAGAGTAAAATTTGAAGAGGGGTGTAATGTGAGAGGGATGTTAGGTGAGGCTAGTAATCTGATAGTTTTATAAAAAAAGTTTGGCGACAGGTATAATCTGTTGAAAGAATCAAGTTTAATGTTTTTCATGCGTGCCTTTAAAAAAAATCCAGACTGGGGGATTACAGCATGCAACACAAGGGACAGTGTATCTTGGGACGGTTATTTATGATGCACTGCATTCCACAGACGAAATTTATATTTCGAAATATTTCATAATCGGCCGAAAAAGTAATTCACGAAATTATTGATGTATTGTATACAGTCAAACCTGTGTTAGTGGTAACCTCCATTAAACAGCCAACCTGTATTAAGCAGCCAGTTTCCAGATTCCCAATCAGTTGTTTTATTATATATTTGACCTCTATTAAGCAGCCACCTGTGATAAGCAGCCACTTTTTCTTTACTCCCTTGGCTGGCTGCTTAAGACAGGTTTGACTGTAATTCCACAATTGTGAAAATCGAGCATTGTACTAATTACTATATTAAGAAGGCGAACTCACCTTCTCATAGAGTGTATGGAACTCATTGTAGCGCCGGAAGATGAACCAAGACTTTGTACCGCTGTTAACCACAACCTTGTACACCTGCAAGGATAAACTATGACCCTTTAACAACTTCCACAGTCTGTTACAACGAGGAGTTCCACGGTACAGCCTCCACGCCTTCTCCTCGTGTTTCGTGATATTTTCTATCTGTGTAGTTAAATGATGCCGTTTCATAAACATCTTTTTTCCAATATTTTTTAAAACGTTTCTAAGTCCTAAAATTTTAAAACTTAAACATTTCCCCCGACAAATCCCTTGTTAGTATACAAACTAATACTAGCATTATGTACAATGGAATGGAACCGTTTGTCAATTTCTGTCCTTTATTAAGTTCGATTCATTTGTCAGGAACCTTATCAAGCAAATCTTTTAAATAGATATTTAGTTACAACTTCCAATTTGTTAACTGTCTGTGTTTCAATAGGTAGTCTTTCAGACATTTCTTTCTAGTAAAGTCACATTTCTGCAATATTGAATAATGAACAGGAGAGTAATCAGTTCTTTGCTATTCTCATACAATGCAAATGTTTTAATATGATCCGATATTTCCTGTGCTTTATTTCTTTGTTGGTGAATCATTTTTTAGTATTCCTACATTCTATATCACAGTCAGTTAACCCTTTCAACACCACAGGCCTCTAAATAGGCTTATGAAATGTGTAGATCCAGATGAGCCGGCTCGTGACGAGCCGTCTCATCAGGATCTGCACTTTTTGCCAGTAATAATTATTACTATTTTTAGATAAAATTACCCATTTTGATCAATGAACTGGTCCAAAGGTAATTTTCTTATTCATTTATTGGTCTAAAAATATCATGCACCAGTCCATGTCAGTTACTTGGGGTTGAATGGGCTAACATACAACCGACAACTATCATCTACATGCTTCTAGCAGTATCTAAGGCCAAGGTATGTAAAGTTCTCTATCCCGCCCCTCTCCATAGTAAAAACAGACATAATTTTGAATCTGATATATAAACTTTATTTTTACAAGGATTGCGAAACAAGTTTTAACAAATTATAATAATCATTGTCACTAAATGCATCATTGTCACATACGTCCCAGTCCGAGAGGGCGTGCTAAACCACTGTGCTAATCGGACAGACTCTGATCTGACGGTAATTTATTCTATGCTATAGTCGTCAGTCTGTTATCAGCTCACAAGCACCTTAATTATATAGTAAATATATAGGATCGCACACGAGTGGTGATGTACATTGTATATATAGGATCGCACACGAGTGGTGATGTACATTGTATATATAGGATCGCACACGAGTGGTGATGTACATTGTATATATAGGATCGCACACGAGTGGTGATGTACATTGTATATATAGGATCGCACACGAGTGGTGATTTCATACCATATTTTATGAAACAAGTTTTTGGAAATTGGCAATTAAGGACTTAAAATCAAAAATTCAAAATGAGTTTCATATAATACGGTGTGAAATCATCGCGTGTGTAAAATCATTTTGATCACATTACCATAGTAACAACAATCATAAATTGAAAAAATCTTTTCTGTTTGCCAGTATAACTTTTCTGTTTGCCAGTATACTTTTCTGTTTGCCAGTATAACTTTTCTGTTTGCCAGTATAACTTTTCTGTTTGCCAGTATAGCTTTTCTGTTTGCCAGTATAACTTTTCTGTTTGCCAGTATAACTTTTCTGTTTGCCAGTATAACTCTTCTGTTTGCCAGTATAACTTTCTGTTTGCCAGTATAACTCTTTCTGTTTGCCAGTATAACTTTTCTGTTTGCCAGTATAACTTTTCTGTTTGCCAGTATAACTTTTCTGTTTGTCAGTATAACTTTTCTGTTTGCCAGTATAACTCTTCTGTTTGCCAGTATAACTCTTCTGTTTGCCAGTATAACTTTTCTGTTTGCCAGTATACTTTTGAGCCTTATTAGTTATTACATGTCTAGGCATAGTTATTACATGTCTAGGCAATCAATAACATGCATTCATAGCAGTAGTAAACAGTTGACACAATACTTTTTAATCACTATATACCACTAGTGCTTATTGAAAGCTTAAACTTCATTAATTTTTTATATTTTACAATGATTGCGGAGCAAGTTCTAAAAACTTATATTAATCACTCTCGTTGGCGCGGATGAAAGCGTAAATGTGGTCATTCGTGTGGGAAGAAACCGGAGTACCCCGGAGAAAACCCACCTGTCTGATCTGGCGACCACCATACCATCTCACATACTTCCCGGTCCGAAGATCGAACCCGGGTTGCATTGGTGAGAAGCGAGTGCGCTAACCACTGCGCTAATCGGACAGCATATTGAACATTTTATTGATTTAAACGGTTGATTTTCAACAAATAAAGATTGAACACAAATTATATGTCGAATGTGTCAAAAGGAAGCTGTCATGTTGCAATCAGAATCCTTCCAGGTTTTAATACACGTGTGTACATACAAGAAAATATGTGATGGCTGTATTAACCCATTCAACACCAAGTAACTGACATGGACTGGTCCATGATATTCTTAGACCAATAAATGAATAAGAAAATTACATTTGGACCAGTTCATTTATCAAGATGGGTAATTTTGTCTAAAATTAGTAATACTACTTGCAAAAAGTGCAGATCCTGATGAGACGGCTGGTCACGAGCCGGCTCATCTGGATCTACACATTTTGTAAGCCTATATAGAGGTCTGTGGTGTTGAAAGGGTTAAACTGAAAACATTTACAAGCAAATTTATGTGATCAATTTCTTTATCCGATTTCATTCTGGATACATTTAAAGGCTTTTGCAAACAACATAGATCCAGATTAGCCGCAGCGTGACGCTGCATGCTGATCAGGATCTATGTTGTTTGCTACATAACCAAGTGTCTTAGCAAGATCATCTGAATAGCAAACAGCATAGAGCCTGATCAGACGGAATGTTCCGTGGCGGTTGATCTGGCTCTAGTTCTTTGCAAATAATGTTTGAACGGAAGCCAGAATGAAATGGGTTAAAGGCATATTGTATTAAGAATCACACTCCCAGGCTCTATGCTGTTTACTATTCGGATAGTGGAGCTAAACCAATTGTCTGAATAGCAGAAAAAAATGGGTTAAACAAGATGAACTTGTACAAGCAAATTTATGTGATCAATTTCTGTATACAATATCAACTTGACAAATTTCCTTGCATAGGAAGAGAATCGCAAAAAGTCAAATGAAAAACTAATGTTTAATTCCGCAAGATTGAAATGCTAAAAGTAATTTCTGCGGCATTGATTATCTGAAACAAGTCATACAAAATGCAGAATACGTCCCCATTTCATGAAACACGGTATTTCCATAATATTCTATCAAAGTCAGCTGCAAGAAATGCAAATTTGGCAATATATCATTTCTACGACGTTGTTTTCCTGAATGATTGTGTATGAAATTGAGAGCCCTTCAGGACACAGCAGACGGTAACCAGGTCACCTCAGCATAGATCCCTTTTTTGACAGCGATTCCAATTCCTAATCAAATACACGGATTATCGTTAATCAAGTAAACCATACCAGAACAGATTCTATGAATATATCGCCTGGAGTATATTATACGGTTACATATTGCCTGGAGTATATTATACGGTTACATATTGCCTGGAGTATATTATACGGTTACATATTGCCTGGAGTATATTATACGGTTACATATTGCCTGGAGTATATTATACGGTTACATATTGCCTGGAGTATTATTGTACCATTTGGATTCTATTGTACCACCTGGATTCTATTGTACCACTTGTATTGTACCACCTGGATTCTATTGTACCATTTGGATTCTATTGTACCACCTGTATTCTATTGTACCATTTGGATTCTATTGTACCACTTGTATTCTATTGTACCACTTGTATTGTACCACCTGTATTCTATTGTACCACCTGGATTCTATTGTACCACCTGTATTATATTGTACCACCTGGATTCTATTGCTGGATTCTATTGTACCACCTGGATTCTATTGTACCACCTGTATTCTATTGTACCACCTGGATTCTATTGTACCACCTGGATTCTATTGTACCACCTGGATTCTATTGTACCACCTGGATTCTATTGTACCACTTGGATTGTATTGTACCACTTGTATTGTACCACCTGTATTCTATTGTACCACCTGGATTCTATTGTACCACCTGGATTCTATTGTACCACCTGTATTCTATTGTACCACCTGGATTCTATTGTACCACCTGGATTCTATTGTACCACCTGGATTCTATTGTACCACCTGGATTCTATTGTACCACCTGGATTCTATTGTACCACTTGTATTGTACCACTTGGATTCTATTGTACCACTTGTATTGTACCACCTGTATTCTATTGTACCACCTGGATTCTATTGTACCACCTGGATTCTATTGTACCACCTGGATTCTATTGTACCACCTGTATTCTATTGTACCACCTGGATTCTATTGTACCACCTGTATTCTATTGTACCACCTGGATTCTATTGTACCACCTGTATTCTATTGTACCACCTGGATTCTATTGTACCACCTGGATTCTATTGTACCACTTGTATTGTACCACTTGTATTGTACCACTTGGATTCTATTGTACCACCTGTATTCTATTGTACCACTTGTATTGTACCACCTGTATTCTATTGTACCACTTGTATTGTACCACCTGTATTCTATTGTACCACTTGTATTGTACCACCTGGATTCTATTGTACCACTTGGATTCTATTGTACCACCTGGATTCTATTGTACCACCTGGATTCTATTGTACCACCTGTATTCTATTGTACCACCTGGATTCTATTGTACCACCTGTATTCTATTGTACCACTTGTATTGTACCACCTGTATTCTATTGTACCACCTGGATTCTATTGTACCACCTGTATTCTATTGTACCACTTGTATTGTACCACCTGTATTCTATTGTACCACCTGGATTCTATTGTACCACCTGGATTCTATTGTACCACCTGTATTCTATTGTACCACTTGTATTGTACCACCTGTATTCTATTGTACCATTTGGATTCTATTGTACCACCTGGATTCTATTGTACCATTTGGATTCTATTGTACCACCTGGATTCTATTGTACCACCTGGATTCTATTGTACCATTTGGATTCTATTGTACCACCTGGATTCTATTGTACCACCTGGATTCTATTGTACCACTTGGATTCTATTGTACCACCTGGATTCTATTGTACCACCTGGATTCTATTGTACCAATTGTATTGTACCACTTGTATTGTACCACCTGTATTCTATTGTACCACCTGGATTCTATTGTACCACCTGTATTCTATTGTACCACCTGGATTCTATTGTACCACCTGGATTCTATTGTACCACCTGGATTCTATTGTACCACCTGGATTCTATTGTACCACCTGTATTCTATTGTACCACCTGGATTCTATTGTACCACCTGGATTCTATTGTACCACCTGGATTCTATTGTACCACCTGGATTCTATTGTACCACTTGTATTGTACCACTTGGATTCTATTGTACCACTTGTATTGTACCACCTGTATTCTATTGTACCACCTGGATTCTATTGTACCACCTGGATTCTATTGTACCACCTGGATTCTATTGTACCACCTGGATTCTATTGTACCACTTGGATTGTATTGTACCACTTGTATTGTACCACCTGTATTCTATTGTACCACCTGGATTCTATTGTACCACCTGGATTCTATTGTACCACCTGTATTCTATTGTACCACCTGGATTCTATTGTACCACCTGGATTCTATTGTACCACCTGGATTCTATTGTACCACCTGGATTCTATTGTACCACCTGGATTCTATTGTACCACTTGTATTGTACCACTTGGATTCTATTGTACCACTTGTATTGTACCACCTGTATTCTATTGTACCACCTGGATTCTATTGTACCACCTGGATTCTATTGTACCACCTGGATTCTATTGTACCACCTGTATTCTATTGTACCACCTGGATTCTATTGTACCACCTGTATTCTATTGTACCACCTGGATTCTATTGTACCACCTGTATTCTATTGTACCACCTGGATTCTATTGTACCACCTGGATTCTATTGTACCACTTGTATTGTACCACTTGTATTGTACCACTTGGATTCTATTGTACCACTTGTATTGTACCACTTGGATTCTATTGTACCACCTGTATTCTATTGTACCACTTGTATTGTACCACCTGTATTCTATTGTACCACTTGGATTCTATTGTACCACCTGGATTCTATTGTACCACCTGGATTCTATTGTACCACCTGTATTCTATTGTACCACTTGTATTGTACCACCTGTATTCTATTGTACCACCTGTATTCTATTGTACCACCTGTATTCTATTGTACCACTTGTATTGTACCACCTGTATTCTATTGTACCACCTGGATTCTATTGTACCACCTGGATTCTATTGTACCACCTGTATTCTATTGTACCACTTGTATTGTACCACCTGGATTCTATTGTACCACCTGGATTCTATTGTACCACCTGGATTCTATTGTACCACCTGGATTCTATTGTACCACTTGTATTGTACCACCTGTATTCTATTGTACCACCTGGATTCTATTGTACCACCTGGATTCTATTGTACCACCTGTATTCTATTGTACCACTTGTATTGTACCACCTGTATTCTATTGTACCACCTGGATTCTATTGTACCATTTGGATTCTATTGTACCACTTGGATTCTATTGTACCACCTGGATTCTATTGTACCACCTGTATTTTACCACTTGTATTGTACCATTTGGATTCTATTGTACCACCTGGATTCTATTGTACCACCTGTATTTTACCACTTGTATTGTACCATTTGGATTCTATTGTACCACCTGTATTCTATTGTACCACCTGGATTCTATTGTACCACCTGGATTCTATTGTACCACTTGGATTCTATTGTACCACCTGGATTCTATTGTACCACTTGTATTATATTGTACCATTTGGATTCTATTGTACCACTTGTATTGTACCATTTGGATTCTATTGTACCACTTGTATTGTACCACTTGGATTCTATTGTACCACTTGGATTCTATTGTACCACCTGTATTCTATTGTACCACCTGGATTCTATTGTACCACCTGTATTCTATTGTACCAATTGTATTGTACCACTTGGATTCTATTGTACCACTTGTATTCTATTGTACCACCTGTATTCTATTGTACCAATTGTATTGTACCACTTGTATTCTATTGTACCACCTGTATTCTATTGTACCAATTGTATTGTACCACCTGTATTCTATTGTACCAATTGTATTGTACCACTTGGATTCTATTGTACCAATTGTATTGTACCACCTGTATTCTATTGTACCACCTGTATTCTATTGTACCAATTGTATTGTACCACCTGTATTCTATTGTACCACTTGTATTCTATTGTACCACCTGTATTCTATTGTACCAATTGTATTGTACCACCTGTATTCTATTGTACCACCTGTATTCTATTGTACCACTTGGATTCTATTGTACCACCTGGATTCTATTGTACCACCTGGATTCTATTGTACCACCTGTATTCTATTGTACCACTTGTATTGTACCACCTGTATTCTATTGTACCACCTGTATTCTATTGTACCACCTGTATTCTATTGTACCACTTGTATTGTACCACCTGTATTCTATTGTACCACCTGGATTCTATTGTACCACCTGGATTCTATTGTACCACCTGTATTCTATTGTACCACTTGTATTGTACCACCTGGATTCTATTGTACCACCTGGATTCTATTGTACCACTTGTATTGTACCACCTGGATTCTATTGTACCACCTGGATTCTATTGTACCACCTGTATTCTATTGTACCACCTGGATCTATTGTACCACCTGGATCTATTTACCACCTGTATTCTATTGTACCACTTGTATTGTACCACCTGGATTCTATTGTACCACTTGTATTGTACCACCTGTATTCTATTGTACCACCTGTATTCTATTGTACCCTGTATTCTATTGTACCACTTGTATTGTACCACCTGGATTCTATTGTACCACCTGGATTCTATTGTACCACTTGTATTATATTGTACCACTTGTATTATATTGTACCACTTGGATTCTATTGTACCACCTGGATTCTATTGTACCACCTGGATTCTATTGTACCACCTGTATTCTATTGTACCACCTGGATTCTATTGTACCACTTGTATTATATTGTACCACTTGGATTCTATTGTACCACCTGTATTCTATTGTACCACTTGTATTATATTGTACCACTTGGATTGTATTGTACCACCTGTATTCTATTGTACCACTTGTATTATATTGTACCACTTGGATTCTATTGTACCACTTGTATTATATTGTACCACTTGGATTGTATTGTACCACCTGTATTCTATTGTACCACTTGTATTGTACCACTTGTATTGTACCACCTGGATTCTATTGTACCACTTGTATTGTACCACTTGTATTGTACCACTTGTATTGTACCACCTGGATTCTATTGTACCACTTGGATTCTATTGTACCACTTGTATTGTACCACCTGGATTCTATTGTACCACTTGTATTGTACCATTTGGATTCTATTGTACCACTTGTATTCTATTGTACCACTTGGATTCTATTGTACCACTTGTATTCTATTGTACCACTTGTATTGTACCACTTGTATTGTACCACCTGGATTCTATTGTACCACTTGGATGCTATTGTACCACTTGTATTGTACCACTTGTATTGTACCACCTGGATTCTATTGTACCACTTGTATTGTACCACTTGTATTGTACCACTTGTATTGTACCACTTGTATTGTACCACCTGGATTCTATTGTACCACTTGGATTTATTGTACCACTTGTATTGTACCACCTGGATTCTATTGTACCACTTGTATTGTACCATTTGGATTCTATTGTACCACTGTATTTTATTGTACCACTTGGTATTGTACCACTTGTATTCTATTGTACCACTTGTATTGTACCACTTGTATTGTACCACCTGGATTCTATTGTACCACTTGGATGCTATTGTACCACTTGTATTGTACCACTTGTATTGTACCACCTGGATTATATTGTACCACTTGGATGCTATTGTACCACTTGTATTGTACCACTTGTATTATATTGTACCACTTGTATTGTACCACTTGTATTGTACCACTTGGATTATATTGTACCACTTGTATTGTACCACCTGGATTCTATTGTACCACTTGTATTGTACCACTTGTATTGTACCACTTGGATTCTATTGTACCACTTGTATTGTACCACTTGGATTCTATTGTACCACTTGTATTGTACCACTTGTATTGTACCACCTGGATTCTATTGTACCACTTGTATTGTACCACTTGTATTGTACCACCTGGATTCTATTGTACCACTTGTATTGTACCACTTGGATCTATTGTACCACGTATTGTACCACTTGTATTGTACCACTTGTATTGTACCACTTGTATTGTACCACTTGTATTGTACCACTTGGATTCTATTGTACCACTTGTATTGTACCACTTGTATTGTACCACTTGTATTGTACCACTTGTATTGTACCACTTGGATTCTATTGTACCACTTGTATTGTACCACTTGGATTCTATTGTACCACTTGTATTGTACCACTTGTATTGTACCACTTGTATTGTACCACTTCTATTGTACCACTTGGATTCTATTGTACCACTTGTATTGTACCACTTGATTGTACCACTGGATTCTATTGTACCACTTGTATTGTACCACTTGTATTGTACCACCATTCTATTGTACCACTTGTATTGTACCACTTGGATTCTATTGTACCACTTGTATTGTACCACTTGTATTGTACCACCTGGATTCTATTGTACCACTTGTATTGTACCACTTGTATTGTACCACCTGGATTCTATTGTACCACTTGTATTGTACCACTTGTATTGTACCACTTGTATTGTACACTTTATTGTACCACTTGGATCTATTGTACCACTTGTATTGTACCACTTGGATTCTATTGTACCACCTGGATTCTATTGTACCATTGGATTCTATTGTACCACCTGGATTCTATTGTACCACTGGATTCTATTGTACCACCTGGATTCTATTGTACCACTTGTATTGTACCACTTGTATTGTACCACTGGATTCTATTGTACCACTTGTATTGTACCACTTGTATTGTACCACTTGTATTACCACCTGGCCACCTGATTCTATTGTACCACTTGTATTGTACCACTTGTATTGTACCACTTCTATTGTACCACCTGGATTCTATTGTACCACTGGATTCTATTGTACCACTTGTATTGTACCACTTGGATTCTATTGTACCACTTGTATTGTACCACCTGGATTCTATTGTACCACTTCTATTGTACCACTTGGATTCTATTGTACCACTGGATTCTATTGTACCACCACTTGTATTGTACCACTGGATGCTATTGTACCACTTGTATTGTACCACTTGGATGTACCACCTTATTCTATTGTACCACCTGGATTCTATTGTACCACCTGTTCTATTGTACCACTTGTATTGTACCACCTGGATTCTATTGTACCACTTGTATTGTACCACTTGGATTCTATTGTACCACTTGTATTGTACCACTTGGATTCTATTGTACCACCTGGATTCTATTGTACCACCTGTATTCTATTGTACCACTTGGATTGTACCACTTGTATTGTACCACTTGGATTCTATTGTACCACTTGGATTCTATTGTACCACCTGGATTCTATTGTACCACCTGGATTCTATTGTACCACTTGGATTCTATTGTACCACTCCATATCTGCTGGATTCTCTTATAGTATAATACTGCTCTGTATCGCTTGTTCTATAATACGGTTACGTGTACCATTTAATCATGAAATGCATCATCACAGAGAGTTTGGATGTGAAATCAGACAGAATTTAGGATACCCAGCGTAATGTGACATTATTGATGATGTACATATTAAAAACTTGTGTTTATCCTTTTTGGGTTGTTTGTGCATAAGAAATAATAATTATATGGTTTTAGTTACCAGCTATATCTGGTTAACTGGAAAGAATTAGAAATCCTTCGCGGAGTATTCCAAGTGTTTCATCACAAGTTTTTGCTCGTAACAATCCAAGTACAAATTTGATGTTCCGTAATTATGGTTTATTGGCGCAGCACGGAAGTGCGGGGCCTGTATGGAATATGGCATTTTTTGCTTGCGCACAACAAGAACAATTCTGTGTTACACGTTGTGATTATTATTTTTATTTATCGTAAGTGCATAGCGCTGGCTTGATATATGTGTAAGCACCTTGGATGCTCGCTTTAATTGCATTCTGAGGCATTGTAAAGCCTGTTTTGACGAGAATTAAGGAACATATACATTACACATTTCACACATTTTTTCAGCTTTTAAAGATAATGTTTAAGCATGTGCCTACAGTGCTTATAGGTAGCTACGCTGCTGATCTTCTATAGGTAGCTATGCTGCTGATCTATAGGTAGCTACACTGCTGATCTTCTATAGGTAGCTATGCCACTGATCTTCTATAGGTAGCTATGCCACTGATCTTCTATAGGTAGCTACGCTGCTGATCTTCTATAGGTAGCTATGCCACTGATCTTCTATAGGTAGCTACGCCACTGATCTTCTATAGGTAGCTATGCCACTGATCTTCTATAGGTAGCTACGCTGCTGATCTTCTATAGGTAGCTATGCCACTGATCTTCTATAGGTAGCTATGCCACTGATCTTCTATAGGTAGCTATGCCACTGATCTTCTATAGGTAGCTATGCTGCTGATCTATAGGTAGCTACGCCGCTGATCTTATATAGGTAGCTACGCCACTGATCTTCTATAGGTAGCTACACCACTGATCTCCTATAGGTAGCTATGCTGCTGATCTTCTATAGGTAGCTACGCCACTGATCTTCATGATTATCTATATAACTTTGAAACCCAGCATACACTTTGATCATATTAAACCCTGTATATATAGGCACCGGCCATGATACACCATACATACACCCTGGTCATATTAAACCCTGCATATATAGGCACCAGCCATGATACACCATACATACACCCTGGTCATATTAAACCATGCATATATAGGCACCAGCCATAATACACCATACATACACCCTGGTCATATTAAACCATGCATATATAGGCACCAGCCATGATACACCATACATACACCCTGGTCATATTAAACCCTGCATATATAGACACTGGCCATGATACACCATACATACACCCTGGTCATATTAAACCCTGCATATATAGACACTGGCCATGATACACCATACATACACCCTGGTCATATTAAACCATGTATATATAGACCCCAGCCATGATACACCATACATACACCCTAGTCATATTAAACCATGCATATATAGACACTGGCCATGATACACCATACATACACCCTGGTCATATTAAACCATGCATATATAGACACTGGCCATGATACACCATACATACACCCTGGTCATATTAAACCATGCATATATAGACACTGGCCATGATACACCATACATACACCCTGGTCATATTAAACCCATGCATATATAGACACTGGCCATGATACACCATACATACACCCTGGTCATATTAAACCATGCATATATAGACACTGGCCATGATACACCATACATACACCCTGGTCATATTAAACCATGCATATATAGACACTGGCCATGATACACCATACATACACCCTGGTCATATTAAACCATGCATATATAGGCACCAGCCATGATACACCATACATACACCCTGGTCATATTAAACCCTGCATATATAGACACTGGTCATATTAAACCCTGCATACATACACCCTGGTCATATTAAACCATGCATATATAGGCACCAGCCATATCACACCATACATACACCCTGGTCATATTAAACCATGCATATATAGACACCAGCCATGATACACCATACATACATCCTGGTCATATTAAACCATGCATATATAGGCACCAGCCATATCACACCATACATACACCCATGTCATATTAAACCATGCATATATAGGCACCGGCCATAGACATCTGTAATACCCAAAACACAATCTCTTATTTCACAACAGGGCGGAGTCACACAACTATTTCTTCTTGCGTTTTCATCTAGCATGATGAGATACAATAAAACAGTTTCTAATATATCATTTACATTTAATAGATAGATTGATTCGTTACTTCCAATACAATTCTATTCTATTTTGATTCATGCAATATTTATACATCGATTGTTCTCAGTGCACTATCTCCAGTTGTGTCTTACACACTATGTTACTGTTTGTTTGATCCTTCAGGATAAATAGTAATGCTCCTGTTATAGAAGAATCTTAATAGAAGCTTTCAAATATTATTTATTACATATTGATGATACTTATTTTCTAATTGTGGATGAATACAATGTATTTCTGCATTAATTCTTTTGGCCGCAATTTGGTCTATTGACTAGACAGTAAACTATGCTCAACCTAATTATCTACCACAATACAAATACAAAGCATTTATAAAGCGCAAAAATGTATAAAATATTCGGTTGCGCTGTACAATCCAAACTTTACATTACTATGTATCAATGCATAAAAATAGAGTGTAAAATGAGTATTTACAAAAAACACATCAATTTATTTCCTAGCAAGTCACTGTAGAATACAGAATCAACGACACAGTCATACATACACTCTAGTTCAAGAACCGTCGAAACAAGTATGTTTTTAGTTTTGATTTGAATTCTGATTCCTTTTTCACATCCCTGAGATAGTCTGGGAGCGAGTTCCACCATTTCGGTCCTACGGTAACGATAGATTTGTCCGCCAGTTTTATTCGTGTTGGTGGTGGTTCATACAGTTTGGTTTCACTAGATGTTGATGATCGTAGTTTTTGCCTATATTCGGTCTGAATGGCAGGTTGGAACAGTCCTTGGATATACACAGGCGCTGTACCATTTAACGCCCGGAACACAGTAACAATCACTTTGTACATGATGCGGGCACGAACAGGAAGCCAGTGCAATGTTTTTAGGATCTCATTGCTTGGTTGGTCAAAACTAGCACCGGTTACAACTCTTGCTGCGTGATTTTGGACACGTTCTAATTGTTTCATTTGGTAAGTAGGAATGTTTGTGAATAGTTCATTACAGAAATCTAAGTGGGAGTGAATGAGGCCATGGACTAGTATTTCTGTAGATTTTTTACTAAGATGTTTTCTAATAACTTTTAGATTTCTCAGTTGCATGTTGGCGATCTGACACTTTTTTTGGATGTGTTTGTCAAAATTTAAGGTGCTTGTCATCAGAACACCGAGGTCTCTCGCATTGTCAACACACTTAACCTCAATCCCGCCAACATTCACACTACTCATGTTCGTATTCGACAGCTGTTGCCTCGTGCCATACATGATAATTTCAGTTTTGCTGTTATTCATTTTAAGTTTGAATTTGGTCATCCATCCACAAGGCAGTAAACTATGCTCAACCTAATTATCTACCACAAGGCAGTAAACTATGCTCAACCTAATTATCTACCACAAGGCAGTAAACTATGCTCAACCTAATTATCTACCACAAGTCAGTAAACAATGCTCAACCTAATTATCCACCACAAGGCAGTAAACTATGCTCAACCTAATTATCTACCACAAGGCAGTAAACAATGCTCAACCTAATTATCCACCACAAGGCAGTAAACAATGCTCAACCTAATTATCTACCACAAGGCAGTAAACTATGCTCAACCTAATTATCTACCACAAGGCAGTAAACTATGCTCAACCTAATTATCTACCACAAGGCAGTAAACTATGCTCAACCTAATTATCCACCACAAGGCAGTAAACTATGCTCAACCTAATTATCTACCACAAGGCAGTAAACAAGCTCAACCTAATTATCCACCACAAGGCAGTAAACTATGCTCAACCTAATTATCTACCACAAGGCAGTAAACTATGTTAAACCTAAGTATCCACCACAAGGCAGTAAACAATGCTAAACCTAATTATCCATTACAATGCAGTAAACAATGATAAACATAATTATCCATCACAAGACAGTAAACTGTGATCAACCCAATTATTCACTACAAGGCAGTACACTATGCTAAACCTAATTTTCCATCACAAGACGGTATACTATGCTAAACATAATTATTCACCACAAGGCAGTAAACTATGGTTAACTCAAGTATCCATCATAAAGAAGTAAACTATGCTTAAACCAATTATCTATTGTGATGCAGTAAACTATATATGCTTAAACCAATTATCTATTGTGATGCAGTAAACTATATATGCTTAAACCAATTATCTATTGTGATGCAGTAAACTATATATGCTTAAACCAATTATCTATTGTGATGCAGTAAACTATATATGCTTAAACCAATTATCTATTGTGATGCAGTAAACTATATATGCTTAAACCAATTATCTATTGTGATGCAGTAAACTATATATGCTTAAACCAATTATCTATTGTGATGCAGTAAACTATATATGCTTAAACCAATTATCTATTGTGATGCAGTAAACTATATATGCTTAAACCAATTATCTATTGTGATGCAGTAAACTATATATGCTTAAACCAATTATCTATTGTGATGCAGTAAACTATATATGCTTAAACCAATTATCTATTGTGATGTAGTAAACTATATATGCTTAAACCAATTATCTATTGCGGTGCAAAACTATGTTTAACCCAAATATCTATTTTTCTATTGCGATGCAGTAAATTATGGTCAACCCAATTATCAATAACGTCGGCTTCTCTATAAACTTGAATGTAAGTGTTCAGGTACGTAGCTACTATAAGGCACTGAAGGCCCAGGCCTGCGTATTGGCCCAGAAAATTAGAAAGCCCGAAAATTCAATAAAACTGTAGGGGGTGAGGTATGGTAGATGATGGGGGACATCTCTGAAAATATGAACGTCTAGAGGCATGTTAAAGTCAGAGTGCAGAGTGCACCATTGACGTTCTACGATTCCAAATTTTCCTGGGGGAGCATGTCCCCATACCCCTCTAATTTATTAGTCGGGCGCCTGCAAATTGAAAATCGATAGCTACGCCCCTGGTGTTATATTGATGCCGCAAATTTATATCCAATGTGTGTATAGAAATTGTATCTAAATACGATATTTGTTATTTAGATTCTTGGAATTCTGTGTTTGAGATATTCGATGTGCATGTGATAGGGAAATAAGTCTTAGATTCCTATCTGAAGATGCATGTGACTAGAGAATAAATCTCCAATGCCTTTTCCACAAACTATTCATTGCTCTGCAGAACTCATTTCCATTACAGGCAGCAGTACAATTCCCCTTCATTCAGAATTACATCCATCAAGAAATCTGATGTTAAATAAGCACCTATGCTTTATATAAGGAATGAATCGAGGGTTAATAGTTTAGTTTAAACAATATTTTATTTCTTTATATGTAGGGTTAATAGTTTAGTTTAAACAATATTTTATTTCTTTATATGTAGGGTTAATAGTTTAGTTTAAACAATATTTTATTTCTTTATATGTAGGGTTAATAGTTTAGTTTAAACAATATTTTATTTCTTTATATGTAGGGTTAATAGTTTAGTTTAAACAATATTTTATTTCTTTATATGTAGGGTTAATAGTTTAGTTTAAACAATATTTTATTTCTTTATATGTAGGGTTAATAGTTTAGTTTAAACAATATTTTATTTCTTTATATGTAGGGTTAATAGTTTAGTTTAAACAATATTTTATTTCTTTATATGTAGGGTTAATAGTTTAGTTTAAACAATATTTTATTTCTTTATATGTAGGGTTAATAGTTTAGTTTAAACAATATTTTATTTCTTTATATGTAGGGTTAATAGTTTAGTTTAAACAATATTTTATTTCTTTATATGTAGGGTTAATAGTTTAGTTTAAACAATATTTTATTTCTTTATATGTAGGGTTAATAGTTTAGTTTAAACAATATTTTATTTCTTTATATGTAGGGTTAATAGTTTAGTTTAAACAATATTTTATTTCTTTATATGTAGGGTTAATAGTTTAGTTTAAACAATATTTTATTTCTTTATATGTAGGGTTAATAGTTTAGTTTAAACAATATTTTATTTCTTTATATGTAGGGTTAATAGTTTAGTTTAAACAATATTTTATTTCTTTATATGTAGGGTTAATAGTTTAGTTTAAACAATATTTTATTTCTTTATATGTAGGGTTAATAGTTTAGTTTAAACAATATTTTATTTCTTTATATGTAGGGTTAATAGTTTAGTTTAAACAATATTTTATTTCTTTATATGTAGGGTTAATAGTTTAGTTTAAACAATATTTTATTTCTTTATATGTAGGGTTAATAGTTTAGTTTAAACAATATTTTATTTCTTTATATGTAGGGTTAATAGTTTAGTTTAAACAATATTTTATTTCTTTATATGTAGGGTTAATAGTTTCCATCGGGGTATGAACTACATTGGGCGTGTTTAAAGTGTGTCGAGGCCGAAGCCGCGATTCATTCCTTATATTTACATTAATTAATCTTTTCATTGGCACTAAGTTTTTGTTACCGTGTGCTGGAACAGGTAAATAGATCATCGTTGGAACAGCATAAACTGTAAGATGCGCCCTTTTCTCGAAACATACGCTGCCTAACACTGCCAATGCGCATGCCCATAACTTCGAGTGCGCATGTCAGCTGCATATCATTAGCTGGGAACCCTCATATCGAAAATATATACAATCAGAGCACATACGTTCATCGAAGGAAATGCACTAGCGATGTAAATATATAATACAAACAACATATTTTAAATGGCTAATTATAAATAAAACAATTTATTTGATGCTTTCCAATGAAATATGGAAGTTTATCGGTGAAATAAAATATGTTATTCCTCTAGTTGAAAGCAGTGAAAGACATTTCTAGTGCCATTAACACATGGTTGCATCGCTTTATATCATAAAAACACTTTGTAGCCTAAGATTTAAAGAAAATGTGTTTCTTTATGTGAAAGATCGAAATATATTTCACTCATGAACATAGAAATCTGGTGAAACAAACAAATATCCTCCAGCAATTTAACAAATTGATCATGTTTTACGATAGACAATGATATACAGCGTGTAGCCCGTTAATGAATTGAACACATTTTATGGTTTACATTGATATACAGCTTGTAACCCATTAACAAATTGGACACATTTTACGGTAGACATTGACATACAGCTTGTAGCCCGTTAATAAATTGAACACGTTTTATGGTAGACATTGACATACAGCACGTAGCCCGTTAATAAATTGAACACGTTTTACGGTAGACATTGACATACAGCACGTAGCCCGTTAATAAATTGAACACGTTTTATGGTAGACATTGACATACAGCACGTAGCCCGTTAATAAATTGAACACGTTTTACGGTAGACATTGACATACAGATTGTAGCCCGTTAATAAATTGAACACGTTTTACGGTAGACATTGACATACAGATTGTAGCCCGTTAATAAATTGAACACGTTTTACGGTAGACATTGACATACAGATTGTAGCCCGTTAATAAATTGAACACGTTTTACGGTAGACATTGACATACAGATTGTAGCCCGTTAATAAATTGAACACGTTTTACGGTAGACATTGACATACAGATTGTAGCCCGTTAATAAATTGAACACGTTTTACGGTAGACATTGACATACAGATTGTAGCCCGTTAATAAATTGAACACGTTTTACGGTAGACATTGACATACAGATTGTAGCCCGTTAATAAATTGAACACGTTTTACGGTAGACATTGACATACAGATTGTAGCCCGTTAATAAATTGAACACGTTTTACGGTAGACATTGACATACAGATTGTAGCCCGTTAATAAATTGAACACGTTTTACGGTAGACATTGACATACAGATTGTAGCCCGTTAATAAATTGAACACGTTTTACGGTAGACATTGACATACAGATTGTAGCCCGTTAATAAATTGAACACGTTTTACGGTAGCCATTGTATCGGTCACATTATCACAGACATACAAATTACTAAATTGCATTTTGTTTCTGAATTGGGTAACCCCAAAACTTAAGTAAATTAGTTTTCCACATGTTATAAGGAACGAAGCCAATCAATGAAGCAGTACAATGACCGGTGATTGTCCAATCCTGTATTCACCGCTCACTGAACTTTACCGACACAGATAAAACTACCTCTCTAATACTCACTTTCTAATTGCCTTGTGTCCTTAAGCTTGACACTTACAGAGTTCAAAGGAATGCCTCTTTCTTTTTTTATTTTTCTGTTCTAAATAGCTAAATATTCAAAATTAGAAACAACTGATGAAACAATTAAAAAGCGCATGACAACATTATTTTAATAAATAATTTATACTCTCAAATGCCCCAGCCGAAAATGACTTACTTCCCTTGACAATTCTTTATTATTCTTTATTTAAACGAAGAACGGCAGATTCATGTAACTGTTATTTACTTTCCATTATAATTATATTCATATTTTTGAGGCATTATCGAACCAAAATATATGAATATTTTAAATACCGTATACCCCCGTTTAAATGCCCCTGGGGGGCGATGCATTTTGCTACAAATTATGTGCAAAATATATCTGGAACTCTCTTAAACTCCCTTTCTCCATACCGATGATGATGATTGAGCTTATTTACCCTCGCCTCTGGCGAACCATGCGAGCAGTTTTTCTCCATACCTTTTAAACGTCCTTATTTATCCAGTGGTATGGCCTATCCAACAGCAAGGTACCGGTAGTATGTGTACAGGCATGTAATGTGAGTACATGTGAGAGCAGTTTAAACCTTACATATGGAAAGCCGCACATTACAGTTTTAGGACAGCATGAGGGGATCACAGACACTGGTTCAGGAGGCCGGGCACGCTCCCATGGAAGTAGAGCTGTCAGAATGGGATATAGACACGGACCACTGTGTGATTCTAGTAGTATTACGGACAATTGGACACATAGATGATTATTATTTTGTTTGCTTCATAATGGGGGGGGGGATTTATTTAGGAGAGGTATTTAGATGAGGGTATATGGTATTTACATGGGGGTATTACATGGGGGGTTTATTCATGGGGGGGCATTTTATTCTGGAGAGGCATTTAGATGAGGGTATATGGTATTTACATGGGGGCATTTATTCTGGAGAGGCATTTAGATGAGGGTATATGGTATTTACATGGGGGCATTTATTTGGAGAGGCATTTAGATGAGGGTATATGGTATTTACGGGGGGGGCATTTATTCTGGATTAGATGAGGGTATATGGTATTTACATGATTCTGAAGATTTAGATGGTATTTACATGGGGGGCGTTTATTCTGGAGAGGCATTTAGATGGGTATATGGTATTTACATGGGGGGGGGGATTTATTCTGGAGAGGCATTTAGATGAGGGTATATGGTATTTACATGGGGGCGTTTATTCTGGAGAGGCATTTAGATGAGGGTATATGGTATTTACATGGGGGCATTTATTCTGGAGAGGCATTTAGATGTGGGTATATGGTATTTACAGGGGGGGGGGATTTATTTAGGAGAGGTATTTAGATGAGGGTATTTATGATGGAGAGTATTTAGATGAGGGTATATATTACATGGGGGGGTTTTATTAGGAGAGGTATTTAGATGAGGGTATATGGTATTTACATGGGGGGCGTTTATTCTGGAGAGGCATTTAGATGAGGGTATATGGTATTTACATGGGGGCATTTATTCTGGAGAGGCATTTAGATGGGGTATATGGTATTTACATGGGGGGCGTTTATTCTGGAGAGGCATTTAGATGAGGGTATATGGTATTTACATGGGGGGCGTTTATTCTGGAGAGGCATTTAGATGAGGGTATATGGTATTTACATGGGGGCATTTATTCTGGAGAGGCATTTAGATGAGGGTATATGGTATTTACATGGGGGCGTTTATTCTGGAGAGGCATTTAGATGAGGGTATATGGTATTTACATGGGGGCATTTATTCTGGAGAGGCATTTAGATGAGGGTATATGGTATTTACATGGGGCATTTATTCTGGAGAGGCATTTAGATGAGGGTATATGGTATTTACATGGGGGGCGTTTATTCTGGAGAGGCATTTAGATGAGGGTATATGGTATTTACATGGGGGCGTTTATTCTGGAGAGGCATTTAGATGTGGGTATATGGTATTTACATGGGGGCGTTTATTCTGGAGAGGCATTTAGATGAGGGTATATGGTATTTACATGGGGGCGTTTTTATTCTGGAGAGGCATTTAGATGAGGGTATATGGTATTTACATGGGGAGGCATTTATTCTGGAGAGGCATTTAGATGAGGGTATATGGTATTTACATGGGGGCGTTTATTCTGGAGAGGCATTTAGATGAGGGTATATGGTATTTACATGGGGGGCGTTTATTTCGGAGAGGCATTTAGATGAGGGTATATGGTATTTACATGGGGGGGGCGTTTATTCGGGAGAGAGGTATTTAGATGAGGGTATATGGTATTTATATGGGGTGGGCATTTATTCGCGAGGCATTTAGATGAGGGTATATGGTATTTACAGGGGGGGGGGGCATTTATTCGGGAGAGGCATTTAGATGAGGGTATATGGTATTTACATGGGGGGCGTTTATTCGGGAGAGGCATTTAGATGAGGGTATATAGTATTGTATTTACGTACCACGTATTTCTTGTCTTTCTCCCATGTTTGAGTGTCGGATATAGACACACAGTGGATCGAGTCCTTCTTCTGCTCTACTTCACTCATCTCTACCAGGCATGCCCAGCATCAAATCCTGATCAAACAACAATCATATCTGATAATAGTAGAAAGCAATGATAATTCTATATACCGTACAGATTCTAAAAGACACCCAGGATTTATTAGAATCATGGTCAACTCCAAAGTTAGGAATGGGGTGACAATTACAGACACTGTCTCCAAGTCCCATAAACATGCTGATTCTAACAAATATATACCTACTTTATATTATGTTTCTTTTTCCACGTTGATTAATTTACTTCATTATTAGTGAACACTGAGCAACTTTACGTACAACAGGCTTTATTCGTACCAAACTGAAAGTACATGGTGTCTATTCCTAACATGCCGATAATGAAAACACGACAATGCTGTGGCTCGCTATGGTTGCATGAAATAATCATGACATGGTTATTAACCCTTTCAACACCACAGACCTCTAAATTGGCTTACAAAAAAGTGTAGATCCAGATGAGCCGGCTCGTGACGAGCCGTCTCATCAGGATCTGCACTTTTTTCAAGTAATATAACTATTTTTAGAAAAAAAATTACCCATTTTGATAAATGAACTGATCCAAATGTAATTTTGTTATTAATTTATTGGTCTAAAAATATCATGCACCAGTCCATGTCAGTTACTTGGTGTTGAATGGATTAAAATAACACAATATCACTATTAGCATGCGCCTTTCAATGTTTTTCGTACCTAATAAACGTGACAAGTTTGATTTTTGTTTTGTAAAATGTTTGATGCTTTTCTAATTCAGCGTTACAAAGTAATACACATGCAAGGTTATTCGATTGCTAATCCATTCCTAATTCTGGAAGAGTTATGTTATATGTTATGTTATATTTCGGGTTTTACGCCTGCATCAGCACCATTTCGGGCTATATCGCCAGCGGGCAGTTTACTTAACAACACCTTTCCTGGGCAGGCTCCAGCGGCTAACCAGTACTTGGGTGCACCAACCTCCGTAAGAAACTGCCAACTTTTTCATATAAATGAGACACGGCCTGAGCGGGGCTCGAACCCGTGCCCATCAGTGATGATAGGTTATAGTGGTATACAAGTCAGCGACCGTAACCACTCGACCACGGAGGTGGACAAATAATTCTGGAAGAGACCTGCAAATAACATCAACATCATCATCATCATCATCTCTAGTGATTGCCTCGCTTTGTCAAGATATCGAGTATTCACGAAATATGAACATCTGGCTAAAGCAAAAAGCATATTGTTAGAACTCAATGATGCAGAGCATGTTTTGTTCACCCACAATGCTCTACGATGGCGCGAGACAGTAAACTTACACATCGACATAATAGCATATTCGCCCCTTTGATGTCTGCAACCATAAATGTTATGTCTGCCACTCATTATGAGATACATCTGTAATTTTCTATTACCTCCCTTGACAGATAAAGTCTGATATATTCCAAAATGTGAATAGATCCTTTTAGTTGGAATCCTTTGTTTTTACTGTTGTGCCATAACCAGATGTTGCAGTGTGATAAATGTAATTTATCAAAATCGTGTTAATTAACTGATAGCATTCTTTATCAAATAAGTACCCATTGCATATACTGTAGGAGATGTGCCGAACTATAGTAATTTAATACTCATAAGAAGCAATAGTGGAATAAAATAGCTAGCATGTTGTGCAAAGGAAACAACGATAAAAACAGAGGAAAACACTTAATAGGACCTATCTACTTTTAGGGAGTATTCAGGGGCAGTAACTGACAGATGTCTCTCATTGGATCAAGATCCCTCATGTGAACTGAACCAGCTTTCCTAAATAACATATTGTCCAGCTTTCCCATGTAACATATCTAGTTATTGCCCTTCCTTCCAGGATAACAAGTATAGCTATTGTCCAGCTTTCCCATGTAACATATCTAGTTATTGCCCTTCCTTCCAGGATAACAAGTATAGCTATTGGTCAGCTTTCCAGTGCAACATGTCTAGCTATTGGCCAGTGTTCCCAATGTAAAATGCCATTGGCCAGCATGACCACTTAGTGCAACTGTGACTCATAATCTATGTGGATATGCAGGTTGTCCTTATGAAGTGAACAATTGATGGTAAATACCCCTCCCACTGATATAACACATAAAACATACCCCTCCCACTGCTATAACACATACCCCTCCCACAGATATAACACATAATACATACCCCTCCCACTGATATAACACATAAAACATACCCCTCCCACTGCTATAACACATACCCCTCCCACAGATATAACACATAATCCCTCCCACTGATATAACACATACCCTCCACTGATATAACACATACCCCTCCCACAGATATAACACATAAACATACCCCTCCCACTGTATAACACATACCCTCCCACAGATATAACAAAAACATACCCCTCCCACTGATATAACACATATCCCTCCCACTGATATAACACATACCCTCCACTGATATAACACATATACCCTCCCACTGATATAACACATACCCCTCCCACTGATATAACACATACCCCTCCCACTGATATAACACATACCCCTCCACTGATATAACACATATACCCCTCCACTGATATAAAACATACCCCTCCCACTGATATAACACATACCCCTCCCACTGATATAACAACATAACCTCCCACTGATATAAACATATACACCTCCACTGATATAACACATACCCCACACATACCCCTCCCACTGATATAAACATACCCCTCCCACTGATATAAACACATAACCACACATACCCCTCCCACTGATATAACACATACACCACACATACCCCTCCCACTGATATAAACAATACCCCTCCACGATATAACACATACCCCTCCCACTGATATAACAATACACCTCCCACTGATATAACACATACCCCTCCCACTGATATAACACATAACCCTCCCACTGATAAAAACATACCCCCCCACTGATATAACACATACCCCTCCCACGATAAAACAATCCCTCCCATGATATAACACATACCCCTCCCACTGATATAACACATACCCCTCCCCACTGATATAACACATACCCCTCCCACTGATATAACACATACCCCTCCCACTGATATAACACATACCCCTCCCACTGATATAACACATACCCCTCCCACTGATATAACACATATCCCTCCCACTGATATAACACATACCCCTCCCACTGAAATTAACAAATAAGATCGTTTTCCAAATGAAATTAATGTTTACCACAGTACTGTTTTCTGGTGGGAACTATAAATATTCATCAATTGTGGCATCATGTAACTAGAAAAAATAATGACGCCTGTGACATTTCTCAAAGAAAGATACACAAGCAATACAATAGGATATAGAAATAGCCAAACTCTTACCTATAAACTTTGTGTTTATACAAGTTGTACAAGATATCACCCACCCACTAATATATTCACCTCTGACCCCTGCTATCTCTTAAAGATAACCCAGTAATTGATACACAATTAAAGTAAAGACAATTATGTACAGAAAGTATGGTTTACTTATACTATTTTCGATGCCTTTTTATATACATGTAATTAAAATAGATAGCCTTATCAGCTGTACGTTCACCAATGGTGGTGCTTATTATCCATTTGTCTGACTCTCCAAGTTATTTTCATCATGATAATATGCAAAATAAGTGTAAGCGACCATTAGCAACAGTAATGCCAATAAGTGTAGGCGACCATTAGCGACAGTAATGCCAATAACCAATCAGTGTAAACGACCATTAGCGACAGTAATGTCAATAACAGTAATGCCAATAATCCATAAGTGTAAGCGACCATTAGTGACAGTAATGCCAATAACCAATAAGTGTAGGCGACCATTAGCGACAGTAATGCCAATAACAATAATGCTAATAACCAATAAGTGTAGGCAACCATTAGCGACAGCAATGCCAATAACCAATAAGTGTAGGCGACCATTAGCGACAGTAATGCCAATAACCAATAAGTGTAGGAGACCATTAGTGACAGTAATGTCAATAACAGTAATGCTAATAACCAATAAGTGTAGGCGACCATTAGCGACAGTAATGCCAATAACAGTAATGCTAATAACCAATAAGTGTAGGCGACCATTAGCGACAGCAATGCTAATAACCAATAAGTGTAGGCAACCATTAGCGACAGCAATGCCAATAACCAATAAGTGTAGGAGACCATTAGTGACAGTAATGCCAATAACCAATAAGTGTAGGCGACCATTAGCAACAGTAATGCCAATAACAGTAATGCTAATAACCAATAAGTGTAGGCGACCATTAGCGACAGCAATGCCAATAACCAATAAGTGTAGGCGACCATTTGCGACAGTAATGCCAATAACAGTAATGCCAATAACCAATAAGTGTAGGCGACCATTAGCGACAGTAATGCCAATAACAGCAATGCCAATAACCAATAAGTGTAAGCGACCATTAGCGACAGTAATGCCAATAACAGCAATGCCAATAACCAATAAGTGTAAGCGACCATTAGCGACATTAATGCCAATAACCAATAAGTGTAGGCGACCATTAGCGACAGTAATGCCAATAACAACAATGCCAATAACCAATAAGTGTAAGCGACCATTAGCGACAGTAATGCCAATAACCAATAAGTGTAAGCGACTATTAGCGACATTAATGCCAATAACCAATAAGTGTAGGCGACCATTAGCGACAGTAATGCCAATAACAGCAATGCCAATAACCAATAAGTGTAAGCGACCATTAGCGACAGTAATGCCAATAACCAATAAGTGTAGACGACCATTAGCGACAGTAATGCCAATAACAGTAATGCCAATAACCAATAAGTGTAAGCGACCATTAGCGACATTAATGCCAATAACCAATAAGTGTAGGCGACCATTAGCGACAGTAATGCCAATAACAGTAATGCCAATAACCAATAAGTGTAAGCGACCATTAGCGACAGTAATGCCAATAACCAATAAGTGTAGGTGACCATTAGCGACAGTAATGCCAATAACCAATAAGTGTAAGCGACCATTAGCGACAGTAAATCAGTGGGTTTTGGCAAATACTAGCATATAAGTCGGGTTGATAAAATGGACACCAGACCATGTATAAATTGCATGTTTGGCCAGTTAGTGTAGGCATATTTGTCTTTAAAAAAAAGAATTCGTGTATTTTTTTTGTTAAAAGCAAAAACTCACTTGATTTTGTTAGATAATAATATAAACATGAAATAAAATTAGGGTGGCATTTTTTCTGAGCATTCTAACACCCTGAAATCCAAGATGGCCGCCATTATAGCAAAACGCCCTAAATTTGACATTAAAATTAACTTAATGTGGTTAATTTTTTTTTTTTAGCATGAACTGCTTGGAACCACTCTCAACAAGACCTGAACCATTTTGTTTTGCTATCACCGCAAAATCTTCCGCGAAAACTGTCTCGTTGTATAATAGGATAATGCATAGAGGATTTTCCGGGAATGGCTTGGATGTGGTGGAGCTTAATTAATTAATCATTAGATCATGCCATAATCACTGTGAATGAGTTTGGCTTGAAACTTGTATATAGAGTTGACTATAATAACAATAACTCTGATTACTAATCTTTTTAATTTGCACAATTTGAGACAGAGACTGCCTTTTTATTTCAACATGGCAGCTGGAAAAATGACGTTCGGATCCCGCCATCGGCAGCAGTTTGTTCGCTTTATGTTAAGGTTCCACTTGTCCATTTTATGGTGTACTAACATATTATTTTCTTCTTTATTTACCCACAGCAACCATAACACATGATAACATAGCTTAGATACCTTAGATTAACCAAAATGGCAGAGTCTTCATCTAACAAGAAGTCAAAAATGGTGGATTTTAAACTATGCTTTATTTGCCAGTTGAAAAGCAAGCAAACAGCTTATACAAACTATGTGCTTCGTCCTTCTTTGCCTTCAGTAGAAAAAGTTATTATAACAACTGATGTTCGATGTTCATATGGGGAAACAGAATTCTCTGCATTAAAGCATCACATACAAGGTCTGTCTGCCCATGAACTGTTACAGAATGGTGTTTCATATCACAAGACATGTTATAAGGATCTCACAAATAAAACATGCATTGAACGAGCCAAGACCAGATATGAGAAAGGACAAGCGACAGGCAGCGTCAGTGATGTAAAACAGAAGACAATAGGAAGACCGCCAAAATCTGATGCTGCATCTACAGTTGATTCCACATCACAGCGATCTACCAGGCTTTCGACAAGTCAGGCTTTCGACAAGGAGGTGTGTGTCATTTGTCAGGAAGACAAAGCAGACAAATTGCACGACGTCTCAACTGAAAACATGGGAGCTCAGCTAAAAGCCATTGGTCAACAAACAGACAGAAAACTTTTGAAAGTCAGACTGAGCAATGTCATAGGCTCACCTGATCTTCTTACAGCAGTTGCGGAGGACATGAAATATCACCTTCTGTGCTTAGGCCATGCAAAACGAGACATAGAAAAAGCTAACAGATCTCCAAAAGAGCATATTCATTTTGCACAGTTAGTGTCTGACCTGGAGATGCTCGACATGGTGGAAACTGAAATGAATGACACATCTAACAGTTTAGCTTTGACTATGAATGACATTGAACAATCATATGTTGGTTTGCTAGAAGCCAATGGGTTCCCTTTACCCAACAATCCGCGATACAAACCATACTTAAAGCAACTGATTTTGGACAACATCGCTGATGTGCACTTCACCAGGCCTCCAGACAAAACTAAACCTGAGCAAGTACTTTCTACAAAAGCCAAGGAAACCCTGTTAGCTGGTGCGTTGGCCACCGATACAAAAGACCTAAGAGAAAATGTGAAAGTCCTACTGAAAGCAGCTAAAATACTGAGATGAGACATTGCAAGCGCAACCCCGTGGAAATTCGAAGGAACATTTGATAATTATGAACCACCTGCTTTGCTTCAACTCTTCTGCAAGCATGCTATCCAGGGTTTACATCAGGTTAAAACAATCAGCAGAGCCGAATCTATGAACCAAAGTGCATCTGTGCTGGCACAACATTTCGTATGTGCATACAAGTCTGATCGGCAGGTCACCTATGAAACAAAACATGAAGAAGTCGCTTTCAAACACCGCACTGAAACTCCCCTTACCGTCGGCTTAGCTCTGGATGTGCACAAAAACACCAGGTCCAAGGCCCTTGTGGAGACATTAGGCAAACTTGACCTCACCGTCCCGTACAACAAGGTAATGGAAATAGAGACTGCAGTCGCAAATGTTGTTCTTGAAAGGATGAAATCCACGGGAGGAATTTATCGGCCACTTAGGTTGGTTAACGACATGTTTGTTTGGTTTGCACTGGACAACATAGATTTTCTCGAATCCACGCCTTGTGGCATGAACACACTCCATGGCACTGCCACCGCTGTATATCAGACTGCATCTGACAAATCCTCAGCAACACCACTTGATATCGATCGTTCATCAAGGTCTCAAACATTAGAGGAGACTGTTCCATGTGAAATATTATCATGTGACAAACCAATACCAACAAACAAAAAGTGTGTTTGCAAACTGAATTCCTGCAAGTCCAGCTCACAGCCAAACAAAGAGAAGGATATGGCATGGATTATTGGCTGTTTGGACTTCAAAGAAAGTGAAGTAGAAGTAAAATCAAGCTCTACTTCTCCAGGAACATGGGGTGCCTTCAACTCTCTGTTGTCTCCATCTTGTTCTAAGACAAACATTGCACTTGTACCACCACTAATACGATTGCCACCAACACAGTATGACACCCTGTTCACAGGTCTGATGAGAGCACGTGCTATCGCCACACATGCCATGGGACCAGAATCCATCACAGTCGTGACTCTTGATCTTCAGCTATACGACATGGCCATGAAGTTGTGGATGGAGCGTGAGGACATCAAGAAGCAGTTCTTGTTTCGACCTGGCGAGCTGCACATCGTCTTCTGGGCACTGGCTGCCTTGGGTAAATATGTGGAAGGGAGTGGTATTGACCAAGCGTGGGTCGAAGCTGGACTTTACTCACCTACAACCGTAACACAACTCAACGGAAAACACATGTATCGAGCACTGGAAGCTCATACAGTTACCTTGCTTGCTTTGTATAGTTTGTACTTCCGAAAGTTCCTGCAACTTCAGCCTGATGAAGAAGCTTTCTTGAAGGAAGCATCCACTCTTTTGGGAGAAGGCTATCAGCAAGACATCAAAACAGACTCAGGAAGAAGACACAAACTATGTGATGCCGTTACAAAAACAGTCGAAATGTTCGAATCCAGGGACATCTTCCAAAAGATTAAACAATATGAAGGCACTGCAAACAAGATTCAGCGTTTCATCGGAAACTACATGAAGCAGTTCGAGACCATCCTCCAATTTGTTCGAGCCACCAGACAACGAGACCTATTGCTGCACATGCAGAGTCTGAAATCACTCATGAAGTACTTCTTTGCCCATGATCATTTAAACTATGCACGCCTTCTACCACTGTACATTTCTACAATGCAACAAACAGAAACGCAGCATCCTGAGATCTGGGCTGAGTTCATGAAAGGGAACTTCTGCGTCACCAAAGGTGTTGCTGGATTCACATCAATAGGCCCAAACCATGGGATTGAACAAGAGAATCGTGAACTCAAGGTTATTGGAGGCATAGTCGGAATCACACAGAATGAAAAGTCACTGGACAAGTACTTTCTTATTGCACCTGAACTCTCAAACTTACAACATGAATTTGAGAAAAAGTACTCCACTGGCAGCAAGGCGAAGAGAACACAGCACCATGAGCTCACAGGGGGAAAGCTCTCCCAAATAACACAAAATGCTGTCAAACTCAGTGCAGTATTTCACGAGCATGGAAACCCATTTGAATCCGCTGATGAGGATGAGATCTACAACCTGCTCACCCAAGCAGTTCTGAACGAAACTGATACCAACGACATTCTTCGGCGTGATGAGATTGGGCAACAGATGTTTGAAGATTTTGTCACTGAACGCCTAACAGAAGGAAAACTTTCTGTGTGGGACAAAATGACCAAAAAGAAACTGGGTACCTTCAAAAGTGCCAATGCAATGACAGAAATTCGAATGAAAGACAAGGTGGTCAAAATCAAAGAAGAGCGAGGACTGTTGCAACGGTTCATTGTTATTTCAAGAAGTCGACCAGAGCTGAATCTCAAGGAATGCATCGGAACTTATGAGTTTGGTGTGGTGCCTCGATCACTATTTGCTTCAGATGGATCCCTCCTGCTGGCATATGATAAGGCATCAATACTTCATCATCTTGAGAAGCTGGACAGTAACACACAACAGGTTCAAGCTGACATAAATGAGGCAACTGGAAGTGAGCCATCTGATAACCAAGCAATCCAAGTACCCTTGCATGTGGCAGACACAGCAGTGGAACATACACAAGTTGACCCAACAGATGAATCATCAGCACACCGAGTGATCATTATTGATGGCATGGCTGTGGTAAATTCAGTTAGCGAAACGGAACAAATGAAAACATGCCAAGACTTTGCAGATGCCTTTCTCCATATAATCTGTAACATGGCAGCACAATATGAGGAGGTCAGATTGGTGTTCGACCGGTACATCAAAACATCTCTCAAGGAACAGATGAGGACAAAGAGGACCAAGGGAAAGTCAACATATTACCACGTGAAAGACAACACTTTAATCCAAAATATTTCCCTAAAGGACTTCTTATCAGATATCCGCACCAAAGGAGAACTGACCGTGTATTTGGCTGACAAAGTTGTATGTCACAGCAAGAGCTCCAACAACAGACTGAAACAACTTATGGTGACCTCAGGAACAAAAACCAAGGGCACTCTTGATATCCCAGACTCGCTCCTCACTCACAGCCAAGAAGAGGCAGACACTTTGATTGTACTGCATGCTCTAACTGTTCTCAATGAAGCAGAAATTGTTGTCAATTCCCCAGACACAGACGTCTTGTTGTTGCTTGTCTACATGTATCCAAACTTACCGACGTCCACAACCTTCCTTACGGGAAAGGGCAGGCTGAAAAGGAACATTTCTGTGCGGAGCATATACAACAACTTAGGACCAAAGCGCGCTTCTGCACTGTTAGGTTTTCATGCTCTGACAGGTTCCGATATGTCTGGTAGATTTGCTGGCAGAACCAAAGACTCGTGCTTCAAAGCATTTATGTCTTGTGATGATGAGATCCTGGATGCACTAGCAATGCTCGGGAATGACATTGATCTGGCGGCAGATGTATGCTCTCAGTTGGAACGCTTTGTCTGTATTTTGTATCGATCCAAAATCTACACAAAAGTGAATGATCTCCGTTGGTTCCTCTACTCAAATCGTGCAGCCGAAGGAGAAAACCTCCCACCAACTTCTGGCTCACTAGACTTGCACATTCGTCGGGCACATTACATATCCATGATTTGGAGAAGAGCTGGTGAAACTCACCCATGCCTCCCAGCACCAACTGCATTTGGTTGGACATTTGATGCAGGTTTAAGTCACTTCTCTCCAGTTCGCTGTTTGAATCCACCAGCTCCTGAAGCAGTATTGCACCTCATTAAGTGCGGGTGCAAACGTGGATGCGAAGGAAGGTGCAGCTGTCGCAAGAACAATATCCCATGTACGGAAGTTTGTGGATGCTGGGTTTTCAGCTGCAACAACAAAACTATCCAGCCAGGGATAAATGAAGACTGTGAAGACTGTGAAGACTGTATTACCTCCTATGACATTCACAAAGTAATAATTCATTTGATATCCAGTGTTAAAGCTATGAAAACCAGGCATTTAATCAGTATGACTTTTAGTTTCCATCTTCCTGTTTAAACAATTTGAACACTGATTGAACAGTAATTCAAGTATTTAATTTTATTTAGATATGTTTGCTGGCTTGTTAATTATGTATTCTTTGTGAAAAATACATGTCTTTAAATAGGTAGATACATGGCTTGTAATTACAAAATCATGTTGGCTTGGTAATGCATGCAAAGGGAGAAGGTATAGCTTACATTGCGGGTGCGCGGTGGCCATTTTTAGAATTTGGCATGTAAATCATACATATAACATAAATTTGATGATTCCATTAGATTCCTGGTCTCAAAAAACATATATTTACACACTTCAATTGTAATTGTATCACATGTATTCGTGAAGATATTGCATTATTAGTGTTCGGCGGCCATTTTGGACGCCATCTTGAATTTCATACCCTTAGAATGTTCAGAAAAAATGCCACCCTAATTTTTTTTAAAGCTTATGATATCTTCTTACAAAATCAAGTGAGTTTTTGCTTTTAACAAAAAAAATACACGAACTTGCAAATATGCCTACACTATTGTGTAGTCTATGAAATTGAATGGTAACGTTTGCATATAAATAGTACTATAAAACACCTATAACAAGTCAATGGACTCTTCCGATAATGTTGTGATTATCGTGCGGTGTTTATACCCGTTATTACTGTATGCTTCGAAAACAAACTGGTTACTCTTTGTATATAAACCACAAAACGAACGAAGTAATCAATTGAAGTAAATGTAATTTCATATTATTAAAATTGTTTTCTGAATAGACATGGATCCGGTAAAACTACTTTGAAAGCCCAGTAATCACATGTATCACTGACGTTAATAATAATAATACCATCAAATAACAACAATTACTTCGTTAGATAACTTTGTGTGTTTTACGTTTATTTATCGTCGCTATCGGTTGCCTGTATGAGCGACGCCTCCTGAAGATATTAGTCATTTTCGTTTTTTTCGTTTGTCTGTTCGTTCGGGTGTACAGCACCGACATGAGACCTCGGTTTAATGACACATCTGAAAAACTGTTAATTTTATTAGGGTCTGATGGGGGATCGAACCTGCGATCCCTGGATTACCAGTCCAGCGTGTTACCACTGGACTACAGATCCGCACACCGATCCGATCTCTTCATTCGAGACCCCAATCCTGATATAATCCTGGCACTCTCACGAGGGATTGAGAAGAGGCAATGTGGATGTAACTGTCTTGTAAAAACATCGCAATCGTGGTTTGGGCGGAGCTCGAAGTCAGTACCCATCATTTACGCGGCGCATCCATCGCCCCAATATGTATGTGTGGCAAACAATGTATGCCCGTTAATTAATCAGACACTAACTTAACTAAGCTGAATTGAGTGGCAATGCACTTGTTTATATGTAAACTATATTCTGTGTTTGTTATATGCTGTACATTGATGAGACTGAAATAAAGAATAAAATCTAAAAACTTGTACGTGTGAGGTGAAATATTCACTCATTGAAATCATGCTTCACTGGTCGGTCTGTGAGAGGTGACATAGCTGGTTTAATTAATAATTTTAATGAGACATAAAGATATCATGATGTACACTGATGTATTATGATTTTTGCTAGTGACTTTATTGGTATACGCAATTGCAAATGAAGGATTAGCCAGCCCAAATATTAGATAATACGAAAGCGGTATAATAGTACATGTACATATTTCAAGATTATTCAAGTTCACTAATCAATATATGTTGGCCACTGAGTCATTATACATTTTTCAATTTACTCATTTCAGTTAGTTGTTCTCCAACACAAAATACACATGTTTAGAAGAGCCTTCATACTCGTTTACATCGACAGGTGAGGTGCTCTCTTCTGTACCAGATTTGACATTGCCAGTAAACGATTGATCTTCAGATTGGAGCACAAAATAGTCCGGAGAAATTCCAACCGCTTGTTCATATCCGCCGTCTGTATGTCGTTCCACCAAGTCGTCTTTATATATAACATCAGTATCCTTCAAAACAACTATGTCTTGATCTTCACGTTGTATGTGAGGTTTTGTAGTGTTCATATTTCTATCTGAGTGGGAATATTCGTCTACGTCGTCGTTTGTCTTATTCTGCGATCCTGCGAATGCATGATCGTAAACTGAATCTCCATCTTTGTCAAGTTCATTTTGCTTCGTTTCCTTATTCTCTTTTGAGTATGGCTTAGTTTGCAATATGTTATATGTATCATTACCATCAACTGCTCTTTGCGTCACCTTTACTTCTGTTTGTTCATTTCCTATATGAGAGTACGTGTTATCCATTGTTCCTGATTCATTCTCCGTCGGATATTTGTCCGTGTGTGAGTATGCTATGTCAACAAATGGTGTCGTCCCCTTTATCAAATGTTCATAACTATTATCAGGTACATTAGATCCAACTGGTCTTAGTTCAATCGTGTTATATTCATTATTAGACACATCACTCCTATAGTTTATGTTATCCAAAGGTATCTCTGCATAATAATCATCGTTCGATCCTGACATATCTCCACACTGGGTCGTATCAGTGATGTGATTCATCGCATGAGCTGTGTATGCCACGTTTGTCATTGATGCAACTGGGAGACTATCATCTATTGCCTCTGAACCATATTTCGCTTTTCTTTTCCTGGATAAGAAAGCAATTAACAAAACCAGTATTTGGCTACGCTATAAAATAATCCATTCTTTATACTTTATTGAAAAGAACGTGTATTAAAACTATTAATAGACTCTTCATTAATAAGGGATGGCCTCCGTGGCCGAGTGTTTACGGTCGTTTGTTGACTTCAAATCACTTGCCCCCCCCCCCATCGATGTAAGTCGAATTGCAATGGCGTGTCGAATTCGTTCATGTGAGTTAACTATCCACCGTAGGTCGGTGGTTATATCCGTCGGTACCAGCAATGCTGCTCAGAGGAACAGCCGGGGTCTTCCTCATTCACCAATAATAGCTGGGTAGATATACGTAATTGAATCGCCACATGACCTTTAGCTGTTGGTGACACTATAAACGACCAAAAAAACCAAACAAACAAACAAACGCTTCATTAATGAAAATCATAGATCAACAACAACATTGTTCTGTAAATAGTGATAGACTTTTATGGGTAAATGTATGCATATGGCGTTCGGGTAGAGAGGTTATTCTTGACAATCTGTGTCCAGCATAGTGTGCATAGGAGACATATTGAACAACAATGAAGAATATATATATATATATATATGTTTATCAGCAATGGTTAGTACAAATGCTCGCTGACTTGTATACCACTGTAACCTATCATCACTGATGGTCACTGGTTCGAGCCACGCTCAGGCCGTGTCTCATTTATATGAACAAGTTGGCAGTTTCTTACGGAGGTTGGTGCACCCAAGTACTGGTTAACCGGTGGAGCCTGCCCAGGTAAGGTGTTGTTAAGTAAACTGCCCGCCGGCGATATAGCCCGAAATGGTGCTGATGCAGGAGCAAAACCCGAAATATAACATATAACAATATTAGTACAAATGAAAACTAATATTATCCAAATGGATAACAATAAAGATATTATTAAAGACAGACAGTTCATACATGTTTTTAATCCTTTACATTACAAACCAGAGGATGCTTACTGTGTACAGTCAAACCTGTGTTAGCAGTTACCTCCATTAAGCAGCCAGCGTGCATTAATTAGCCAGTTTCCAGATTCACAATATTTTATTTATACATTTGCGCTCTACTAGTTTAAACGTTATTTATTTTACAACGATTGCGAAGCAAGTTTTAACAACTTATATTAATCACTCTCGTTGGTGCCGATGAAAGAGTAAATGTTGTCGTTCGTGTGGGTGGAAACATGCGCTCTATTAAACAGTCAGCTGTGCTAAGCTAAGCTGTCACATTCTGTTATTCCCTTGGCTGACTGCCCAAGAAAAATTCGACTTCAATAAAGATGTACATAGATCAAAGCAAACCCTTTTACAAAGCAATGACCGTTAATTTTGAACAATCCATCCGGTTATGACTAATTTCAGTCAAAAAATTGTGTTCAAATTTGAATTGATATTCTAAGGTACATTGATTACGAGCGAAATGTTCAAACATGTAGAACAATGTTCATTATATGCGTCCATATCCGTAGCTTATATATACCCGATATCAATGACTGACAATTACCTCCTCACCTATACGCAACAGCTGATAAGTTTACGATAAATTTCATTGTAAACTGTATGTAATCTCTAAATAACATCTCCATTGTTAAACGTATCAAATCATTCCTCGTATTATTCGTCGTTCAATTGTCTTTAATTTGGTATAAATTCTTATAAAATAAGTATTTTTGGAAATTGCTTCCATTTTGCTTTAAATGTGATACACTTAGACCTCTATATAAAGTATGTAGATTATGTAGAAACATTGTGTTCACCCACATTTGATGATTGATTGAACAGGGGTTAGGTAAAGCACACAATTATTCCTCATATAGCTGTATGTTCTTCCTCTTTACAATGATACCAAATAATGTATATTTGAACAACATTCAGTTGCTTCCAATTGCGTTTGAAACTGACAAATATAAAAAACCGACCCTGTCCATTTGCCATGAAATATTCTTAAGTCCGCAACTAAATATATCGGCTTATATGTTTAAGCATATATGGACAGAGGGAATCAGAAATTCAATTTAATCAAAATGTTGTACACATATTAATGAATAGCATATATATAATATAATTGGGGGTTTTGTGGGTTTTACGTTTTTTGACAATGTAATTACATTGAAGTGATATATACCATTTGATTTGAATGAGATTTGATATTAATCAACAGTTAGACAACGACTAAGTCACATGGTCCAATGAAATCAATGTCAAATAAATCCCCGAAAACATTAAATGAGTTCACCTCCAAATAATGCACACGGCCACTGCACTGAATGTTAGAATGACGGTCACTGGAACTGCAACGTACGCCGCTATTAGAGAGGGTTTTTCATTGTCTGTAAAAAACAATTCATTATATACCTTCCAGTGAAATAGTAAGCGGTTATTACGTGGCTAGTTTCATATCAGCCTAGGTAGCGACCCGAGGTAACTAATAATAATAATAAAGAATTTATTTTACGAGAGAACTCATTTAACAAAAGTTAGTCTACCATGAGGCCCTCAACGTATTATACAAATCAAATGATAGGATTATAAGTGAACACTACATGTTGGAGTTATATAGTAATGTTAAAGTTGAAATGTAGAGCAACTAAATATGTAATATGTTATATAATATGATGATATATGAACTTGCCTAACAGGGTAGAAAATGGGCAATGAGATAATTAATGACAATACATTTATAATACAATGTGCAGATACGATTTGTAGGGGTATCTTGAATATAAGCATGAACTCCAGGAACTCCACGATGCCAATATAAAGCGTAAATTTGAACGCAAGTGGAAAAAATCAAGATTAACTGTCGACCATGAAATATACAGGAGTCAGTGTGCCAAGGTTAATAAAATGTTGAAACAAGCACGGCTTGACTACTTTTCTGATAAAGTAATATCTTGCGGTCGTGATCAAAAAAGCATGTTCAAAATCACTAAACACCTGCTTGAAGGCGATAGTGAAATAGCGCTTCCATCAGGCAAAAATCCCAATGAACTAGCACAGGAATTCAGTGACTTCTTCATTTCTAAGGTGGAAGGCATTAGAAATGACATATCTTCAAACTCCCAGTCGGAACTGGGTCCATTGAACATTGAAACAGAGAAACTCCCTCACATAAGCTGCTTGAACAATTTCTGTCCATCACATGAGAAAGAAGTCGAACAGTTCATTAAAAAAGGGCCAAATAAATCCTGTGAAATTGATCCAATTCCGACATGGCTACTGAAATCTTGTCTTAGTGAAATCCTACCAATAGTGACACAAATTGTAAATATTTCATTGGAAACAGGCAATGTACCAAAGTCATTCAAAATCTCCCGGGTAAGACCTTTGCTGAAAAAACCAAGCCTTGATCAAAACACTTTGAAGAACTACAGGCCCGTGTCAAACCTGCCTTATGTCTCGAAGATTCTGGAAAAAGTAGTAAATAGTCGAATTGATGAACATTTGACAAGTAATAACTTACACGAGGTACATCAGTCTGCGTACAGGAAGTTTCATTCCACAGAAACTGCCTTACTGAAAGTCCAAAACGATATACTCCAATCTCTGGACCAGAACAATGCTACAATCCTTGTGCTTTTGGACCTATCTGCTGCATTTGATACCATCGACCATAGAACACTTTTACAGCGTCTCGAATTTCATTTTGGAATTACTGGAAAACCTCTCCAATGGATATCATCTTATCTTACCGACCGTTATCAAGCAGTATGTATCGATGGAAAACTATCCAACTCAGTGCTCATGAATTTCAGTGTTCCACAGGGGTCTGTTTTAGGCCCGAAATTTTACACTATGTATACCAAGCCTGTAGGAGCCATATATTAGGACAGTATTATCATCAAAGGGAGATGAATCCGCCCGGACAGCGTGACAGACATATGGATAGCGTGACAGACATATGGATATGGACAGCGTGACAGACATATGGATACGGACAGTGTGACAGACATATGGATATGGACATCAAAGGGAGATGAATCCGCCCGGACAGCGTGACAGATATATGGATATGGACAGCGTGACAGACATATGGACAGCGTGACAGACATATGGACAGCGTGACAGACATATGGATATGGACAGCGTGACAGACATATGGATATGGACAGCGTGACAGACATATGGATACGGACAGCGTGACAGACATATGGATATGGACAGCGTACAGACATACGGACAGCGTGACAGACATGGATACGGACAGTGTGACAGACATATGGATATGGACAGCGTGACAGATATATGGATATGGACAGCGTGACAGATATATGGATATGGACAGCATGACAGACATATGGATATGGACAGCGTGACAGACATATGGATATGGACAGCGTGACAGACATATGGACAGCATGACAGATATATGGATATGGACAGCGTGACAGACATATGGATACGGACAGACATATGGATATGGACAGCGTGACAGACATATGGATATGGACAGCGTGACAGACATATGGATAGCGTGACAGACATATGGATATGGACAGCGTGACAGACATATGGATACAGACAGCGTGACAGACATATGGATACGGACAGCGTGACAGACATATGGATACGGACAGCGTGACAGACATATGGATACGGACAGCGTGATGAGATATGGATAGCGTGACAGACATATGGATACGGACAGCGTGACAGACATACGGACAGCGTTACAGACATATGGATATGGACAGCGTGACAGACATATGGATACGGACAGCGTGACGACATATGGACAGCATGACAGATATGGATATGGACAGCGTTGCAGACATATGGATAGGACAGCGTGACAGACATATGGATATGGACAGCGTGACAGACATATGGATATGGACAGCGTGACAGACATATGGATACTGACAGCGTGACAGACATATGGATACGGACAGCGTGACAGGGATATGGACAGCGTGACAGACATATGGATATGGACAGCGTGACAGACATATGGATACGGACAGCATGACAGACATATGGATATGGACAGCGTGACAGACATATGGATACGGACAGCGTGACAGACATACGGACAGCGTGACAGACATATGGATATGGTCGTGACCTGTACGTCTGGTCATCAAAGGGAGATGAATCCGCCCGGACAGCGTGACAGACATATGGATACGGTTGTGACCCGTACGTCTGGTACTGTCAACAGTGATGGGGCTAGGAAGAACGTACACAGTTAATCTCTTTCCTCCCTCCAGTGGAACGTGCAAATAAATTAAATGAAGTAGATTTTCTTGATTTTGTCTTGAAATACCATATTTTAATCTTTAATAAAACTTGGAACACACAGATAACAGACATTAATATCAAAGGTTACAATTGTTTTACTTGTCCGAGACCGAAAACAAATAAAAAGGCCAAACGGTTTAGTGGCGGTAATGTTGTATATTATAAAGAATCACTGAACTGTAAGATTGAGCGTGCTAAAATTAATCGTAACAGCGTATTGTGCTACATTGCACCGGAGGAGACGTAACAGCGTATTGTGCTACATTGCACCGGAGGAGACGTAACAGCGTATTGTGCTACATTGCACCGGAGGAGATGTAACGGCGTATTGTGCTACATTGCACCGGAGGAGTCGTCCGTTTATAGAAATGCTTGGTATTTTAACTATGATTTTCACGGTATATGTTTACAGGTGGACATGGTGGATTATATCTTCTATCACTTGTTTGTGAAAAGAGCTGCTTTAAGTAGAGTACAGCACATTTACTTTCCCCACATTTATATGTTGCTGGTTAACCGTTTCCCTCATAGAACACCACTTGACGCCATTACAAATATGACAAGCCCGCGGGCCTGTCTAAAAAACCTCGGGGCCCGTAGAAAATTTAATGTCGCATGATTTCCGGTCTCGGAGACAACAATTGTAAACATTCTTGGGCCTGGTGACTAAATCAATCAATTATACCTCTTTTGTCCTCTGTTTACAGCACATTAGCTACTGCAACACCTAAATTATAGCCCCCAATAAAGCGATTAAATAAATAATGACTTCATTAATTGCAGACCAGGACTGTATACTAGAAAGTCACCCATATTGATATAACATGCATATAATGAATGGTCCTGTCCACTTTTAATCAGGGCCTGTCCATTTTAAATTTGGGCTTGTCCATTTTCAGAGGGGACACGCCCTGGGCCTGTCTGTTAAAATATTTTCCGTGAGCACTGTCATCTGTAGTTTGATATATTGTTTCTTTCCAAACCAGTCAGATGATAGGAGGGTTGTATATTATCACAGTACTAAACACAAGGAATCACATGGGACACGGTCTATCAGGTGCCACTGCCCTCTCCCTCACTCTGAAATAAACAAACGTGTATTATAAGTATGTGCTTATTTAATACAAGTCTGCATTCACAACATTCCTTAAATATCCTACATTCCCAACATTCCTTAAATATCCTACATTCACAATATATCCTACATTCTGTACATGTCTTACATTCCATATATGTCCTACATTCCCAATATATCCTACATTCTGTACATGTCCTACATTCCATATATGTCCTACATTCCTAACATGTCCTACATTCCATACATGTCCTACATTCCTAACATGTCCTGCATTCCTTACATGCCCTACAATCCTTACATTCCTTACATGTCCTACATCCTTACATGCCCTACATGTCCTACATTCCATACATGTCCTACATTCCATAAATGTCCTACATTCCATACATGTCCTACATTCCATACATGCCCTACATTCCTTACATGTCCTACATTCCATACATGTCCTACATTCCATACATGTCCTACATTCCTTGTTTTTTACATGCCCTACAATCCTTACATGCCCTACATTCCTTACATGCCATACATGTCCTACATCCTTACATGCCCTACATTCCTAACATGTCCTACATTCCATACATGTCCTACATTCCTAACATGTCCTACATTCCAAACATGTCCTACATTCCATACATGCCATACATTCCAAACATGTCCTACATTCCATACATGCCCTACATTCCTTACATGCCCTACATTCCGTACATGTCCTACATTCCATACATGTCCTACATTCCTAACATGTCCTACATTCCAAACATGTCCTACATCCTGTACATGTCCTACATTCCTTACATGCCCTACATTCCTAACATGTCCTACATTCCTTACATGCCCTACAATCCTTACATGCCCTACATTCCTTACATGCCATACATGTCCTACATCCTTACATGCCCTACATTCCTAACATGTCCTACATTCCTTACATGTCCTACATTCCATACATGTCCTACATTCCTAACATGTCCTACATTCCAAACATGTCCTACATTCCATACATGTCCTACATTCCATACATGCCCTACATTCCTTACATGCCCTACATTCCGTACATGTCCTACATTCCATACATGTCCTACATTCCTAACATGTCCTACATTCCTAACATGTCCTACATTCCAAACATGTCCTACATCCTGTACATGTCCTACATTCCTAACATATCCTACATTCCCAATATATCCTACATTATGTACATGTCCTACATTCCATATATGTCCTACATTCCACACATGTCCTACATTCCATACATGTCCTACATTCCACACATGTCCTACATTCCATACATGCCCTACATTCTGTACATGTCCTACATTCCTTACATGTCCTACACTCCTAACATGTCCTACATTCCTTACATGTCCTACATGTCCTATGTTATGTTATATTTCGGGTTTTACGCCTGCATCAGCACCATTTTGGGCTATATCGCCGACGGGCAGTTTACCTAACAACACCTTTCCTGTGCAGGCTCCAGCGGTTAACCAGTACTTGGGTGCACCAACCTCCGTAAGAAACTGCCAACTTTTTCATATAAATGAGACACGGTCTGAGCAGGGCTGTGATGATAGGTTACAGTGGTATACAAGTCAGCGACCGTAACCACTCGACCACGGAGGTGGACAACCGTATATGTCCTACATCCCTTACATGTCCTGCATCCCTACATTCCTTACATGTCCTACATTCCTTACATATCCTACATTCCTTACATATCCTACATCCCTTACATGTCATACACTCCTTACATGTCCTGCATCCCTTACATGTCCTACATTCCTTACATATCCTACATTCCTTACATATCCTACATTCCCAACATTTCTTACACTCCTTACATGTCCTGCATCCTTACATGTCCTACATTCCTTACATGTCCTACACTCCTTACATCCCTTACATATCCTACATTCTGTACATGTCCTACATTCTGTACATGTCCTACAACATTCCGTACAATGATGCTACACACGTTTAATAGAGGCTGTTACAATGATGCTACACATGTTTAATATAGGCTGTTACAATGATGCTACACACGTTTAATATAGGCTGTTACAATGATGCTACACATGTTTAATATAGGCTGTTACAATGATGCTACACACGATTAATATAGGCTGTTACAATGATGCTACACACGTTTAATAGAGGCTGTTACAATGATGCTACACATGTTTAATAGAGGCTGTTACAATGATGCTACACATGTTTAATATAGGCTGTTACAATGATGCTACACACGTTTAATATAGGCTGTTACAATGATGCTACACATGTTTAATATAGGCTGTTACAATGATGCTACACACGATTAATATAGGCTGTTACAATGATGCTACACACGTTTAATAGAGGCTGTTACAATGATGCTACACATGTTTAATAGAGGCTGTTACAATGATGCTACACATGTTTAATATAGGCTGTTACAATGATGCTACACACGTTTAATATAGGCTGTTACAATGATGCTACACATGTTTAATATAGGCTGTTACAATGATGCTACAATTCCCACCATTGGTACATTGAATTGTTGTCAGGCCAGGATGAAAGGTCATTAAAATACACTTTGATCTTTGGTGAATTAGTAAATATCACATAATTATGTATGGCACCAACAAAGTTATGGGAAGTAGAATTTTTTTTATGTGCATCATTACTGTGTCATCATTTGACCGGTCAGTTACTGTGCATCATTTGACCGGTCAGTTACTGTGCATTCGTTTCACCGGTCAGTTACTGTGCATGCGTTTGTTTCACCGGTCGGTTACTGTGCATCATTTTACCGACCAGTTACTGTGCATCATTTTACCACGTTACTGTGCATAATTTTTACTGACTGGCATTTACTTGTGCATCATTTTACCAGTGATATTCACTGTGTGCATCATTTCACCGGTCAGTTACTGTGCATCATTTTACCGACCAGTTACTGTGCATCATTTTACCGAGGAGTTACTGTGCATCATTTTACCGGTCAGTTACTGTGCATGATTTTACCGGTCAGTTACTGTGCATCGTTTTGCCGACCAGTTACTGTGCATCATTTTACCGGTCAGTTACTGTGCATCATTTTACTGACCAGTTACTGTGCATCATTTTAGGGGTAGCTACTGTGCATCGTTTTACTGACCAGTTACTGTGCATCATTTTACCGGTGTTTGTGTTTTTGTGTTTGTGTTTTTTGACCAGTTACTGTGCATCATTTTACCGGTCAGTTATTGTGCATCATTTTACCGGTCAGTTACTGTGCATCATTTTACCGACCAGTTACTGTGCATCATTTTACCGGTCAGTTACTGTGCATCATTTTACTGACCAGTTACTGTGCATCATTTTACCGGTCAGCTACTGTGCATCATTTTACTGACCAGTTACTGTGCATCATTTTACCGGTCAGTTACTGTGCATCATTTTACCAGTCAGTTACTGTGCATCATTTTACTGACCAGTTACTGTGCATCATTTTACCGGTCAGTTATTGTGCATCATTTTACCGGTCAGTTACTGTGCATCATTTTACCGGTCAGTTACTGTGCATCATTTTACCGGTCAGTTACTGTGCATCATTCTTACACTTCAATGTGAACTGACCCAATAGTGCACTGTTAGCTATCCGTTCACTGTTAGCTATCTGTGCACTGTTAGCTATCTGTGCACTGTTAGCTATCCGTGCATTGTTAGCTATCTGTGCATTGTTAGCTATCTGTGCATTGTTAGCTATCTGTGCATTGTTAGCTATCTGTGCATTGTTAGCTATCTGTGTACTGTTAGCTATCTGTGCACTGTTAGCTATCTGTGCACTGTTAGCTATCCATGCATTGTTAGCTATCCGTGCATTGTTAGCTATCCATGCATTGTTAGCTATCTGTGCACTGTTAGCTATCCGTGCATTGTTAGCTATCTGTGCACTGTTAGCTATCTGTGCACTGTTAGCTATCTGTGCACTGTTAGCTATCCGTGCATTGTTAGCTATCTGTGCACTGTTAGCTATCCGTGCATTGTTAGCAACCTTTGGCATTGCTAGCTACCCTCACACTGTTAGCTACATGTATCCGTGCACTGTTAGCTACCCTTACACTGTTAGCTACCCTCACACTGTCAGCTACCCTCGTTCTGTTAGCTTCCCTCGGCATCAATCCAGTATGACTCTTCTTCTCTCTATCTTGTAAGTACTTCTCGTTCATTTCCTTTTCATAAAATCCAATGCATAACTTACAGTGCCAGTATGCCGACTCATAAATCCAATGCATAACTTACGGTGCCAGTACGCTGACTCATAAATCCAATGCAGAACTTACAGTGCCAGTACGCTGACTCATAAATCCAATGCAGAACTTACAGTGCCAGTACGCTGACTCATAAATCCAATGCAGAACTTACAGTGCCAGTACGCTGACTCATAAATCCAATGCAGAACTTACAGTGCCAGTACGCTGACTCATAAATCCAATGCAGAACTTACAGTGCCAGTACGCTGACTCATAAATCCAATGCAGAACTTACAGTGCCAGTACGCTGACTCATAAATCCAATGCAGAACTTACAGTGCCAGTACGCTGACTCATAAATCCAATGCAGAACTTACAGTGCCAGTACGCTGACTCATAAATCCAATGCAGAACTTACAGTGCCAGTACGCTGACTCATAAATCCAATGCAGAACTTACAGTGCCAGTACGCTGACTCATAAATCCAATGCAGAACTTACAGTGCCAGTACGCTGACTCATAAATCCAATGCAGAACTTACAGTGCCAGTACGCTGACTCATAAATCCAATGCAGAACTTACAGTGC
>CM026397.1:11730414-11774949 GCA_014843695.1 Archivesica marissinica | reverse complement strand
CATGGCACCTACCTGTACTCCTATACTATACTCTATAGTATGTACAGTATTGTTATCCCCCATTCACATAGACATGGCACCTACCTGTACTCCTATACTATACTCTATTGTATGTACAGTATTGTTATCCCCCATTCACATAGACATGGCACCTACCTGTACTCCTATACTATACTCTATAGTATGTACAGTATTGTTATCCCCCATTCACATAGACATGGCACCTACCTGTACTCCTCCTAGACTACTATACTCTATAGTATGTACAGTATTGTTATCCCCCATTCACATAGACATGGCACCTACCTGTACTCCTCCTAGACTACTATACTCTATTGTATGTACAGTATTGTTATCCCCCATTCACATAGACATGGCACCTACCTGTACTCCTCATAGACTACTATACTCTATAGTATGTACAGTGTTGTTATCCCCCATTCACATAGACATGGCACCTACCTGTACTCCTATACTATACTCTATAGTATGTACAGTATTGTTATCCCCCATTCACATAGACATGGCACCTACCTGTACTCCTATACTATACTCTATAGTATGTACAGTATTGTTATCCCCCATTCACATAGACATGGCACCTACCTGTACTCCTCATACTATACTCTATAGTATGTACAGTATTGTTATCCCCCATTCACATAGACATGGCACCTACCTGTACTCCTATAATATACTCTATAGTATGTACAGTATTGTTATCCCCCATTCACATAGACATGCACCTACCTGTACTCCTAACTATACTCTATAGTATGTACAGTATTGTTATCCCCCATTCACATAGACATGGCACCTACCTGTACTCCTATACTATACTCTATAGTATGTACAGTATTGTTATCCCCCATTCACATAGACATGGCACCTACCTGTACTCCTATACTATACTCTATAGTATGTACAGTATTGTTATCCCCCAACATAGACATGGCACCTACCTGTACTCCTCATACTACTATACTCTATATATGTACAGTGTGTTATCCCCCATTCACATAGACATGGCACCTACCTGTACTCCTCATATACTACTATACTCTATAGTATGTACAGTATTGTTATCCCCCATTCACATAGACATGGCACCTACCTGTACTCCTATACTATACTCTATAGTATGTACAGTATTGTTATCCCCCATTCACATAGACATGGCACCTACCTGTACTCCTATACTATACTCTATAGTATGTACAGTATTGTTATCCCCCATTCACATAGACATGGCACCTACCTGTACTCCTATACTATACTCTATAGTATGTACAGTATTGTTATCCCCCATTCACATAGACATGGCACCTACCTGTACTCCTATACTATACTCTATAGTATGTACAGTATTGTTATCCCCCATTCACATAGACATGGCACCTACCTGTACTCCTCATAGACTACTATACTCTATAGTATGTACAGTATTGTTATCCCCCATTCACATAGACATGGCACCTACCTGTACTCCTCATAGACTACTATACTCTATAGTATGTACAGTATTGTTATCCCCCATTCACATAGACATGGCACCTACCTGTACTCCTATACTATACTCTATAGTATGTACAGTATTGTTATCCCCCATTCACATAGACATGGCACCTACCTGTACTCCTATACTATACTCTATAGTATGTACAGTATTGTTATCCCCCATTCACATAGACATGGCACCTACCTGTACTCCTATACTATACTCTATAGTATGTACAGTATTGTTATCCCCCATTCACATAGACATGGCACCTACCTGTACTCCTCATAGCTACTATACTCTATAGTATGTACAGTATTGTTATCCCCCATTCACATAGACATGGCACCTACCTGTACTCCTCATATACTACTATACTCTATAGTATGTACAGTATTGTTATCCCCCATTCACATAGACATGGCACCTACCTGTACTCCTATACTATACTCTATAGTATGTACAGTATTGTTATCCCCCATTCACATAGACATGGCACCTACCTGTACTCCTATACTATACTCTATAGTATGTACAGTATTGTTATCCCCCATTCACATAGACATGGCACCTACCTGTACTCCTATACTATACTCTATAGTATGTACAGTATTGTTATCCCCCATTCACATAGACATGGCACCTACCTGTACTCCTATACTATACTCTATAGTATGTACAGTATTGTTATCCCCCATTCACATAGACATGGCACCTACCTGTACTCCTCATAGACTACTATACTCTATAGTATGTACAGTATTGTTATCCCCCATTCACATAGACATGGCACCTACCTGTACTCCTATACTATACTCTATAGTATGTACAGTATTGTTATCCCCCATTCACATAGACATGGCACCTACCTGTACTCCTATACTATACTCTATAGTATGTACAGTATTGTTATCCCCCATTCACATAGACATGGCACCTACCTGTACTCCTATACTATACTCTATAGTATGTACAGTATTGTTATCCCCCATTCACATAGACATGGCACCTACCTGTACTCCTATACTATACTCTATAGTATGTACAGTATTGTTATCCCCCATTCACATAGACATGGCACCTACCTGTACTCCTATACTATACTCTATAGTATGTACAGTATTGTTATCCCCCATTCACATAGACATGGCACCTACCTGTACTCCTATAATATACTCTATAGTATGTACAGTATTGTTATCCCCCATTCACATAGACATGGCACCTACCTGTACTCCTATACTATACTCTATAGTATGTACAGTATTGTTATCCCCCATTCACATAGACATGGCACCTACCTGTACTCCTATACTATACTCTATAGTATGTACAGTATTGTTATCCCCCATTCACATAGACATGGCACCTACCTGTACTCCTATACTATACTCTATAGTATGTACAGTATTGTTATCCCCCATTCACATAGACATGGCACCTACCTGTACTCCTCATAGGCTACTATACTCTATATTATGTACAGTGTTGTTATCCCCCATTCACATAGACATGGCACCTACCTGTACTCCTCATATACTACTATACTCTATAGTATGTACAGTATTGTTATCCCCCATTCACATAGACATGGCACCTACCTGTACTCCTATACTATACTCTATAGTATGTACAGTATTGTTATCCCCCATTCACATAGACATGGCACCTACCTGTACTCCTATACTATACTCTATAGTATGTACAGTATTGTTATCCCCCATTCACATAGACATGGCACCTACCTGTACTCCTATACTATACTCTATAGTATGTACAGTATTGTTATCCCCCATTCACATAGACATGGCACCTACCTGTACTCCTATACTATACTCTATAGTATGTACAGTATTGTTATCCCCCATTCACATAGACATGGCACCTACCTGTACTCCTCATAATACTATACTCTATAGTATGTACAGTATTGTTATCCCCCATTCACATAGACATGGCACCTACCTGTACTCCTATAACTACTATACTCTATAGTATGTACAGTATTGTTATCCCCCATTCACATAGACATGGCACCTACCTGTACTCCTATACTATACTCTATAGTATGTACAGTATTGTTATCCCCCATTCACATAGACATGGCACCTACCTGTACTCCTATAACTATATACTCTATAGTATGTACAGTATTGTTATCCCCCATTCACATAGACATGGCACCTACCTGTACTCCTATACTATACTCTATAGTATGTACAGTATTGTTATCCCCCATTCACATAGACATGGCACCTACCTGTACTCCTCATATACTATACTCTATAGTATGTACAGTATTGTTATCCCCCATTCACATAGACATGGCACCTACCTGTACTCCTCATATACTACTATACTCTATAGTATGTACAGTATTGTTATCCCCCATTCACATAGACATGGCACCTACCTGTACTCCTATACTATACTCTATAGTATGTACAGTATTGTTATCCCCCATTCACATAGACATGGCACCTACCTGTACTCCTATACTATACTCTATAGTATGTACAGTATTGTTATCCCCCATTCACATAGACATGGCACCTACCTGTACTCCTATACTATACTCTATAGTATGTACAGTATTGTTATCCCCCATTCACATAGACATGGCACCTACCTGTACTCCTATACTATACTCTATAGTATGTACAGTATTGTTATCCCCCATTCACATAGACATGGCACCTACCTGTACTCCTCTAACTACTATACTCTATAGTATGTACAGTATTGTTATCCCCCATTCACATAGACATGGCACCTACCTGTACTCCTCATAGACTACTATACTCTATAGTATGTACAGTATTGTTATCCCCCATTCACATAGACATGGCACCTACCTGTACTCCTATACTATACTCTATAGTATGTACAGTATTGTTATCCCCCATTCACATAGACATGGCACCTACCTGTACTCCTATACTATACTCTATAGTATGTACAGTATTGTTATCCCCCATTCACATAGACATGGCACCTACCTGTACTCCTCATAACTACTATACTCTATAGTATGTACAGTATTGTTATCCCCCATTCACATAGACATGGCACCTACCTGTACTCCTATACTATACTCTATAGTATGTACAGTATTGTTATCCCCCATTCACATAGACATGGCACCTACCTGTACTCCTCATATACTACTATACTCTATAGTATGTACAGTATTGTTATCCCCCATTCACATAGACATGGCACCTACCTGTACTCCTATACTATACTCTATAGTATGTACAGTATTGTTATCCCCCATTCACATAGACATGGCACCTACCTGTACTCCTATACTATACTCTATAGTATGTACAGTATTGTTATCCCCCATTCACATAGACATGGCACCTACCTGTACTCCTATAATATACTCTATAGTATGTACAGTATTGTTATCCCCCATTCACATAGACATGGCACCTACCTGTACTCCTATACTATACTCTATAGTATGTACAGTATTGTTATCCCCCATTCACATAGACATGGCACCTACCTGTACTCCTATACTATACTCTATAGTATGTACAGTATTGTTATCCCCCATTCACATAGACATGGCACCTACCTGTACTCCTATACTATACTCTATAGTATGTACAGTATTGTTATCCCCCATTCACATAGACATGGCACCTACCTGTACTCCTCATAGGCTACTATACTCTATATTATGTACAGTGTTGTTATCCCCCATTCACATAGACATGGCACCTACCTGTACTCCTCATATACTACTATACTCTATGTATGTACAGTATTGTTATCCCCCATTCACATAGACATGGCACCTACCTGTACTCCTATACTATACTCTATAGTATGTACAGTATTGTTATCCCCCATTCACATAGACATGGCACCTACCTGTACTCCTATACTATACTCTATAGTATGTACAGTATTGTTATCCCCCATTCACATAGACATGGCACCTACCTGTACTCCTCATAGACTACTATACTCTATAGTATGTACAGTATTGTTATCCCCCATTCACATAGACATGGCACCTACCTGTACTCCTATACTATACTCTATAGTATGTACAGTATTGTTATCCCCCATTCACATAGACATGGCACCTACCTGTACTCCTATACTATACTCTATAGTATGTACAGTATTGTTATCCCCCATTCACATAGACATGGCACCTACCTGTACTCCTCATAGACTACTATACTCTATAGTATGTACAGTATTGTTATCCCCCATTCACATAGACATGGCACCTACCTGTACTCCTATACTATACTCTATAGTATGTACAGTATTGTTATCCCCCATTCACATAGACATGGCACCTACCTGTACTCCTCATAATACTATACTCTATAGTATGTACAGTATTGTTATCCCCCATTCACATAGACATGGCACCTACCTGTACTCCTATACTATACTCTATAGTATGTACAGTATTGTTATCCCCCATTCACATAGACATGGCACCTACCTGTACTCCTATACTACTATACTCTATATATGTACAGTATTGTTATCCCCCATTCACATAGACATGGCACCTACCTGTACTCCTAATACTATACTCTATAGTATGTACAGTATTGTTATCCCCCATTCACATAGACATGGCACCTACCTGTACTCCTATACTATACTCTATAGTATGTACAGTATTGTTATCCCCCATTCACATAGACATGGCACCTACCTGTACTCCTATACTATACTCTATAGTATGTACAGTATTGTTATCCCCCATTCACATAGACATGGCACCTACCTGTACTCCTATACTATACTCTATTGTATGTACAGTATTGTTATCCCCCATTCACATAGACATGGCACCTACCTGTACTCCTATACTATACTCTATAGTATGTACAGTATTGTTATCCCCCATTCACATAGACATGGCACCTACCTGTACTCCTCCTAGACTACTATACTCTATTGTATGTACAGTATTGTTATCCCCCATTCACATAGACATGGCACCTACCTGTACTCCTCCTAGACTACTATACTCTATTGTATGTACAGTATTGTTATCCCCCATTCACATAGACATGGCACCTGCCTGTACTCCTCATAGACTACTATACTCAATAGTATGTACAGTGCTGTTATCCCCCATTCACATTGACATGGCACCTACCTGTACTCCTATACTATACTCTATAGTATGTACAGTATTGTTATCCCCATTCACATAGACATGGCACCTACCTGTACTCCTATACTATACTCTATAGTATGTACAGTATTGTTATCCCCCATTCACATAGACATGGCACCTACCTGTACTCCTCATAGACTACTATACTCTATAGTATGTACAGTATTGTTATCCCCCATTCACATAGACATGGCACCTACCTGTACTCCTATACTATACTCTATAGTATGTACAGTATTGTTATCCCCCATTCACATAGACATGGCACCTACCTGTACTCCTCATAGACTACTATACTCTATAGTATGTACAGTATTGTTATCCCCCATTCACATAGACATGGCACCTACCTGTACTCCTATACTATACTCTATAGTATGTACAGTATTGTTATCCCCCATTCACATAGACATGGCACCTACCTGTACTCCTATACTATACTCTATAGTATGTACAGTATTGTTATCCCCCATTCACATAGACATGGCACCTACCTGTACTCCTATACTATACTCTATAGTATGTACAGTATTGTTATCCCCATTCACATAGACATGGCACCTACCTGTACTCCTATACTATACTTAGTATGTACAGTATTGTTATCCCCATTCACATAGACATGGCACCTACCTGTACTCCTACACTATACTCTATAGTATGTACAGTATTGTTATCCCCCTTCACATAGACATGGCACCTACCTGTACTCTATACTATACTCATATACTCTATAGTATGTACAGTATTGTTATCCCCCATTCACATAGACATGGCACCTACCTGTACTCCTCATAACTACTATACTCTATAGTATGTACAGTATTGTTATCCCCCATTCACATAGACATGGCACCTACCTGTACTCCTATACTATACTCTATAGTATGTACAGTATTGTTATCCCCCATTCACATAGACATGGCACCTACCTGTATCCTCATAACTACTATACTCTATTGTATGTACAGTATTGTTATCCCCCATTCACATAGACATGGCACCTACCTGTACTCCTATACTATACTCTATAGTATGTACAGTATTGTTATCCCCCATTCACATAGACATGGCACCTACCTGTACTCCTATACTATACTCTATAGTATGTACAGTATTGTTATCCCCCATTCACATAGACATGGCACCTACCTGTACTCTCATAGACTACTATACTCTATAGTATGTACAGTATTGTTATCCCCCATTCACATAGACATGGCACCTACCTGTACTCCTCTAGACTACTATACTCTATTGTATGTACAGTATTGTTATCCCCCATTCACATAGACATGGCACCTACCTGTACTCCTCATAGACTACTATACTCTATAGTATGTACAGTGCTGTTATCCCCCATTCACATAGACATGGCACCTACCTGTACTCCTATACTATACTCTATAGTATGTACAGTATTGTTATCCCCCATTCACATAGACATGGCACCTACCTGTACTCCTATACTATACTCTATAGTATGTACAGTATTGTTATCCCCCATTCACATAGACATGGCACCTACCTGTACTCCTCATAGACTACTATACTCTATAGTATGTACAGTATTGTTATCCCCCATTCACATAGACATGGCACCTACCTGTACTCCTATACTATACTCTACAGTATGTACAGTATTGTTATCCCCCATTCACATAGACATGGCACCTACCTGTACTCCTCATAGACTACTATACTCTATTGTATGTACAGTGTTGTTATCCCCCATTCACATAGACATGGCACCTACCTGTACTCCTATACTATACTCTATAGTATGTACAGTATTGTTATCCCCCATTCACATAGACATGGCACCTACCTGTACTCCTATACTATACTCTATTGTATGTACAGTATTGTTATCCCCCATTCACATAGACATGGCACCTACCTGTACTCCTCCTAGACTACTATACTCTATTGTATGTACAGTATTGTTATCCCCATTCACATAGACATGGCACCTACCTGTACTCCTCCTAGACTACTATACTCTATTGTATGTACAGTATTGTTATCCCCCATTCACATAGACATGGCACCTACCTGTACTCCTCCTAGACTACTATACTCTATTGTATGTACAGTATTGTTATCCCCCATTCACATAGACATGGCACCTACCTGTACTCCTATACTATACTCAATAGTATGTACAGTATTGTTATCCCCCATTCACATAGACATGGCACCTACCTGTACTCCTCATAGACTACTATACTCTACAGTATGTACAGTATTGTTATCCCCCATTCACATAGACATGGCACCTACCTGTACTCCTCATAGACTACTATACTCTATAGTATGTACAGTATTATTTTTTTTACGTTTATTTATCGTCGCTTCCGGTTGCCCATATGAGCGACGCCTCCTGAAGAGATTAGTCATTTTAGATTTTGGAGGATAGTGCAATGATACTGACAGAGACCCATTCCAGAATCTCCTCTGGTTCATTTACATGCACGGTGTAAAGCACCGACATGAGACCTCGGTTTAAATTCTCATCTGAAAGACTGTTTATTTTATTAGGGTCAGACGGGGGATCGAACCTGCGATCCCTGGATTACCAGTCCAGTGTGTTACCACTGGACTACAGATCCGTCTGCTATGTACAGTATCAGCTTCATGACATCTTATGTATGAACTAAAAGCGGGTAATTACAATGTAAAATGGAGCTATGGATCGTAAAATGAATATGGACCATTTTCTCTTCTGTGCTCGCTGTTATAGGATTCAATATTCACCTAGTGAGAGAAGTTCCAGAAACCATCTAAGATATCTGTCCACATTTCTGTTTTCTTATTTTTCTTTTCTTGTAGACATTGAATATTTCCAACAACCACTTATCCAGCCTGAAGACAGTTGGAAGATTAAAGTAAGATATATGTGACTATAATAATCTGCACAGTAAGATATATGTGACTATAATAATCTGCACAGTAAGATATATGTGACTATAATAATCTGCACAGTAAGATATATGTGACTATAATAATCTGCACAGTAAGATATATGTGACTATAATAATCTGCACAGTAAGATATATGTGACTATAATAATCTGCACAGTAAGATATATGTGACTATAATAATCTGCACAGTAAGATATATGTGACTATAATAATCTGCACAGTAAGATATATGTGACTATAATAATCTGCACAGTAAGATATATGTGACTATAATAATCTGCACAGTAAGATATATGTGACTATAATAATCTGCATAGTAAGATATATGTGACTATTATAATCTGCACAGTAAGATATATGTGACTATAATAATCTGCACAGTAAGATATATGTGACTATAATAATCTGCACAGTAAGATATATGTGACTATTATAATCTGCACAGTAAGATATATGTGACTATAATAATCTGCACAGTAAGATATATGTGACTATAATAATCTGCACAGTAAGCACTTTGGCTGGTTGTGGGTTTGATCACAGGGATTCGGCACGTTTATATACTAGTACCCCCAAACATGCCGAATCCCTGTGGGTTAGATTTCTGATTGAACTTCAGGCAGTTTTCCCATCCCCATTGCATTGGAACATTTATTATTAAAGTAAAACCTCACAAATGGCAAGCAAGCTACAGAATAGCAATATCTGTCTGTGACATGAAACTCTGGCCAGAAACATTACCTTGTCCATTACTAACTGTGGGGGTGGGGTGTACAAGATATATATAGCGATCTGAAACTCTGGCCAGGAACATTACCTTGTCCATTACTAACTGTGGGGGGGGTGTACCAGATATACATAGGATCTTACATGAGTGATGATTTCATACAGACAGATATGTAGTCCAGTGGTAACAAGTTGGACTGGTAATCCAGGGATCGCAGGTTCGATCCACCGTCTGACAGATGGGACTTTAAACTGAGGTCTCGTGTCGGTGCTTTACACCATGCACGTAAAAGAACCAGAGGAGATTCTGGAATGGGTCAGTGTCTGTATCATTGCACTATTCTCCAAAAATCTAAAATGACTAATCTCTTCAGGAGGCGTCGCTCATATGGGCAACCGGTAGCGACGATAAATAAACGTAAAACACACACGCACAAGGTGATTTCATACCATATATCATGAAACGAGTTCCATAAAATATGGTATGAAATCACCACAAGTGTAAGCTCCTTTTTTTATCACATTACCATAGTACAACTGCAATTACTATTTCATCTGAAATCGAAATATTTTGAACAGTGCATGTACTATGTTTTATTTTGTAAGAAATGTGTATATTTTCATCTGCAAAACAACCACATCATTAGAATCAGCAGGGACAACTCAATAAATGGTCCAACGTTGAGCATGTTATCTTAAAGTTATGAAGAAATAAAGCGTGCAAGTCCTGATTGGCTAAAGAAAACACAGATACGGCTACTACATGGCAACACAAAAATAAAAGCCAGGGCAGGCCCTGAACTGTACCCATTAATTTGAAAAAGAAACTTTTCTGTTTGCCTGTATACTTTGAGCCTTATTACGTACGTCCTGAGGAAATATGTACGGTGTATCCTTACGCTGTAGTAAATAGTCCTCGACAATCAAAGAAACAAATCCACGCAAAAATCGACATGATACTTTTAATCACTCTACTGTAAATCGCTAGTGCATATTTAACATTTTATTGATTTTCAACGGCAGGGTTGCAAATAATATGTCAAATTTGTCCAAAGCAAGCTGTCATGCCGCGACCAATCAGAATGCTTCCAGGTGTTAGTACACTTGTGTTGATATAGAAAAATATGTAATGGCTGTATTACACGGAATACAAGCAAAGTCGTGTGATAAATATATATATGAGGACTATATATCTGAATTGCAAATTTAAATAAAATAAATCAACAAGAAATGCTGCATTCTACATTGTAATAGTAAGTATTAACTATGTATTGTAGATCCCTACAATATCTATTAACTATGTATTGTAGATCCCTACAAGATGTATTAACTATGTATTGTAGATCCCTACAAGATATATTAACTATGTATTGTAGATCCCTACAAGATGTATTAACTATGTATTGTAGATCCCTACAAGATCTATTAACTATGTATTGTAGATCCCTACACGATATATTGACTATGTATTGTAGATCCCTACAACATCTATTAACTATGTATTGTAGATCCCTACAAGATGTATTAACTATGTATTGTAGATCCCTACAAGATATATTAACTATGTATTGTAGATCCCTACAAGATGTATTAACTATGTATTGTAGATCCCTACAAGATGTATTAACTATGTATTGTAGATCCCTACACGATATATTGACTATGTATTGTAGATCCCTACAAGATGTATTAACTATGTATTGTAGATCCCTACAAGATGTATTAACTATGTATTGTAGATCCCTACAAGATATATTAACTATGTATTGTAGATCCCTACAAGATGTATTAACTATGTATTGTAGATTGTAGATCCCTACAACATATATTAACTATGTATTGTAGATCCCTACAAGATGTATTAACTATGTATTGTAGATCCCTACAAGATGTATTAACTATGTACTGTAGATCCCTACAAGATGTATTAACTATGTACTGTAGATCCCTACAAGATGTATTAACTATGTATTGTAGATCCCTACAATATCTATTAACTATGTATTGTAGATCCCTACAAGATATATTAACTATGTATTGTAGATCCCTTCAAGATATATTTGCTGGAGGTAATCACATTCATGAGCTATCTACATTAGCTACACAGTTACCTGCTCTTGAAGTGCTGGAACTTACAAATAACGATATCGCCGACTGGGATGAATTTGTGAGTATGTGTTATAATTGTTGTGACAAAGGAACCTGACGGATTAAATCATTTGAACTGATAATGATGGAATCTTATGCTTGGTACCAACTTGAAGTGTATATATATATATAGGGTATTTGTTTGTATCAATGTATGATCACAATATATATCACCGAATCAATAATGGAAGTGTGGTGTTAACCATGAGTGATTTCTGTATTCATGAGTTCAATATAATTAATGTATCCTACCTTAGTATTGTGTACGTCATAAGATATGACGTCATAAGACATGACGTCATAAGATATGACGTCATAAGACATGACGTACACGTTTATGATACGACATAAGTATATTTATCCTACCTTCATGCGAAATAACGTACAAAAACGGCCTGCCTAATAAATTTTGTTTTATTAGTCAGTGCCTAATAAAGCTTTCGTGACGTCATAGGGCTAACCGTGGATATAAATAGAAATATCTATGCGCAACATATTATCAAGTGCGTAGCGAGTTTGTAAGCTGTCATGGCTAGTTTGTTTGTTTTTGTGTCTGGTGCACACTCAGAATGTAGGATAAATAGAATATTAGGTTACTGTCTTATAAATTTTAATTTATTACGCTTGTCTCCGAAAATATACAAGGCTCGGCAGAGCCTCACCTTGTATTTTTTCTTCTCCGACTCGCCTAATAAATTAAAATTTATAAGACAGTAACCTAATATTCTCTATATATATATACCTTCATATATATTCAAATATCATACACTTACACAAACAATAGGCCTTGCTGGCCATGTGGTTACTATATTGCAAGTTCGTGTATTTTTTTTGTTAAAAGCAAAAACTCACTTGATTTTGTAAGAAGATATCATAAGCTTTAAAAAAAATTAGGGTGGCATTTTTTCTGAACATTCTAAGGGTATGAAATCCAAGATGGCGTCCAAAATGGCCGCCGAACACTAATAATGCAATATCTTCACGAATACATGTGATACAATTACAATTGAAGTGTCTAAATATATGTTTTTTGAGACCAGGAATCTAATGGAATCATCAAATTTATGTTATATGTATGATTTACATGCCACATTCTAAAATGGCCACCGCGCACCCGCAATGTAAGCTATACCTTCTCCCTTTGCATGAATTACCAAGCCAACATGATTTTGTAATTACAAGCCAAGTATCTACCTATTTAAAGACATGTATTTATCACAAAGAATACATAATTAACAAGCCAGCAAACATATCTAAATAAAATTAAATACTTGAATTACTGTTCAATCAGTGTTCAAATTGTTTAAACAGGAAGATGCAAACTAAAAGTCATACTGATTAAATGCCTGGTTTTCATAGCTTTAACAATGGATATCAAATGAATTATTACTTTGTGAATGTCATAGGAGGTAACACTTCAATCTTCACAGTCTTCATTTATCCCTGGCTGGATAGTTTTGTTGTTGCAGCTGAAAACCCAGCATCCACAAACTTCCGTACATGGGATATTGTTCTTGCGACAGCTGCACCTTTCTTCGCATCCACGTTTGCACCCGCACTTAATGAGGTGCAATACTGCTTCAGGAGCTGGTGGATTCAAACAGCAAACTGGAGAGAAGTGACTTAAACCTGCATCAAATGTCCAACCAAATGCAGTTGGTGCTGGGAGGCACGGGTGAGTTTCACCAGCTCTTCTCCAAATCATGGATATGTAATGTGCCCGACGAATGTGCAAGTCTAGTGAGCCAGAAGTTGGTGGGAGGTTTTCTCCTTCGGCTGCACGATTTGAGTAGAGGAACCAACGGAGATCATTCACTTTTGTGTAGATTTTGGATCGATACAAAATACAGACAAAGCATTCCAACTGAGAGCATACATCTGCCGCCAGATCAATGTCATTCCCGAGCATTGCTAGTGCATCCAGGATCTCATCATCACAAGACATAAATGCTTTGAAGCACGAGTCTTTGGTTCTGCCAGCAAATCTACCAGACATATCGGAACCTGTCAGAGCATGAAAACCTAACAGTGCAGAAGCGCGCTTTGGTCCTAAGTTGTTGTATATGCTCCGCACAGAAATGTTCCTTTTCAGCCTGCCCTTTCCCGTAAGGAAGGTTGTGGACATCGGTAAGTTTGGATACATGTAGACAAGCAACAACAAGACGTCTGTGTCTGGGGAACTGACAACAATTTCTGCTTCATTGAGAACAGTTAGAGCATGCAGTACAATCAAAGTGTCTGCCTCCTCTTGGCTGTGAGTGAGGAGCGAGTCTGGGATATCAAGATTCCCTTGGTTTTTGTTCCTGAGGTCACCATAAGTTGTTTCAGTCTGTTGTTGGAGCTCTTGCTGTGACATACAACTTTGTCAGCCAAATACTCGGTCAGTTCTCCTTTGGTGCGGATATCTGATAAGAAGTCGTTTAGGGAAATATTTTGGATTAAAGTGTTGTCTTTCACGTGGTAATATGTTGACTTTCCCTTGGTCCTCTTTGTCCTCATCTGTTCCTTGAGAGATGTTTTGATGTACCGGTCGAACACCAATCTGACCTCCTCATATTGTGCTGCCATGTTACAGATTATATGGAGAAAGGCATCTGCAAAGTCTTGGCATGTTTTCATTTGTTCCGTTTTGCTAACTGAATTTACCACAGCCATGCCATCAATAATGATCACTCGGTGTGCTGACGATTCATCTGTTGGGTCAACTTGTGTATGTTCCACTGCTGTGTCTGCCACATGCAAGGGTACTTGGATTGCTTGGTTATCAGATGGCTCACTTCCAGTTGCCTCATTTCTGTCAGCTTGAACCTGTTGTGTGTTACTGTCCAGCTTCTCAAGATGATGAAGTATTGATGCCTTATCATATGCCAGCAGGAGGGATCCATCTGAAGCAAATAGTGATCGAGGCACCACACCAAACTCATAAGTTCCGATGCATTCCTTGAGATTCAGCTCTGGTCGACTTCTTGAAATAACAATGAACCGTTGCAACAGTCCTCGCTCTTCTTTGATTTTGACCACCTTGTCTTTCATTCGAATTTCTGTCATTGCATTGGCACTTTTGAAGGTACCCAGTTTCTTTTTGGTCATTTTGTCCCACACAGAAAGTTTTCCTTCTGTTAGGCGTTCAGTGACAAAATCTTCAAACATCTGTTGCCCAATATCATCACGCCGAAGAATGTCGTTGGTATCAGTTTCGTTCAGAACTGCTTGGGTGAGCAGGTTGTAGATCTCATCCTCATCAGCGGATTCAAATGGGTTTCCATGCTCGTGAAATACTGCACTGAGTTTGACAGCATTTTGTGTTATTTGGAAGAGCTTTCCCCCTGTGAGCTCATGGTGCTGTGTTCGCTTCGCCTTACTGCCAGTGGAGTACTTTTTCTCAAATTCATGTTGTAAGTTTGAGAGTTCAGGTGCAATAAGAAAGTACTTGTCCAGTGACTTTTCATTCTGTGTGATTCCGACTATGCCTCTAATAACCTTGAGTTCACGATTCTCTTGTTCAATCCCATGGTCTGGGCCTATTGATGTGAATCCAGCAACACCTTTGGTGACGCAGAAGTTCCCTTTCATGAACTCAGCCCAGATCTCAGGATGCTGCGTTTCTGTTTGTTGCATTGTAGAAATGTACAGTGGTAGAAGGCGTGCATAGTTTAAATGATCATGGGCAAAGAAGTACTTCATGAGTGATTCCAGACTCTGCATGTGCAGCAATAGGTCTCGTTGTCTGGTGGCTCGAACAAATTGGAGGATGGTCTCGAACTGCTTCATGTAGTTTCCGATGAAACGCTGAATCTTGTTTGCAGTGCCTTCATATTGTTTAATCTTTTGGAAGATGTCCCTGGATTCGAACATTTCGACTGTTTTTGTAACGGCATCACATAGTTTGTGTCTTCCTCCTGAGTCTGTTTTGATGTCTTGCTGATAGCCTTGTCCCAAAAGAGTGGATGCTTCCTTCAAGAAAGCTTCTTCATCAGGCTGAAGTTGCAGGAACTTTCGGAAGTACAAACTATACAAAGCAAGCAAGGTAACTGTATGAGCTTCCAGTGCTCGATACATGTGTTTTCCGTTGAGTATTTGTGTTACGGTTGTAGGTGAGTAAAGTCCAGCTTCGACCCACGCTTGGTCAATACCACTCCCTTCCACATATTTACCCAAGGCAGCCAGTGCCCAGAAGACGATGTGCAGCTCGCCAGGTCGAAACAAGAACTGCTTCTTGATGTCCTCACGCTCCATCCACAACTTCATGGCCATGTCATATAGCTGAAGATCAAGAGTCACGACTGTGATGGATTCTGGTCCCATGGCATGTGTGGCGATAGCACGTGCTCTCATCAGACCTGTGAACAGGGTGTTATACTGTGTTGGTGGCAATCGTATTAGTGGTGGTACAAGTGCAATGTTTGTCTTAGAACCAGATGGAGACAACAGAGAGTTGAAGGCACCCCATGTTCCTGGAGAAGTAGAGCTTGATTTTACTTCTACTTCACTTTCTTTGAAGTCCAAACAGCCAATAATCCATGCCATATCCTTCTCTTTGTTTGGCTGTGAGCTGGACTTGCAGGAATTCAGTTTGCAAACACACTTTTTGTTTGTTGGTATTGGTTTGTCACATGATAATATTTCACATGGAACAGTCTCCTCTAATGTTTGAGACCTTGATGAACGATCGATATCAAGTGGTGTTGCTGAGGAATTGTCAGATGCAGTCTGATATAAAGCGGTGGCAGTGCCATGGAGTGTGTTCATGCCACAAGGCGTGGATTCGAGAAAATCTATGTTGTCCAGTGCAAACCAAACAAACATGTCGTTAACCAACCAAGGTGGCCGATAAATTCCTCCCGTGGATTTCATCCTTTCAAGAACAACATTTGCGACTGCAGTCTCTATTTCCATTACCTTGTTGTACGGGACGGTGAGGTCAAGTTTGCCTAATGTCTCCACAAGGGCCTTGGACCTGGTGTTTTTGTGCACATCCAGAGCTAAGCCGACGGTAAGGGGAGTTTCAGTGCGGTGTTTGAAAGCGACTTCTTCACGTTTTGTTTCATAGGTGACCTGCCGATCAGACTTGTATGCACATACGAAATGTTGTGCCAGCACAGATGCACTTTGGTTCATAGATTCGGCTCTGCTGATTGTTTTAACCTGATGTAAACCCTGAATAGCATGCTTGCAGAAGAGTTGAAGCAAAGCAGGTGGTTCATAATTATCAAATGTTCCTTCGAATTTCCACGGGGTTGCGCTTGCAATGTCTCTTCTCAGTATTTTAGCTGCTTTCAGTAGGACTTTCACATTTTCTCTTAGGTCTTTTGTATCGGTGGCCAACGCACCAGCTAACAGGGTTTCCTTGGCTTTTGTAGAAAGTACTTGCTCAGGTTTAGTTTTGTCTGGAGGCCTGGTGAAGTGCACATCAGCGATGTTGTCCAAAATCAGTTGCTTTAAGTATGGTTTGTATCGCGGATTGTTGGGTAAAGGGAACCCATTGGCTTCTAGCAAACCAACATATGAGTGTTCAATGTCATTCATAGTCAAAGCTAAACTGTTAGATGTGTCATTCATTTCAGTTTCCACCATGTCGAGCATCTCCAGGTCAGACACTAACTGTGCAAAATGAATATGCTCTTTTGGAGATCTGTTAGCTTTTTCTATGTCTCGTTTTGCATGGCCTAAGCACAGAAGGTGATATTTCATGTCCCCCGCAACTGCTGTAAGAAGATCAGGTGAGCCTATGACATTGCTCAGTCTGACTTTCAAAAGTTTTCTGTCTGTTTGTTGACCAATGTCTTTTAGCTGAGCTCCCATATTTTCAGTTGAGACGTCGTGCAAGTTGTCTGCTTTGTCTTCCTGACAAATGACACACATCTCCTTGTCGAAAGCCTGACTTGTCGAAAGCCTGGTAGATCGCTGTGATGTGGAATCAACTGTAGATGCAGCATCAGATTTTGGCGGTCTTCCTATTGTCTTCTGTTTTACATCACTGACGCTGCCTGTCGCTTGTCCTTTCTCATATCTGGTCTTGGCTCGTTCAATGCATGTTTTATTTGTGAGATCCTTATAACATGTCTTGTGATATGAAACACCATTCTGTAACAGTTCTTCATGGGCAGACAGACCTTGTATGCGATGCTTTAATGCAGAGAATTATGTTTCCCCATATGAACATCGAACATCAGTTGTTATAATAACTTTTTCTACTGAAGGCAAAGAAGGACGAAGCACATAGTTTGTATAAGCTGTTTGCTTGCTTTTCAACTGGCAAATAAAGCATAGTTTAAAATCCACCATTATTGACTTCTTGATAGATGAAGACTCTGCCATTTTGGTTAATCTAAGGTATCTAAGCTATGTTATCATGTGTTATGGTTGCTGTGGGTACGTGCAGCATGCAAAAGAAGAAAATAATATGTTAGTACACCATAAAATGGACAAGTGGAACCTTAACATAAAGCGAACAAACTGCTGCCGATGGCGGGATCCGAACGTCATTTTTCCATCTGCCATGTTGAAATAAAAAGGCAGTCTCTGTCTCAAATTGTGCAAATTAAAAAGATTAGTAATCAGAGTTATTGTTATTATAGTCAACTCTATATACAAGTTTCAAGCCAAACTCATTCACAGTGATTATGGCATGATCTAATGATTAATTAATTAAGCTCCACCACATCCAAGCCATTCCCGGAAAATCCTCTATGCATTATCCTATTATACAACGAGACAGTTTTCGCGGAAGATTTTGCGGTGATAGCAAAACAAAATGGTTCAGGTCTTGTTGAGAGTGGTTCCAAGCAGTTCATGCATTTTTTTAACCACTTTAAGTTAATTTTAATGTCAAATTTAGGGCGTTTTGCTATAATGGCGGCCATCTTGGATTTCAGGGTGTTAGAATGCTCAGAAAAAATGCCACCCTAATTTTATTTCATGTTTATATTATTATCTAACAAAATCAAGTGAGTTTTTGCTTTTAACAAAAAAAATACACGAATTCTTTTTTTTAAGACAAATATGCCTAAAACTATACGGTTGGTGTCAAAATGTAAAGGTAGAATGATGAGATATCATCCTAGCTTCTAGCCCCACGCCAGTAACGGGACCAAATATATTTGCCTCATCCATTGACAGCAGACAGATTACAAAATAACATCAATGTCAAGGTCGACGATAATTGAAGCAAAGGTAGTTTAAATACCTAAAAGATACTGACTGCCAGCAGTCATCCTCTAACTTTAAATTCTGACTCTGATTGATTTCACTAAAATAAGTTCAGAAAACAATTATACACTTTTAACATTCTGAATTTATGCAATTATTTAAACATTTTTAAAGGTGGTTGATGCAATAAATTTGTTTTTGGGTTTGCTCCTGGCTCTCCACATAATTATTGGGGATCGGGGGGGGGTCATATAATGTATAGAGGATTCAGCTACTGCCTCACCCCAATTATAATTTACTGACCCCACATAATTCAGTGAAGTGTGTAAATAGAAAACCCAATAGCTATTAACGGAAAGCATATAATAAAATGTATACCACTACGTTTGAAATATTAAATATCGAGATACAGTTATTTTGGAACTTACTAATAAAGAGATCACTGATTAGGAACAACTTGTGAATAAATGTTCCACTGTTAAATATATGTTGGTAAATGTTCCACTGTTACATATATGTTGGTAAATGTTCCACTGTTACATATATGTTGGTAAATGTTCCATTCTAACATAGATGTTGGTAAATGTTCCACTGTTACATATATGTTGGTAAATGTTCCATTGTTACATATATGTTGGTAAATGTTCCATTCTAACATAGATGTTGGTAAATGTTCCACTGTTATATATATGTTGGTAAATGTTCCATTGTTACATATATGTTGGTAAATGTTCCACTGTTACATATATGTTGGTAAATGTTCCATTCTTACATATATGTTGGTAAATGTTCCACTGTTACATATATGTTGGTAAATGTTCCATTGTTACATATATGTTGGTAAATGTTCCATTGTTACATATATATTGGTAAATGTTCCATTGTTACATATATGTTGGTAAATGTTCCATTGTTACATATATATGTTGGTAAATGTTCCATTGTTACATATATGTTGGTAAATGTTCCACTGTTACATATATGTTGGTAAATGTTCCATTGTTACATATATGTTGGTACATGTTCCACTGTTACATATATGTTAGTAAATGTTCCATTGTTACATATATGTTGGTAAATGTTCCATTGTTACATATATGTTGGTACATGTTCCACTGTTACATATATGTTGGTAAATGTTCCATTGTTACATATATGTTGGTAAATGTTCCATTGTTACATATATATATGTTGATAAATGTTCCATTGTTACATATATGTTGGTAAATGTTCCAGTGTTACATATATATGTTGGTAAATGTTCCATTGTTACATATATGTTGGTAAATGTTACACTGTTACATTTATGTTGGTAAATGTTCCACTGTTACATATATGTTGGTAAATGTTCCACTGTTACATATATGTTGGTAAATGTTCCATTGTTACATATATGTTGGTACATGTTCCACTGTTACATATATATTGGTAAATGTTCCACTGTTACATATATGTTGGTAAATGTTCCACTGTTACATATATGTTGGTAAATGTTCCACTGTTACATATATGTTGGTACATGTTCCACTGTTACATATATGTTAGTAAATGTTCCACTGTTACATATATGTTGGTAAATGTTCCACTGTTACATATATGTTGGTAAATGTTCCATTGTTACATATATGTTGGTAACTGTTCCACTGTTACATATATGTTAGTAAATGTTCCATTGTTACATATATGTTGGTAAATGTTCCACTCTTACATAGATGTTGGTAAATATTCCACTGTTACATATATGTTGGTAAATGTTCCATTCTTACATATATGTTGGTAAATGTTCCATTCTAACATAGATGTTGGTAAATGTTCCACTGTTACATATATGTTGGTAAATGTTCCACTGTTGCATATATGTTGGTAAATGTTCCACTGATACATATATGTTGGTAAATGTTCCACTGTTACATTTATGTTGGTAAATGTTCCACTGTTACATATATGTTGGTAAATGTTCCATTGTTACATATATGTTGGTAAATGTTCCACTGTTACATTTATGTTGGTAAATGTTCCACTGTTACATATATGTTGGTAAATGTTCCATTGTTACATATATGTTGGTAAATGTTCCATTGCTACATATATGTTGGTAAATGTTCCATTGTTACATATATGTTGGTAAATGTTCCACTGTTACATATATGTTGGTAAATGTTCCATTGTTACATATATGTTGGTAAATGTTCCATTGCTACATATATGTTGGTAAATGTTCCACTGTTACATTTATGTTGGTAAATGTTCCACTCTTACATTCCTGGTACCTATAAGAGCTGGTGCTTTGCATCTGTTTCAGTATTATCCGGGATAACTACAGGCACTTGTGTTTTATCTCTTTCAGTAATATCCAGGAGAACTACAGGCACTTGTGTTTTATCTCTTTCAGTATTATCCAGGAGAACTACAGGCACTTGTGTTTTATCTGTTTCAGTATTATCCATGAGAATTACAGGCACTTGTGTTTTATCTGTTTCAGTATTATCCATGAGAACTACAGGCACTTGTGTTTTATCTCTTTCAGTATTATCCAGGAGATCTACAGGCACTTGTGTTTTGTCTCTTTCAGTATTATCCAGGAGAACTACAGGCACTTGTGTTTTATCTCTTTCAGTATTATCCAGGAGAACTACAGGCACTTGTGTTTTATCTGTTTCAGTATTATCCATGAGAACTACAGGCACTTGTGTTTTATCTCTTTCAGTATTATCCAGGAGATCTACAGGCACTTGTGTTTTATCTCTTTCAGTATTATCCAGGAGAACTACAGGTACTTGTGTTATCTCTTTCAGTATTATCCATGAGAACTACAGGTACTTGTGTTATCTCTTTCAGTATTATCCAGGAGAACTACAGGCACTTGTGATTTATCTCTTTCAGTATTATCCGGGAGAACTAGAGGCACTTGTGATTGATCTCCGAGAACCCATTCTGCACTCCTGATGGTCCCATGCCACACTACCACTCAGCTATGCAGGCAGTTCTACCTAACCTGCAAATCATTGATGGGGTATGTCTCTTTTCCTGTGGCGTCAGTGATGGCATTGCCAACAATTGCAAATATCTAAAACAAATGTCAGTGTTTGCCATACAGGCAAGTGCTACCTAACGTAGAAATCATTCATGGAACAGGTTTTCTGTAAAGTTTACCATGGACACAGTATTATCTAACTTAACGTAGAAATCATTCATGGAACAGGTTTTCTGTAAAGTTTACCATGGACATAGTATTATCTAACTTAACCTAGAAATCATTCATGGAACAGGTTTTCCGTTAATGTTTACCATGCACACAGTATTATCTAACTTAATCTAGAAATCATTCATAGAACAGGTTTATTCTGTTAATGTTTACCATGGACACAGTATTATCTAACTTAACCTAGAAATCATTCATGGCACAGGTTTTCTGTTAAAGTTTACCATGGACATAGTATTATCTAACTTAACCTAGAAATCATTCATGGAACGGTGTTCTGTCAATGTTTACCTACCATGCACACAGTATTATCTAACTTAACCTAGACATCATTCATGGAACAGGTTTTCTGTTAATGTTTACCATGGACACAGTAGTATCTAACTTAACACAGAACTAATTCATGGAACAGGTTTTCTGTTAAAGTTTTCCATGGACACAGTATTATCTAACTTAACCTAGAAATCATTCATGGAACAGGTTTTCTGTAAAGTGTACCATGGACACAGTATTATCTAACTTAACCTAGAAATCATTCATAGAACAGGTTTTTTCTGTTAATGTTTACCTACCATGGACACAGTATTATCTAACTTAACCTATAAATCATTCATGGAACAGGTTTTCTGTTAAAGTTTACCATGGACACAGTATTATCTAACTTAACCTAGAAATCATTCATGGAACAGGTTTTCTGTTAATGTTTACCATGCACACAGTATTATCTAACTTAACCTAGAAATCATTCATGGAACAGGTTTATTCTGTTAATGTTTACCATGGACATAGTATTATCTAACTTAACCTAGAAATCATTCATAGAACAGGTTTTTTCTGTTAATGTTTACCATGGACACAGTATTATCTAACTTAACCTAGAAATCATTCATGGAAAGGTTTTCTGTCAATGTTTACCTACCATGCACACAGTATTATCTAACTTAACCTAGACATCATTCATGGAACAGGTTTTCTGTAAAGTGTACCATGGACACAGTATTATCTAACTTAACCTAGAAATCATTCATGGAACAGGTTTTCTGTTAATGTTTACCATGGACACAGTATTATCTAATTTAACCTATAAATCATTCATGGAACAGGTTTTCTGTTAATGTTTACCATGGACACAGTATTATCTAACTTAACCTATAAATCATTCATGGAACAGGTTTTCTGTTAATGTTTACCATGGACACAGGATTATCTAACTTAACCTATAAATCATTCATGGAACAGGTTTTCTGTTAATGTTTACCATGGACACAGGATTATCTAACTCAACATAGAAATCATTCATGGAACAGGTTTTCTGTTAATGTTTACCATGGACACAGGATTATCTAACTTAACCTAGAGGGAATGGCTTACTATAATAGTTAGTTTGATATTTGCAGGCTCACATAAAGAAGCATATGGCTAAAGGTGCTCCGCTAATGAGGCCAATGTCAGCGTCCACTAGTAAGTATTGAACTATTTGTTATTACATATATCGACAACGCTGTGATTGTCCTGCTCAGCAGACTGCAAGTCAGATAATGCAGTCCTGGATCCCACCATGGGTTTTGAAAATCATTGCCAGATAATTGATTATAAAATATGTGCTTACACATGTTGGAGGGAAGTCTGCACGCTTGTTTTGGACTGCAGAAGTCGGAATATCATCTTCGCGATGGCTTTGATCGGTAGTCACAGTCCATAGCTACCCGTACATATATAACGCTAGATCGCCAATTTTTTATTTTTTGGAAATGTTCACCAATTACAAAATGCTTTCGTCACTGTACTGAATCTTATCTATCCCAAAAAAGAAGCTCTGTGAATAATAACAAAAACGTGCTCAGACTGATAACTTTAAAAAGCTCTTTCGTCATGAAAATAACCTTTAATTGGAATAAACTAACATCGGTGTAATGAACTTCAACTTCAATGTCTTTACTCATCAAGATCCGCCAGGCAGACATAACGATGAGATGTGTGGTTTAAAAACGTGCATTGAACTGTACATCCATAGTGTGTTTCACTACTGGTTAGGATCACATATTGACTAAGGTGCACTCCGTGCATTGAATAAAAGCCAGTTAGTGGTTACTTCAATCAATCTATTCATAGTCAGATCAGATTCAGTAACCTTGGTCCATCTGCAATGGTCCTGTTTGGACAATGCTAGCTGGTTAAGCACGGTCATAAATTATATGAAACTTCACACATATCAAGGTCACGCTTGAGGTCAAATCTTGTTTCAGAAATTACTTGTCTATTTCGAAGTACTGGAGAGAAATTCATGAAACTTTAACTATTTAAAAAAAGATGGAAGGCTGTGTACCACAATCAGGTATTACCTCCAAGATCAATGCCAGGCTTAAGGTCAGAGTTCAAATCTGATTTTAGCATTAACTCCCTCTTGAGAGATAAAAATTAATGTATATAGTATTTAATGTATTTAGATGCATAGAGGTGTGTTGGCATTGTATCTACAGTTGTGAGTCTGAGAGAGAGTTATATATAGATAAGTTATAGTTAATGTATTTAGATATATAGCGATGTGTTGGCATTGTATCTACAGTTGTGTGTCTGAGAGAGAGTTATATATAGATAAGTTATATTTAATGTATTTAGATGTATAGAAACACCATTCCCTCCATTCCATACATCTCATGGTCTGACTAACCACTAGCGCACATCCTGCTTTCCTAGTGCCCCTACCCGACATGAGTTCATTAACCAACAGGATCATACTCTTAAGTCTCTTCCTTCCAAATTCCATACACTCCTATTGACATTGAGTGGAATGACATAAAGTTGACTGTCATGGCGATCTTAACCCTTTGCACGCTAGCAGCAGATAAAATCACTTTTGCAAACAGCATAGAACCAGATCAGATGACACAGAACGTGCCGCCTGATAAGGCTTTATGCTGCTTGCTATTCGGATAGTGTGGCAGTACGCCGTGGTTGATCTGGATCTATGTTGTTTGCAAATGTGACTTTATTTACTCAGCAGGCAAAGGGTTAAACAGCAAAACTATTTTGCAACTATTTGAATTGTGTATTGAACATTTTGTTCTTGTGGTTTTGATCCTCAGATATGCAGTCCATGAGCTATAAGTTATGGTGCTATCTAATAGTCAGTGCCTGTGTAGAACACAGAGATATCTGAAGGTGTCTATCGATAGCTTGAGTTAGTCAGTGCATGTGTAGAACACAGGGATGTCTGAATGGGTCTATATCGATAGCTTGAGTGAGTCAGTGCCTGTGTAGAAAACAGGATGTCTGAATGTGTCTATATCGATAGCTTGAGTGAGTCAGTGCATGCGTAGAACACAGGGATGTCTGAATATGTTTATATCGATAGCATGAGTAAGTCAGTGCCTGTGTAGAACACAGGGATATCTGAATGTGTCTATATCGATAGCATGAGTGAGTCAGTGCCTGTGTAGAACACAGGGATGTCTCAATGTGTCTATATCGATAGCTTGAGTGAGTCAGTCCCTGTGTAGAACACAGGGATGTCTGAATGTGTCTATATCGATAGCTTGAGTGAGTCAGTGACTGTGCAGAACACAGGATGTCGGAATGGGTCTATATCGATAGCTTGAGTGCCTGTGAAGAACACAGGATGTCTGAATGTGTTATATCGATAGCTTGAGTGAGTCAGTGCCTGTGTAGAACACAGGATGTCTGAATGTGTTTATATCGATAGCTTGAGTGAGTCAGTGGCTGTGTAGAACACAGGGATGTCTGAATGTGTCTATATCGATAGCATGAGTGAGTCAGTGCCTGTGTAGAACACAGGGATGTCTGAATGTGTCTATATCGATAGCTTGAGTGAGTCAGTGCCTGTGTAGAACACAGGGATGTCTGAATGTGTCTATATCGTAGCTTGAGTGAGTCAGTGCCTGTGTAGAACACAGGGATGTCTGAATGTGTCTATATCGATAGCTTGAGTGAGTCAGTGCCTGTGTAGAAAACAGGATGTCTGAATGTGTCTATATCGATAGCTTGAGTGAGTCAGTGCATGTGTAGAACACAGGGATGTCTGAATATGTCTATATCGATAGCATGAGTAAGTCAGTGCCTGTGTAGAACACAGGGATATCTGAATGTGTCTATATCGATAGCATGAGTGAGTCAGTGCCTGTGTAGAACACAGGGATGTCTGAATGTGTCTATATCGATAGCTTGAGTGAGTCAGTGCCTGTGTAGAACACAGGGATGTCTGAATGTGTCTATATCGATAGCTTGAGTGAGTCAGTGACTGTGCAGAACAAAGGATGTCGGAATGGGTCTATATCGATAGCTTGAGTGCCTGTGTAGAACACAGGATGTCTGAATGTGTCTATATCGATAGCTTGAGTGAGTCAGTGCCTGTGTAGAACACAGGATGTCTGAATGTGTCTATATCGATAGCTTGAGTGAGTCAGTGCCTGTGTAGAACACAGGGATGTCTGAATGTGTCTATATCGATAGCTTGAGTGAGTCAGTGCCTGTGTAGAACACAGGGATGTCTGAATGTGTCTATATCGATATCATGAGTGAGTCACTGTCTGTGTAGAACACAGGATGTCTGAATGTGTCTATATCGATAGCTTGAGTGAGTCAGTGCCTGTGTAGAACACAGGATGTCTGAATGTGTCTATATCGATAGCTTGAGTGAGTCAGTGCCTGTGTAGAACACAGGTATGTCTGAATGTGTCTATATCGATAGCATGAGTGAGTCAGTGCCTGTGTAGAACACAGGGATGTCTGAATGTGTCTATATCGATAGCTTGAGTGAGTCAGTGCCTGTGTAGAACACAGGGATGTCTGAATGTGTCTATATCGATAGCTTGAGTGAGTCAGTGCCTGTGTAGAACACAGGGATGTCTGAATGTGTCTATATCGATAGCTTGAGTGAGTCAGTGCCTGTGTAGAACACAGGATGTCTGAATGTGTCTATATCGATAGCTTGAGTGAGTCAGTGCCTGTGTAGAACACAGGATGTCTGAATGTGTCTATATCGATAGCTTGAGTGAGTCAGTGCCTGTGTAGAACACAGGGATATCTGAATGTGTCTATATCGATATCATGAGTGAGTCAGTGCCTGTGTAGAACACAGGGATGTCTGAATGTGTCTATATCGATAGCTTGAGTGAGTCAGTGCCTGTGTAGAACACAGGGATGTCTGATTGTATCTATATCGATAGCTTGAGTGAGTCAGTGCCTGTGTAGAACAAAGGATGTCTGAATGTGTTTATATCGATAGCATGAGTGAGTCAGTGCCTGTGTAGAACACAGGGATGTCTGAATGTGTCTATATCGTTAGCTTGAGTGAGTCAGTGCCTGTGTAGAACACAGGATGTCTGAATGTGTCTATATCGATAGCTTGAGTGAGTCAGTGCCTGTGTAGAACAAAGGGATATCTGAATGTGTCTATATCGATAGCATGAGTGAGTCAGTGCCTGTGTAGAACACAGGGATATCTGAATGTGTCTATATCGATATCATGAGTGAGTCAGTGCCTGTGTAGAACACAAGATGTCTGAATGTGTGTCTATCGATAGCTTGAGTGAGTCAGTGCCTGTGTAGAACACAGGATGTCTGAATGTGTCTATATCGATAGCTTGAGTGAGTCAGTGCCTGTGTAGAACACAGGGATGTCTGAATGTGTCTATATCGATAGCATGAGTGAGTCAGTGCCTGTGTAGAACACAGGATGTCTGAATGTGTCTATATCGATAGCTTGAGTGAGTCAGTGCCTGTGTAGAACACAGGGATGTCTGAATGTGTCTATATCGATAGCTTGAGTGAGTCAGTGCCTGTGTAGAACACAGGGATGTCTGAATGTGTCTATATCGATAGCTTGAGTGAGTCAGTGCCTGTGTAGAACACAGGGATGTCTGAATGTGTCTATATCGATAGCATGAGTGAGTCAGTGCCTGTGTAGAACACAGGGATATCTGAATGTGTCTATATCGATATCATGAGTGAGTCAGTGCCTGTGTAGAACACAGGATGTCTGAATGTGTCTATATCGATAGCTTGAGTGAGTCAGTGCCTGTGTAGAACACAGGGATGTCTGAATGTGTCTATATCGATAGCTTGAGTGAGTCAGTGCCTGTGTAGAACACAGGGATATCTGAATGTGTCTATATCGATATCATGAGTGAGTCAGTGCCTGTGTAGAACACAGGGATGTCTGAATGTGTCTATATCGATAGCTTGAGTGAGTCAGTGCCTGTGTAGAACACAGGGATATCTGAATGTATCTATATCGATAGCTTGAGTGAGTCAGTGCCTGTGTAGAAAACAGGGATATCTGAATGTGTCTATATCGATAGCATGAGTGTCTGTGTAGAACACAGGATGACTGAATGTGTCTATATCGATAGCATGAGTGAGTCAGTGCCTGTGTAGAACACAGGGATGTCTGACTGTGTCTATATCGATAGCATGAGTGGGTCAGTGTCTGTGTAGAACACAGGGATGTCTGAATGTATATATATTGATAGCTTGAGTGAGTCAGTGCCTGTGTAGAACACAGGGATGTCTGAATGTGTCTATATCGATAGCTTGAGTGAGTCAGTGCCTGAGTAGAACACAGGGATATCTGAATGTGTCTATATCGATAGCATGAGTGAGTCAGTGCCTGTGTAGAACACAGGGATATCTGAATGTGTCTATATCGATAGCATGAGTGAGTCAGTGCCTGTGTAGAACACAGGGATGTCTGAATGTGTCTATATCGATAGCTTGAGTGAGTCAGTGCCTGTGTAGAACACAGGATGTCGGAATGTGTCTATATCGATAGCTTGAGTGCCTGTGTAGAACACAGGATGTCTGAATGTGTCTATATCGATACCATGAGTGAGTCAGTGCCTGTGTAGAACACAGGGATATCTGAATGTGTCTATATCGATAGCATGAGTGAGTCAGTGCCTGTGTAGAACACAGGGATGTCTGAATGTGTCTATATCGATAGCATGAGTGAGTCAGTGTCTGTGTAGAACACAGGGATGTCTGAATGTATCTATATCGATAGCTTGAGTGAGTCAGTGCCTGTGTAGAACACAGGGATGTCTGAATGTGTCTATATCGATAGCTTGAGTGAGTCAGTGGCTGTGTAGAACACAGGGATATCTGAATGTGTCTATATCGATAGCATGAGTGAGTCAGTGCCTGTGTAGAACACAGGGATATCTGAATGTGTCTATATCGATAGCTTGAGTGAGTCAGTGCCTGTGTAGAACACAGGGATGTCTGAATGTGTCTATATCGATAGCTTGAGTGAGTCAGTGCCTGTGTAGAACACAGGATGTCGGAATGTGTCTATATCGATAGCTTGAGTGCCTGTGTAGAACACAGGATGTCTGAATGTGTCTATATCGATAGTATGAGTGAGTCAGTGCCTGTGTAGAACACAGGGATGTTTGATTGTATCTATATCGATAGCTTGAGTGAGTCAGTGCCTGTGTAGAACACAGGGATGTCTGATTGTGTCTATATCGATAGCTTGAGTGAGTCAGTGCCTGTGTAGAACACAGGGATGTCTGAATGTGTCTATATCGATAGCTTGAGTGAGTCAGTGCCTGTGTAGAACACTGGGATGTCTGAATGTGTCTATATCGTTAGCTTGAGTGAGTCAGTGCCTGTGTACAACACAGGGATGTCTGAATGTGTCTATATCGATAAAATGAGTGAGTCAGTGTCTGTGTAGAACACAGGGATGTCTGAAGGTGTCTATATCGATAGCTTGAGTGAGTCAGTGCCTGTGTAGAACACAGGGATGTCTGAATGTGTCTATATCGATAGCTTGAGTGAGTCAGTGCCTGTGTAGAACACAGGGATATCTGAATGTGTCACCAACACAGATGTCTGAATGTGTCTATATCGATAGCTTGAGTGAGTCAGTGCCTGTGTAGAACACAGGGATGTCTGAATGTGTCTATATCGATAGCTTGAGTGAGTCAGTGCCTGTGTAGAACAGGGATGTCTGAATGTGTCTATATCGATAGCATGAGTGAGTCAGTGCCTGTGTAGAACACAGGGATATCTGAATGTGTCTATATCGATAGCATGAGTGTCTGTGTAGAACACAGGATGTCTGAATGTGTCTATATCGATAGCATGAGTAGTCAGTGCCTGTGTAGAACCAGGGATGTCTGACTGTGTCTATATCGATAGCATGAGTGGTCAGTGTCTGTGTAGAACACAGGGATGTCTGAATGTGTCTATATCGATAGCTTGAGTGAGTCAGTGCCTGTGTAGAACACAGGGATGTCTGAATGTGTCTATATCGATAGCTTGAGTGAGTCAGTGCCTGTGTAGAACACAGGGATATCTGAATGTGTCTATATCGATAGCATGAGAGCCTGTGTAGAACACAGGATGTCTGAATGTGTCTATATCGATAGCATGAGTGAGTCAGTGCCTGTGTAGAACACAGGGATGTCTGAATGTGTCTATATCGATAGCTTGAGTGAGTCAGTGCCTGTGTAGAACACAGGGATGTCTGAATGTGTCTATATCGATAGCTTGAGTGAGTCAGTGCCTGTGTAGAACACAGGGATGTCTGAATGTGTCTATATCGATAGCTTGAGTGAGTCAGTGCCTGTGTAGAACACAGGGATGTCTGAATGTGTCTATATCGATAGCATGAGTGAGTCAGTGCCTGTGTAGAACACAGGGATATCTGAATGTGTCTATATCGATAGCATGAGTGAGTCAGTGCCTGTGTAGAACACAGGGATATCTGAATGTGTCTATATCGATAGCATGAGTGAGTCAGTGCCTGTGTAGAACACATGGATGTCTGAATGTGTCTATATCGATAGCTTGAGTGAGTCAGTGCCTGTGTAGAACACAGGGATGTCTGAATGTGTCTATATCGATAGCTTGAGTGAGTCAGTGCCTGTGTAGAACACAGATGTCGGAATGTTTATATCGATAGCTTGAGTGCCTGTGTAGAACACAGGATGTCTGAATGTGTCTATATCGATAGCATGAGTGAGTCAGTGCCTGTGTAGAACACAGGGATATCTGAATGTGTCTATATCGATAGCATGAGTGAGTCAGTGCCTGTGTAGAACACAGGGATATCTGAATGTGTCTATATCGATAGCATGAGTGAGTCAGTGCCTGTGTAGAACACAGGTATATCTGAATGTGTCTATATCGATAGCATGAGTGAGTCAGTGCCTGTGTAGAACACAGGGATGTCTGACTGTGTCTATATCGATAGCATGAGTGGGTCAATGTCTGTGTAGAACACAGGGATGTCTGAATGTATCTATATTGATAGTTTGAGTGAGTCAGTGCCTGTGTAGAACACAGGGATGTCTGAATGTGTCTATATCGATAGCATGAGTGAGTCAGTGCCTGTGTAGAACACAGGGATGTCTGAATGTGTCTATATCGATAGCATGAGTGAGTCAGTGCCTGTGTAGAACACAGGGATATCTGAATGTGTCTATATCGATAGCATGAGTGAGTCAGTGCCTGTGTAGAACACAGGGATATCTGAATGTGTCTATATCGATAGCTTGAGTGAGTCAGTGCCTGTGTAGAACACAGGGATGTCTGAATGTGTCTATATCGATAATTTGAGTGAGTCAGTGCCTTTGTAGAACACAGGGATGTCTGAATGTGTCTATATCGATAGCTTGAGTGAGTCAGTGCCTGTGTAGAACACAGGGATATCGCGATGTGTCTATATTGATAGCTTGAGTGAGTCAGTGCCACTGTAGAACACAGGGATATCTGCATGTGTCTATATCGATAGCTTGAGTGAGTCAGTGCCTGTGTAGAACACAGGGATATCTGACTGTGTCTATATCGATAGCTTGAGTGGGTCAGTGTCTGTGTAGAACACAGAGATATCGGGATGTGTCTATATTGATAGCTTGAGTGAGACAGTGCCTGTGTAGTACACAGGGATGTCTGAATGTGTCTATATCGATGGCATGAGTGAGTCAGTGCCTGTGTAGAACACAGGGATATCTGAATGTGTCTATATCGATAGCATGAGAGTCTGTGTAGAACACAGGATGTCTGAATGTGTCTATATCGATAGCATGAGTGAGTCAGTGCCTGTGTAGAACACAGGGATGTCTGACTGTGTCTATATCGATAGTATGAGTGAGTCAGTGTCTGTGTAGAACACAGGGATGTCTGAAGGTGTCTATATCGATAGCTTGAGTGAGTCAGTGCCTGTGTAGAACACAGGGATGTCTGAATGTGTCTATATCGATAGCTTGAGTGAGTCAGTGCCTGTGTAGAACACAGGGATGTCTGAATGTGTCTATATCGATATCATGAGTGAGTCAGTGCCTGTGTAGAACACAGGGATGTCTGAATGTGTCTATATCGATAGCATGAGTGAGTCAGTGCCTGTGTAGAACACAGGGATATCTGAATGTGTCTATATCGATAGCATGAGTGAGTCAGTGCCTGTGTAGAACACAGGGATGTCTGAATGTGTCTATATCGATAGCTTGAGTGAGTCAGTGCCTGTGTAGAACACAGGGATGTCTGAATGTGTCTATATCGATAGCATGAGAGTCTGTGTAGAACACAGGATGTCTGAATGTGTCTATATCGATAGCATGAGTGAGTCAGTGCCTGTGTAGAACACAGGGATATCTGAATGTGTCTATATCGATAGCATGAGAGTCTGTGTAGAACACAGGATGTCTGAATGTGTCTATATCGATAGCATGAGTGAGTCAGTGCCTGTGTAGAACACAGGGATGTCTGACTGTGTCTATATCGATAGCATGAGTGGGTCAGTGTCTGTGTAGAACACAGGGATGTCTGAATGTGTCTATATCGATAGCTTGAGTGAGTCAGTGCCTGTGTAGAACACAGGGATATCTGAATGTGTCTATATCGATAGCATGAGTGAGTCAGTGCCTGTGTAGAACACAGGGATGTCTGAATGTGTCTATATCGATAGCTTGAGTGAGTCAGTGCCTGAGTAGAACACAGGGATGTCTGAATGTGTCTATATCGATAGCATGAGTGAGTCAGTGCCTGTGTAGAACACAGGGATGTCTGAATGTGTCTATATCGATAGCTTGAGTGAGTCAGTGCCTGTGTAGAACACAGGGATGTCTGAATGTGTCTATATCGATAGCATGAGTGAGTCAGTGCCTGTGTAGAACACAGGGATATCTGAATGTGTCTATATCGATAGCATGAGTGAGTCAGTGCCTGTGTAGAACACAGGGATGTCTGAATGTGTCTATATCGATAGCTTGAGTGAGTCAGTGCCTGTGTAGAACACAGGGATGTCTGAATGTGTCTATATCGATAGCTTGAGTGAGTCAGTGCCTGTGTAGAACACAGGGATGTCTGAATGTGTCTATATCGATAGCATGAGTGAGTCAGTGCCTGTGTAGAACACAGGATGTCTGAATGTGTCTATATCGATAGCATGAGTGAGTCAGTGCCTGTGTAGAACACAGGGATGTCTGAATGTGTCTATATCGATATCTTGAGTGAGTCAGTGCCTGTGTAGAACACAAGATGTCTGAATGTGTCTATATCGATAGCTTGAGTGAGTCAGTGCCTGTGTAGAACACAGGATATCTGGATGTGTCTATATCGATAGCTTGAGTGAGTCAGTGCCACTGTAGAACACAGGGATGTCTGAATGTGTCTATATCGATAGCTTGAGTGAGTCAGTGCCTGTGTAGAACACAGGGATGTCTGAATGTGTCTATATCGATAGCATGAGTGAGTCAGTGCCTATGTAGAACACAGGGATGTCTGAATGTGTCTATATCAATAGCATGAGTGAGTCAGTGCCTGTGTAGAACACAGGGATATCTGAATGTGTCTATATCGATAGCATGAGAGTCTGTGTAGAACAAAGGATGTCTGAATGTGTCTATATCGATAGCATGAGTGAGTCAGTGCCTGTGTAGAACACAGGGATGTCTGACTGTGTCTATATCGATAGCATGAGTGGGTCAGTGTCTGTGTAGAACACAGGGATGTCTGAATGTATCTATATTGATAGTTTGAGTGAGTCAATGCCTGTGTAGAACACAGGGATGTCTGAATGTGTCTATATCGATAGCATGAGTGAGACAGTGCCTATGTAGAACACAGGGATGTCTGAATGTGTCTATATCGATAGCATGAGTGAGTCAGTGCCTGTGTAGAACACAGGGATATCTGAATGTGTCTATATCGATAGCATGAGTGAGTCAGTGCCTGTGTTGAACACAGGGATATCTGAGTGTGTCTATATCGATAGCTTGAGTGAGTTAGTGCCTGTGTAGAACACAGGGATGTATGATTGTGTCTATATCGATAGCTTGAGTGAGTCAGTGCCTGTGTAGAACACAGGGATGTTTGAATGTGTCTATATCGATAGCTTGAGTGAGTCAGTGCCTGTGTAGAACACAGGGATGTCTGATTGTGTCTATATCGATAGCTTGAGTGAGTTAGTGCCTGTGTAGAACACAGGGATGTCTGAATGTGTCTATATCGATAGAATGAGTGAGTCAGTGCCTGTGTAGAACACAGGGATGTCTGAATGTGTCTATATCGATAGCATGAGTGAGTCAGTGCCTGTGTAGAACACAGGGATGTCTGATTGTGTCTATATCGATAGCTTGAGTGAGTCAGTGCCTGAGTAGAACACATGGATGTCTGACTGTGTCTATATCGATAGCATGAGTGAGTCAGTGTCTGTGTAGAACACAAGGATGTCTGAATGTGTCTATATCGATAGAATGAGTGAGTCAGTGCCTGTGTAGAACACATGGATGTCTGAATGTGTCTATATCGATAGCATGAGTGAGTCAGTGCCTGTGTAGAACACAGGGATGTCTGAATGTGTCTATATCGATAGCTTGAGTGAGTCCGTGCCTGTGTAGTACACAGGGATGTCTGAATGTGTCTATATCGATAGCTTGAGTGCCTGTGTAGAACACAGGATGTCTGAATGTGTGTCTATCGATAACTTGAGTGAATCAGTGCCTGTGTAGAACACAGGATGTCTGAATGTGTTTATCTCGATAGCTTGAGTGAGACAGTGGCTGTGTAGATCACATTACATACTACTTAGACAAATACCGTTACATACTGCTTAGACACGTCCCGTTACATACCGTTACATACTGCTTAGACAAATACCGTTACCTACTGCTTAGACACGTCCCGTTACATACTGCTTAGACACGTCCCGTTACTGCTTAGACAAATACCGTTACACACTACATAGACAAATATCGTTACATACTGCTGAGACAAATACCCTTACATACTGCTTAGACACGTCCCGTTGCATACTGCTTAGACACGTCCCGTTACTTCTTAGACAAATACCGTTACATACTGCTTAGACAAATGCCGTTACATACTGCTTAGACACGTCCCGTTACATACTGATTAGACACGTCCCGTTACTGCTTAGACAAATACCGTTACATACTGCTGAGACAAATACCGTTACATACTGCTTAGACACGTCCCGTTGCATACTGCTTAGACACGTCCCGTTACTGCTTAGTCAAATACCGTTACATACTGCTTAGACAAATACCGTTACTTACTGCTTAGATACGTCCCGTTACTGCTTAGACAAATACCGTTACATACTGCTTAGACAAATACCGTTACATACTGCTTATACAAATACCTTTACATACTGCTTAGACAAATATCGTTACATACTGCTTAGACACGTCCCGTTACATACTGCTTAGACACGTCCCGTTACATACTTCTTAGACACGTCCCATTACATACTGCTTAGACACGTCCCGTTACATACTGCTTAGACACGTCCCGTTACATACTGCTTAGACAAATACCGTTACATACTGCTTAGACAAATACCGTTACATACAGCTTAGACACGTACCGTTACATACTGCTTAGACAAATACCGTTACATACTGCTTAGACAAATACCGTTACTTACTGCTTAGACAAATACCGTTACATACTGCTTAGACAAATACCGTTACATACTGCTTAGACACGTCCCGTTACTGCTTAGACAAATACCGTTACATACTGCTTAGACACATACCGTTACATACTGTTTAGACACGTCCCGTTACATACTGCTTAGACACGTACCGTTACTGCTTAGAACAAAATACCGTTACATAATGCTTAGACACGTCCCGTTACTGCTTAGACAAATACCGTTACATACTGCTTAGACAAATACCGTTACATACTGTTTAGACACGTCCCGTTACATACTGCTTAGACAAATACCGTTACATACTGCTTAGACACATACAGTTACATACTGTTTAGAAACGTCCCGTTACATACTGCTTAGACAAATACCGTTACAAACTGCTTAGACAAATACCGTTACATACTTCTTAGACAAATACCGTTACATACTGCTTACACAAATACCGTTATATACTGTTTAGACAAATACCGTTACATACTGCTTATACAAATACCGTTACATACTGCTTAGACAAATACCGTTACATACTGCTTAGACACATACCGTTACATACTGCTTTGACAAATACCGTTTCATACTGCTTAGACAAATACCGTTACATACTGCTTAGATACGTCCCTTTACATACTGCTTAGATACGTCCCGTTACATACTGCTTAGACACATACCGTTACATACTGCTTAGACACGTCCCGTTACATACTGCTTAGACACGTACCGTTACATACTGCTTACACAAATACCGTTACATACTGCTTAGACACGTACCGTTACATACTGCTTAGACACGTCCCGTTACATACTGCTTACACAAATACCGTTACATACTGCTTAGACACATACCGTTACATACTGCTTAGACACATACCGTTACATACTGCTTAGACAAATACCGTTACATACTGCTTAGACACGTCCCGTTACATACTGCTTAGACACGTCCCGTTACTGCTTAGACACGTACCGTTACATACTACATAGACACATACCGTTACATACTGCTTAGACACATACCGTTACATACTGCTTAGACAAATACCGTTACATACTGCTTAGACAAATACCGTTACATACTGCTTAGACAAATACCGTTACATACTGCTTAGACAAATACCGTTACATACTGCTTAGACACGTCCCGTTACATACTGCTTAGACACGTCCCGTTACTGCTTAGACAAATACCGTTACATACTGCTTAGACACGTCCAGTTACATACTGCTTACACACGTCCCGTTACAGCTTACACAAATACCGTTACATACTGCTTAGACACGTCCAATTACATACAGCTTAGACAAATACCGTTACATACTGCTTACACAAATACCGTTACATACAGCTTAGAGAAATACCGTTACATACTGCTTACACAAATACCGTTACATACTGCTTAGACAAATACCGTTACATACTGCTTACACAAATACCGTTACATACTGCTTACACAAATACCGTTACATACTGCTTACACAAATACCGTTACATACTGCTTACACAAATACCGTTACATACTGCTTACACAAATACCGTTACATACTGCTTAGACAAGTACCGTTACATACTGCTTACACAAATACCGTTACATACTGCTTAGACAAGTACCGTTACATACTGCTTACACAAATACCGTTACATACTGCATAGACACCCACCGTTACATACTGCTTAGACAAGTACCGTTACATACTGCTTACACAAATACCGTTACATACTGCATAGACACCCACCGTTACATACTGCATAGACACCCACCGTTACATACTGCTTAGACAAATACCATTACATACTGCATAGACACGTACCGTTACATATCTCATAGACACCCACTGTTACATACTGCTTAGACAAGTACTGTTACATACTGGAATACGTGCTATATATTACTAATTTGATTAAATGATATCGACAATTTATTTGCCGGATAGGTGATTTCATGAAATCGAAATGATGATATCAATATATGTTAATGAAACATTGTCCATAATGGCGAACAATTTTTATACTACTAATCTATTGTAGTTTGATTGTGATGAATGCTATCAGTTTATTAAATTGACACTCAAATCGGCTACCTGGTATTGCATAGTAGTAAGCAATGAGGACACATTGTCTTGTTCAGTGACACTTATTCAGGCCATGGATAGTACTAGTATGTATGTGCATACAATGTTTCGACGGTGATTCTTATTGCATAAATGTGACAGCTCTTCCATTCTGAGGGGGTCACAAATAATATATAACAAAATCCATGTTGCTAAATATCTATTTACGAGGGTTCGATAGGGTCAGTAGGGTGTCCTACAATACGTAAAATATACTCATCAAACCAAAGCAAAGCAAATACAAACACATGCAGGATATTATCTAAATATCTATTTACGAGGGTTCGATAGGGTCAGTAGGGTGTCCTACACTACATAAAATATACACACCAAAGCAAAGCAAAGCAAATACAAGCACATGCAGGATATTATCTAAAAGCAGGCAAATAATAATTTCAACTCAATAAAAAAGACTGCAGATTTATAAGCCTAGCTGGTGATACTTATATTTAATTTAAATGACCAAATGAGAAACTGGAATTTTAACTAATCATTTAAATTAAATGGGAGATGGGAGATGGGAGATGGGAGATGGGAGATGGGAGATGGGACAACCTGGGATGTTACCTGTGGCACAGTATAATAATAATTCCTATCAATAGATATTTTGATCTAATATAACTGAACTGAGGAAAACATGAAATTGTCCTTCATTGTTCTTTCCATGAAAATATGTTCTCTCTGCAAAGGTACCCCCCAAAAAGGTTAGATGTTAATATAAGCCAACCAGCGAGCTTGTTACTAAATCCTTTCATACAATCATTCCTACAATAAGTGGTTGCCAGGCAAATAGCAATACCACAATTGTGTTCATAATCCCCCTCACATTGTATAATTAACAATACAATCATGTAGCTTGAACACAAATAAATTATTGATTGATACAGATAGAACATCACTAATTTATCAACTGTGACACCTATATCAGGTTTGAGAAATAGGTATAATTCCCATCGTAATTCGTCACAAGCAAGTCGTAGAAGTTGCCGATCAAAATTGTGTACCATTATTGAAACCATTGTGACAGCCAATACACGAAGTCAGTTTAAGTCATACTTGTAGTGACTCGGCAAATGGACACTATAAACACAAACAGTGTCACCAAGAAACACTTCTATATATTCCCAACATTTAAATATGACTTAATGGCTATGACTCCAAATGGACTGCTAGACGGTCTCATGCACACCTCCAAAATATAGTATTCTGCCGTCGGCGATGGATAACATTGTTGAAGGAGAAAATAACAGGTTTAAATAGAATAGACTGAATAGTGCCAGAATTTGGCGTACGAATCAAGCTATCGATTATTGTGGAATGGAAAGAAAATGTGTAAATGTGGCATATATACGCTTCCGTAGCTTTCTGAAAAAATAGCAGCATCTTCATTAATTCACAATGTTTATAGTGAATACCGATTACATTCGTATACAAATAAGATGATGATGAAATTCACATGGTTTAAAAATAAATAGTTGGCACCTGTTTCAACTTACCACAGTTTATAGCAAATGAAGGTTAGTCCTATATATAAGATCTCTACATAATCCCCCCCCCCCTTGAGATCGTATCGTTAAAGCTCATTTTCGCATATCACTTTCCGCCCTGATCCGATGGCGGGATTTCTGACCAATATTTTGAAGCTTTCCGGACATGAACGGTTATAAATGTGATCATTGGTGTTAAGAATAATCATAAATATAGATATTAAGAACGTTTAAAATATATTGTTTAACCGTTTTGCATATCATTTAGCTGTTTGAAGTCGACAGGTGAGATTTTCCCACCTTTTCTGAGCAGTCTTCACAAAAGAAATCCGAATGAATTATTTGTTAGTGCATTTCATGCGTATGAACAATTGGATATTGAACGAAATCTTATTTGGTTCACCGTAATGGCACTAAAGTTAAAACTTCAAAACAATTTCCTTTAATGATTTCTATTTTGGCTTTTCGTAATAACCAACAAATTCAAAATGGACGAAATGGAATGGTGAAACTCTCCCGTTGATTTCTTAATCAACATAATATTGTGTCAAGAGACGTTATAGAGTGTGCAGAATTCAAACAACTGTATGTGTGTTCATCTTGTTAGCACTTTTAATTTATAAAAACGACTTTTTAGAATATAAAATATGCTACGCGTAATTGAGGTTTAGCGTTTAGACTTTTGAAAAATGCGTGGATAGTAAAATGTCCCATTTTCTAAATATTTCGACAAATGAAAGGTTTATACAAATTTATTTTAGTTTATACAAATTTATTTTAGCTCGATTGTGAAACAAGTTCTTACAACTTATATTAATCACTCTCGATACCTCATTTCTGATGGAATCCATCACCACGAGGGAGAGAGAAGAGGCAATGTTGACAAATGAAAGGTCAATTCAAATTACAACAATTGTCGCGAAAACACGTTATACGTAGCAATTATTCAATTTGTACATCTAGGACTGGTTAATGTTTAGCTTCTTGTGTGACTTTCACAGTGTATATTTTATAGTTTATTTTACACATGTCTGTAATATTGTATTATACAGAACAGAACAGAACAGAAATTTATTAAGACTTGTACATGGTACATCGTCAAATACATATATACAAATATATATGATGTAAATATATACAACAATTTTATCGTGGTCATGTGGCATATAAAATCTGATAATAATAAGAAAATGCATCTAATTATGAGGATGAACAATAATTAGTGCTGATATTGGAGTTATGTCATATTATTTAAAAGTGTTATTTTAATGTCAACTGCTTTATTATAGAATAAAGCTAAATTATATAGGATATTTCTTTTATTATATTGCAACAATTCAATAAACTTAAGCATATTTGGTCTTACAAAATAATATTTCTTTATGTAAAGTTTTCTCAAATCTGAATAGCACGGGGCAAACAAGTATAAAATGATATTCGTCTTCTAGGTCGTGTGTATTGCAACACAAACAATAGCGTTCATTTTGTGGAATTCTATTTTGTCCATATCTACCAGTATGTATTCGTAATGAATGTGCAGAAATTCTTAATCTTGTAATTATATGGTACAATATCTAGATAAGGTTCATATAAGAACGTTCTGCAGAAGCAGTGGATACCGGCATGACGTCACATACTGCTGAAAGAACGTTCTGCAGTAGCAGTGGATACCGGCATGACGTCACATACTGCTGAAAGAACGTTCTGCAGTAGCAGTGGATACCGGCATGGCGTCGAATACTGCTGAAAGAACGTTCTGCAGTAGCAGTGGATATCGGCATGGCGTCGCATAATGCTGAAAGAGCGTTCTGCAGTAGCAGTGGATACCGGCATGGCGTCGCATACTGCTGAAAGAGCGTTCTGCAGTAGCAGTGGATACCGGCATCGCATCGCATACTGCTGAAAGAACGTTATGCAGTAGCTGTGGATACCGGCATCGCGTCGCATACTGCTGAAAGAGCGTTCTGCAGTAGCAGTGGATACCGACATCGCGTTGCATACTGCTGAAAGAGCGTTCTGCAGTAGCAGTGGATACCGGCATGACGTCGCATACTGCTGAAAGAGCGATCTGCAGTAGCAGTGGATACCGGCATGACATCGCATACTGCTGAAAGAGCGATCTGTAGTAGCAGTGGATACCGGCATGACCCCGCATACTGCTGAAAGAGCGTTCTACAGTAGCAGTGGATACCGGCATCGCGTCACATACTGCTGTAAGAGCGTTCTGCAGTAGCAGTGGATACCGGCATGGCGTCGCATACTGCTGAAAGAGCGTTCTGCAGTAGCAGTGGATACCGGCATCGCATACTGCTGAAAGAACGTTATGCAGTAGCTGTGGATACCGGCATCGCGTCGCATACTGCTGAAAGAGCGTTCTGCAGTAGCAGTGGATACCGACATCGCGTTGCATACTGCTGAAAGAGCGTTCTGCAGTAGCAGTGGATACCGGCATGACGTCGCATACTGCTGAAAGAGCGTTCTGCAGTAGCAGTGGATACCGGCATCGCGTCGGATACTGCTGAAAGAACGTTCTGCAGTAGCAGTGGATACCGGCATCGCGTCGCATACTGCTGAAAGAGCGTTCTGCAGTAGCAGTGGATACCGGCATGACGTCACATACTGCTGAAAGAGCGTTCTGCAGTAGCAGTGGATACCGGCATGACGTCGCATACTGCTGAAAGAGCGTTCTGCAGTAGCAGTGGATACCGGCATGACGTCACATACTGCTGAAAGAGCGTTCTGCAGTAGCAGTGGATACCGGCATGACGTCGCATACTGCTGAAAGAGCGTTCTGCAGTAGCAGTGGATACCGGCATGACATCGCATACTGCTGAAAGAACGTTCTGCAGTAGCAGTGGATACCAGCATGACGTCACATACTGCTGAAAGAGCGTTCTGCAGTAGCAGTGGATACCGGCATGACCCACGCATACTGCTGAAAGAGCGTTCTGCAGTAGCAGTGGATACCGGCATGACGTCACATACTGCTGAAAGAGCGTTCTGCAGTAGCAGTGGATACCGGCATCGCGTCGCATACTACTGAAAGAACGTTCTGCAGTAGCATGACGTCGCATACTGCTGAAAGAGCGATCTGCAGTAGCAGTGGATACCGGCATGACGTCACATACTGCTGAAAGAGCGATCTGTAGTAGCAGTGGATACCGGCATGACCCCGCATACTGCTGAAAGAGCGTTCTACAGTAGCAGTGGATACCGGCATCGCGTCACATACTGCTGTAAGAGCGTTCTGCAGTAGCAGTGGATACCGGCATGGCGTCGCATACTGCTGAAAGAGCGTTCTGCAGTAGCAGTGGATACCGGCATCGCATCGCATACTGCTGAAAGAACGTTATGCAGTAGCTGTGGATACCGACATCGCGTCGCATACTGCTGAAAGAGCGTTCTGCAGTAGCAGTGGATACCGACATCGCGTTGCATACTGCTGAAAGAGCGTTCTGCAGTAGCAGTGGATACCGGCATGGCGTCGCATACTGCTGAAAGAGCGTTCTGCAGTAGCAGTGGATACCGGCATCGCGTCGGATACTGCTGAAAGAACGTTCTGCAGTAGCAGTGGATACCGGCATCGCGTCGCATACTGCTTAAAGAGTGTTCTGCAGTAGCAGTGGATACCGGCATGATGTCACATACTGCTGAAAGAGTGTTCTGCAGTAGCAGTGGATACCGGCATGACGTCGCATACTGCTGAAAGAGCGTTCTGCAGTAGCAGTGGATACCGGCATGACATCGCATACTGCTGAAAGAACGTTCTGCAGTAGTAGTGGATACCGGCATGACGTCACATACTGCTGAAAGAGCGTTCTGCAGTAGCAGTGGATACCGGCATGACCCCCGCATACTGCTGAAAGAGCGTTCTGCAGTAGCAGTGGATACCGGCATGACGTCACATACTGCTGAAAGAGCGTTCTGCAGTAGCAGTGGATACCGGCATCGCGTCGCATACTACTGAAAGAACGTTCTGCAGTAGCAGTGGATACCGGCATGACCCCGCATACTGCTGAAAGAACGTTCTGCAGTAGCAGTGGATACCGGCATGACGTCGCATACTGCTGAAAGAACGTTCTGCAGTAGCAGTGGATACCGGCATGACGTCGCATACTGCTGAAAGAGCGTTCTGCAGTAGCAGTGGATACCGGCATCGCGTCGCATACTGCTGAAAGAACGTTCTGCAGTAGCAGTGGAT